>JAPHCH010000072.1:0-96794 GCA_030772445.1 Cladosporium sp. MBC 237
CCCCCCCCCCCCCCCCCCGTTGGTGCTCTCACTGTCCTCGCAGCCAAACCGGTTCGCGCTTCGTTAGTGAATGTTTCGGCATCTCCCCTGCCCTCTGTGTGGTCTTCCAGCTCCCGCCTACCTGGTCTGTCCGCCTCGCCCCATACATCTTGCATAGGCATGCTCAACAGGATGGCGGGAACATCAACCTTCCCCACTCTAAGCTTCAAAGCTCTCATTTACCGCGCGCCTAGTCCCTGCGCCGAGAAGAGCAGCGGACGTCAGGGCCCGAAAAGAGGGTTTCGTTGGCTGGTATAACCAGTGTACTGGAGCTGACGATCGCATCTGGCCTTCGAGGGGTTCCCACTTGCGGCTGCAATTCTTGAAGGCTCAAACGCACATAGCTGGCCCGTGTATGCACGTGTTGAGACGTGGGGCATAGGTTACAAAAGGTAGAGGCTAAGGTAGGTAGATTTATCCTTCACTGTCCTAACCTTTCTCGCGGTGGCGATATTGCTCATATCTTGCTTTTGGGTTGCGTTTTCAAAGACTCCATAATTTCTGTTGGCTTGCGTCGTTTGTTCTTGTTGGTTAAGGTATTTGAGTGTCGTGTTGGAATCTGCGAGTGGGGACATGCTGACCGCTTCTGCTACAAGAGTATCCTGTTGGATAACCATCGACATCATCTGCACATATCTGCAAAAGTCCGCAATCAAGCTTGCAACAGAACGAAGCGGCTCTGCACAGCCTCGACTGCACATATCACGCCTCACTTTTGAAAGAGTGGCAAAACACGACTCACCGCTCCGCAAACCCCAACAGCTTGCCGCGAACCTGCACTCTCCACTACTTCACACGCGAGACAACGTGTTTACCGTAGCCGTCCGGTCCACATCTGAACCGTACGAAAACCTCTACGACATAGGCTACCCGCATACTGTGAACAGCTCCACGCATTCCAACTCCCCCTGCTGAGCATCATGTCGCAAATGTGCCCTTTACCTTACTGCCAGTATCTGTGGCGTGAAGCAGCGGTGTATGCCATAAACAATCCAGGCAGCAGTCTCCCACCGCACATAAACTCTCACATCAACTTTCCTGTGCACCTCCAGGCGCAATTGGTCAACTGGCGACCTTCTGTGTACCACCTTAATCAGCAAAGACTCTATCCAACCTACGATCCGTTATATCAGCGCATCATAGCCATGCAGCAGCGCCCGACCGACAATAACACATGGGCATTGCCCATCGGCGACAGCGACGAGAAGCCTCACTACCTCGCTCAGCCGAATGTCTTTTTTCCCCAGCATGACCACACATTTTTCGATGAACAGGTCAACTACCGTCCAGAGCAGTCGATGCTCTACAACCCTTTTGGACGCTTTGCGCCGAATGGTTCCTCGCGACCGATGGAGATGCTGACGAAGGCCTTCGACCCCACCACCTCACGCGCAAGCGACAGTGTCTCTCTTCCATCCATTGAAAAGGTCGAGGGAACTCTTGACATGCCCCGCATCAACACCAATGTCGATCCCAACCAGTTCCAGCCCGTCAGGCGTGAAGACTGGAGCACGGCGTCCATCGAAGGTCTGGGTACCGATGATGAAGATGCCCTCTCCCCAGCATCGACTGAAGCAAACAGCCATGGCCCTTACACTCCTCAAGGCCTCGAGGGTGAAGCCGGGTTCCCTGAAGCCGCTATGCGTCGCTTCTCCCAGGAGCTGAGCACGAGCTTTGAATCGAATGGCTCAGACATGTTCAGAAGCGTGCACCGCGATGTTGACTTCCCCTCGACTTCGAGAGAGCTCACTGCGACCAAGCAAGTTGCTGCAGCCCCGCCCAGCATGATCTTTCAACACCGCAATCACTCGCACCACGTGTATGGAGGTCTCCCTTACATTGATGGTAACGCCTACACTTACCCTGACTGCAGCAGTACCACTACCACCACCACCACTACTGCTGCTCCGGCTGTTACTGCTGCTCCTGCTCCTGCCGCCAATGCCAACGAAAGCGATCAGACCATACTGCTCCCAGCCACCTTCCGCGACGCTGACGGTCTTCCCTTCAACCATGCCGCTACTCCTCCTACCCGCGAACAGCGCGCTAGCTCCAGCTCCAGCTTCAGCACAGTAAGCTCCCAGGCGGAGCCGCAATCTGAGCAGGAGACAGAGACTTCCACTGCGTCCGCTCACCGCCGCCGCCGTGACAAGGCACTCCTCGACATGCGCGAGAAAGGGCACACGTACAAGTTCATCAAGCGCTCTTTGAAATTCACTGAAGCCGAGTCGACCCTTCGTGGCCGTGTGCGCCAGCTCACCAAAGACAAGTCGGAGAGAGTCAGGAGGCCGCGTTGGACAGATAACGACGTGAGTGATTCGATCAATGACTCTTTACATAGATATATCAGAAGCACTGACAAATCTCCAAAGATCCGCCTCCTCCGCACCGCCGTGACCTACCACAGGAAACTCCGCGAGGAAGGCGCCTACATCCGCCACCGCGACGGCAAGCTTCCGTGGAAGCAGATCGCCGAGCGCATGAGAAACGATGGCGCCAGCTACGTGTTCGCGCCCGCCACTTGTGCGAAGAAGTACGAGGAGATTGGAGGTCGTTGATGTCAAGGCATGAAGCTTTTCTTTTCCCTCCTAATTCTCTTTTTTCTTTTGCTTGATAGCGTGAACGTCGCTATGAGCGAATCGATTTGGATTAACGTGGCGAAAAGCGGGAAATAATAATACAAGTAGACCGGCATCGCTTGCAAGACTTTGCTGGCTATGGCTCCTCACGGAGAATGCATCTTTCGGCTAGCGATGAGATTTCTTATGGGTTTGTATGATCAAGCATGGGAAGTGGAGCATACGGTCAGCATTATCATAGTAAACTCGGCTCAAAGTACTGAAGAAACTCAATGGTCCTTCGTTCAATTGCTCTGGGTATCCCAAAGGCAGTGTTCGTGAATTCATAACTGCCCGATAACGCCGCTTTGATGCATTATACAACCGGCCGTAGCCTTGTTGCTGTTTGATGATTCCCGAAGTCAAGTCATCCTTGTGACTTGCTTCTCATCCCTTCTCTCTCCCTCTCCTCGCAATCCCAAAACATCCCACCACCACCCCCACTACCAAATCATCTCGCCACCCCCCACAAAAACGGCGCCAACAACTCGTCCCGGAGCATCCTCATCGTCCAGAAATGCTCCAACTCCACCTGCACCTCCCACGTCTGCAGCTGCTGGTTCTCCGGCAGGAGAACCATCTCCCTCCTCCCAAACCCCCTCCCCACCCTGCGAACGGCATCAGGTCTCCCCAGCCCCAGTCCCAAATCCATCCCCTCCCCCTCCTCCATCCTCGGCACCGTCGTCCAGTCGTGCACCACCAGCTGCGCAGGCTGCAAATCCTGCGAGTTGGGGTCGGCGTTGAGGAGGTTGATTCTCGAGCGCACGAGAAGGTCCGACGCGGCGGCCTTGGCGCTCGCGTGAACGACGTCTGCCGTCTGCTCCAGGTTGGAGAGGTCGTAGGCCATCCCCAGGCGGAGGGTGGCTTCGGTGGCGACGGCGGTAATCTCGGCGTTGCCCATCCAGTAGGTCTCGAGCGGCGGCATCAGGTAGGCGCGCAGGTCGACGGGGAAGGAGAGCGAGGTGGTGGCGACCTCGCCTTCCGCGCCGGACGACCATCTCGCGCGTGCGTACGCGCGCCAGAGAATGGCGAGCAGCACGTCGCGGGCCGAGATGGTGTCGGCGGCGGAGAGGGGGAAGGTGCCGGCTCTGAGGCGGCGGCGGCTGTTGATCAGCTCTGCGGCTTGGGTGAGCACATTGAGCTTGAAGCCGAAGATGGCTGCGCGGTTGGCGGAAACGTCGATGCTGGGAGAGGGGGTGTTAGTGGGAGTTGCCTCGTTGGAGGCTGCGGTCTGCTGGCTCTGCTCCTGCTGCTGTTGTCGCTGCTGCTGCTGTCGCTGCTGGAGATCCCGGGCCTGTACCAGGAATGCCGGAGCACCATTTCCATCCGAGAGGCGGGAGCGAGCTGTCGAGACCGAGAGTGCTTCTTGATCCAGAGTCTCCTGGTCCAGTGCTCTCAAGGGCAAGCCTTCAGACATCAAGCGGAGGATTGTAGATACACCCCTGATGTCGGCCACGGCATGGTGGAGATAGATGACTACGATGAGACCGCCGTCGATGAAATTGGCCTGAAAGGCACAGGCAGGATTGACTTCTCCGTCAGGTTCGTCGTCCAGGGGCGTGAGAGCATCACCAGCGAGATATCTAGGAGGAATGCCGTGCTGGCGGATCGTAGCATAGTTGTCATGAGAGCTCTCAAGATGCTTTATGATTGGTGCGAAGTTTTCGACCTGCTGGAGAGTTACTTTGACGACTAGTTTCTGCTGGTCATTGAGGGAAACATTGCCTGCGAGCATTGGGATTTCGTTGACGAGGCCTGTCACAGCTCTCTCTAGTCTTTCAGTGGTGGAGGCGACGGCGGCTTCGCTGCAGGCGAAGGTGAGAGCATAGCGAAGGTAGGTTTGTTCGGCAGCCTGGTCGAGGGTGGAGAGTGTGAATGTTGCCATTTTGTTTGTGCGGTGCGGAAGAAAATGTTTGTTGGGAAGTATGGGTTGTTGGGAGAGCATTGCTGGGCTTTTTCAACAATGTGCTGGTGACTTATTGAATAGAGTGAGGTTAGCAATTGGGCAAGCACGATCTGACCTCACTTTCACGAGCAGATCAAGATCCATCTTGGAGCATGTGACAATGTCGGATCTGGAGCAAGTTGTCGTTTGCTAGCCTCGCTGGTTGTTGAATGGGAGTTGAACGCGATATATATTTGTATGCCGCCCCGATGTCCATGGTCCAGTATCTCGGGGCGTGTTTTTTTTTTTCTTTTGTTCAAACGGTAAACGGAAGTCTGGCTAAGTATCTTCGATCCGATGGAGTCGGATGGTTGTGTTCGCATTGGATCAAGTCTGGTATCTTGCAAGATTAGAGGCCTGAGATGGCCGAAGAATAACCAGATCAATCAGTCATTGGCAGTTTCGAACATGGACCGTGTACAAGGAATCTAAACTCCTAATCCAGAGTGATACATCTTTGGTCTCTTTCACGTCTTCAAATCGAAGATTTGATTGTTCTATGAACATGATTCTAGTAGTCGTCACATCGTTGACGTCCTTTCATGGGGTGCGCTCTAGACCCTAGGTGGCAGAACCGTAGGAACCGGAGGACGGCTGGTAGTCCTAGGAAGCTCAGGAACAGGAGTGGTGGGCACGCAAGCACAAGCACTGCTAACCGAAGCGATCAGATCCTCCTTCTTTCCCTTACCCTTGCCCTTGCCCTTGCCACCACAAGCCTTTTGGGCGTACTTGGGCACCAAGCTCTTGTCGTCGTTCTGCCTGGTCAAGAAGCTGCCACAGAATTCCTGGCTTTCGTCGGCGTGCTTGCCGAGCGCCTTGGAGCAGCGGTCGGCTTTGCAAGTGGGTTCGGCGGGGCATTCTTTGCTGGTCATCTTGACGACGAAGGAACCGCGCTCAATGGTGTGCACGAAGATGAAGCCGGATTTGAATTCGGCGTAGGAAGACCAGGATCCGAGAAAAGCAACAGTTCCGCCACCTTCGTTCTCGTCATCCTCAGGGTAGACGTCAAAGAATCCAGCCTCGCAGATGCTCTCGCCGGTGGGGTCTTCGGTGACTGAGGAGATGTCCAAGACGTTGAAGCCGTTGCCGTAGTTTGACTGGTAGAGATGGTCGCCGACGACGTACTGGTTGTGGTCGATGGCGCGGGTCTTGCCGGCGTAGTGACCAGTGTACTTGACGTTCTCGAGGTCGCGGATGTCGAAGATGTGGGTTGTCGGCAGTCCCTGGGTCATGGGTCCAACATCGGCATCACGCTCGTCGAACTCATCGTCCATGAACAGGTATTCCTGGTTCATCACATCGTTGACAGCACCTAGTGCGAAGGTCAGATCATTCAATCTTCTAGGGACACTGCAAGGATTTCTAGGGTGTAGGCTCACCTTGGTGGATATACTGAGCGCCAGGGAAGGTGGTAATGGAGATGATGTTGGTGGTGTTTCCGACCTTGTCAGTAGCATCGTAGATGGTGATAGTGTCCTGGTCTGGAGTCAATATCATCCGATCGAAGACCTGATGTCTAGGAGGATATGACGAACCTCATTGTAGCCATAGCAGATGTCACGGCCCTCGTACCTCTTGTCCGGACCGCGGTAAACCAAACACTCTGCATCGTGGACATAACCATCACCGGCGGCACATCCAGGGCTCCATGGATTGGCAGGGTCAGTCATGTTGAGGTAGATCAATCCACCGCGGCAGGGCAGATCTCCTCTCACTCTGATGGTCTCGTTGCCACCAACGGAACCGACAGCAATTGCATAGTTGAGCTCCTGGTTGACAACAATGTTGTGTGTACGACCGACAGGAAGCTCATCCCAGTGACCGGTGAGATCATCCTGCGTGAAGTTGGTCGGGCTGGCCGGGTCAAGAGTGAGTAGCTTCTTCATGTCGAAAATCTGAACACCGTGGTGGATGGCCTCGGAACCGATGACAGCGTAGTCGCGAAGAATCCTGATCTCTCTCCAGTTGGAGCCAATGGGATCGTATTGAGGAAGGCGACCAAGGTACACCAGTTTACCCTCTGAACTGATCTCGGCAAAAGCAGTACCGTCGTACTGTCCGATGGCGACAAACTCTCGGTCGTCCTCGGATGTCCAACCCCAAGATGAGGATCCACGAGCGTGATCACTTCCCAAGTCGGCGTGAGACAAAAAGTGATAGAGGTCGATCTGCGAATGTCAGTGTCATGTCGGCCTTCAGGGCTACAATGAAAAGACTTACGTTGTTGCATCTGAAGGTGTTGTTGGAGTCTCCAGGAATGGCAGCAGCAAATCCATTCTCACAGGGCGTGTACCCAAGCTCAGGATAATGCGAGCTATCCATCTGGCCAGCCTGTAGTTCGGCCTCCCATTGTTTCTTCATGCTGTCAGTATCATCCCAAGCAACGTTCATTGTGTTTAGGGGTCGTACCATCTTGATGCCCATAATGCGAGCATGGACGGTACCATCTTCGTAGTCAGCTTTAGAGCCCTGACCAGCCGCCATACTCAGCCCGACGAGTGTCGAGCCGAGGGCGGCAATGGAAGTGAGGTGAACCATGACGGACGAGAATGATAGGCGTCAAGAGGAACACTGAGGCGTATGAGAACAGCCAAACGCTTCTTTTGGGTAGATGAAGCGTGAAGAACCTTGAAATCAGCTGGCTTATATGTGTTTCTTCGATGCTCCCCATGCATATACTCGGGAAAACCCGCCTGGCTATCTTCATGGTTGGAAGATTGATGAGGTTCAAGAATTCCAAGACCTCGGGTCTGTCATTTGAGCCGCCAGAACGATGGTGAAATGTATGTAGCACAGAGCGTTATGCTGGCTGACAAATCTTGGCCAATGCGACCCAAGAGGACGGGGTGCTTTGGCAATCACTTGGGTGTTGATAGCGATGACCTTGGCAGGTACTGACTGCAGGTCTTGCTATAGTGAAAGTCCATGGAAATTGGGCAGAGATGGCGAAAGCTTAGAATTGGACATGTCGTCAGACCTCGAACTGCCAATGCCGAAAATCGCCTTCAGTTGACATCAGACGTGAAGTGTACCATTGAAGTCCTCCCGGACCTGCTCTGCACACGTCTCGCCAGAAGTGAAGATTGGAAGTTCGTATGCTGATTCCTTATCACGCTGAGCATTTGCGGGGCAGGCCTTGGGGCCTTGGAAATGGAGACATTTGCCTTGCTTGCTCACTTGGCGACCAACCTGTTTGGGCAGGTAGTAATATCAAGTTCAGAATACCGAGAGCACCATAGACTCTAGACGGCTCAGAGAATTGCTGTTGCCTGCGTGAAATCATCAATTCACTGACCGAAGCTTGGCCATTTCATGATCAGTAGGGGCGGTAAATCAGCGATGGCACAGCATCATTGCGATGTCTCAACGCGTAGTGAAATGAGGAAAGCGAGGTGTGACACTTCACAACCACAGCTTCCTCATTTCACTACGCGTTGAGACATCGCAATGATGCTGTGCCATCGCTGATTACCACAGCTTCCTCCCTCTTGATGTCAAGAAGAAAAAAGATAGCTCTGCCAAAAAGCAAAAGATTAATGAAGAATCATCTGTTACAAACCCCCGGAATCGAACCGGGAACCTTCTGTGCTGCCATCAGAGCTAATGTTGCAACTGTTGTTAGACAGAAATCATAACCGCTAGACCAGGCTTGCTGCGTTACAACTCGTCGTTGTTCATGACAAAGTCAGAACCGTATCGTTTATATATGTTAAAAAATTGACACCTCTCACAAACGCTACCCACATCTCAAACGTCAAACGTCAACCGCATTTACTTTTACGTGGGAAATTCACGCCTTCGAAACGGCAGCGCCTCGCAAACGTGACCCTCAAACCACACCACAACCCAAAAAAAAAACAAAAAGATGACCGAAGAATTAAAGCTCGGGTACGCAAAAAAGAAATCAGCGAGAGAATCCTCAAGATCTTCAGAACAAAAAGCTGACCTCTTCCCCATAGCAAAGATGCCGCAACCAACGCCCGAGGCATCCCGTATGCGCCATTCGTTGAGCGAGTAGAAGACTATGTGACCACTCGCGCCGACGTCGAGAAGACCCTTCAGAGCTTCTCCGAGATGATTTCGTATGTTTCCTCGGTCCCTGGTCATTTATGATCACCACATCCCCATTCTCAGGGAGGGGATGATGAGCCCGCAGTGCTTCAACCCAAGTTGCTGACCTCTCACCCGCTGCACAGAAAATACCAATTCATGGAATCCAGCACTTCCAAGCGAGCCTTGGGCCTGAAAGACAAAATCCCCGATATTCAGAAGACGCTCGACACGGTGCAATTCCTGAAATCAAGAGATGTGCGCCCCTCCCTTGCCCTGCCTTGCCTTGCCCTCCCCCCTCCCTCTCCTACCACAACAAAAAAAACTAACACCAAATCCCTTCTTCCAGGACGAAGCCGAACCCCTCGAGACGTCCTTCGAGCTGAACGACACCCTCTTCGCCAAAGCCAACATCGAAAAAGTCAATGAAGTCTACCTATGGCTAGGCGTACGTGCCATCCCATGCATTCCTCCTCCTCCCACTCCATGCCATCGCACACGCTAACTCCCAAACCAAGGCAAACGTCATGCTCTCCTACCCCATCCCCGAAGCCGAAGAGCTCCTAATCAGCAAACTTAGCGCCGCTCAAAAGAGCCTGAGCAACTGCGAGGAAGACCTTGACTTCCTGCGCGAGCAGATCACCGTACGTTCCATACGACTCCCCATTTCCTCTTCTTTGCGAATTCCCAACCCCATGCCAGCCTTACAGAGCAGAAGAAAAATCGCTAACAAGGCCCCCCAAACAGACCATGGAAGTCGCCACGGCGCGCGTATACAATTGGGACATTGGGCAGAAGCGCAAGGAGAAAGAGGCCGAGGGTAACTAAGCAAGCAAAAAACAAAACATGCTATGCCTTCATCATCAGAAGAAGCCTTGAAGTCTCACGTGTGAAGTGAGGAGGGAGGGAAAAGTTACACATGAGAATATCTCTGGTCAACTAGGTACTAGCTAAGGTAGGTACCTAGACAGATAGCGCGCATATGAAAATATCAAAACACAGTTTACAAGATGAAGACAGTTCAAAACGTGGTATGATGAGATTTGGATTAACATGCAATTGAGGTTGTGCCATTCCGATTCTCATTTTCATTTCCATTTCCCAATGTATAATCAGACACCTAGGTAAAGTACTCTGGGGGAGAAAAAAGGCAGTAAAACCTAACCCACAAAAGTCCGCGAGTCCGCGAGTCCGCGAGTCCGCGAGTCCGCGAGTCCGGCCTGGCATGGCTTAAGAGAAAAGGACAGAGCAGACAGTTGATTGAAGGGTCTTTGGTAAGAAAGAAGGATGGAAGGGTTTCAGGTAGTTTTGAATTAGAATTTTAGGGGGAGAAAAAACAAAGAGAAACAGGAAGAATGAAACGAGAGCAAACAACAACGACGACGACGACGACGACGACGAAACACGATCCTTGGTATCCCAAAACAGTAGAGTTCCCTTTTTCAAAAAAAAGACAAAAACAACCACGCACACACATACAGCGAGAGAAGGAAATCTTGTTCCTGATCCTCAAGTTATCCACAAATCCCATGTTCTTACAGCTCCACCTCCACAGCGACACACATCCTTCCCACTATCACCAAGAAGCCCGAACAACTAATCCAGCGCGATGACCTCCTGCTTCTGCTGCTGATCGGCAGGTTTGGACTCTTGAGCTTGCGCAGCAGGCGCCTCGTCGTTCTCGAACCGGCGCACGATCTCGTCGATTTTCACCAAAGCAGGCCCAATACCATGCCCATCAGCGGCCAGACCGCTTCCCAAGCCCAGATAGTCCTCGCTTTCGCCGTTCCAAACCTCCTTCAGAGCATCGGTCAGAGCCTGCGGCACACTATCCGCGCCACCTTTCTGGCGCTCTTGCTCTAGATGCCAGCGCACGAGGCGTTTTGCGCCTTCGACGCGGGTGCGAGTGCGGATTTGGAAGGTGAGTTGGGGGAGGGGCGATTTGTATTTGAGGCTGTACCAGGCTGTTGAGCGGACGTGGAGGACGAGGGAATTTCTGCTCGGATGGCTTGCTTGGAGTTGCTCGACGGTGCGGAGGACGGGCAGGCTGAGTTGGAGGATGTGGACGGTGTCGCTGAAGGCGTTTCCGCCGGGGCTGTTGAGGCTTTGCTCGAGCATGGTGCGCATGAGGACGTGCGGGTTGCTGTCTGTGGGTTCGAGGCGGAGTTTGATGGGGAGGCGCTCGTCGCTGGAGAAGGTTAGGTGAGCGCTGAGGGGTGGGTTTGAGCCGTAGGTGAATGCTAGTCGGGAGAGGGTGGCGGTGTCGCATTTGAGACGGCAGGTCTTCAGGACTGATAGGTAATGGTCTAGACGCTTGATAGCTGATAATTTCTCTCGGATTTCCTCGACGAATGGCGCTCCGAATGGGGTGCGGAATCTGACGGCTAGACCACCGGTGTCATTGATGGCAAGATCTTGCTCACGGCTGGTGTTCTTGAGATGTTTTCGAAGTTCTTTGAAAAGATTATGATGCAGAGCCAATCGCAAGTCATGTCGTACAAGGGGCTTATCCGTCTTGCCCACGGCGAGCTTGTAGTCGTCGCCTTGGTGAGTTAGTCGGACAAGTTCCTGCGCCCAGGGTTTCCAGTTCTTGTCTCGTGTTCGGTTCATCAAGTTTGAAAAGCTGATGAACATCGATGGGCAGGTGTTTTCGAGAGATCTGGTTCTATTTGCGTTCAGCGAAGGCTTTGCAAAGTGGTGTGGAATATGGAGCTTGTCCAGCTGGATCGCAAGTGTTGTGTACGATACCTCTGCCAGAGCATCCTTCTCGATTTGCAACAAAAGCGATCTTGATACGACCGCGTCGTTCGTGGCAGGTGTGCGAAGTTTGCTTGCGTTGACAATCACCCTGGGTTTGGAATTATCGACTGCGTGGAGGTTTACTATCCACCACTGGCTTCCGGCAAGGCCAACCGTAACGGCGATGGCCCACTCTGTTCCCCATTTCTCGCTCGGGACGAACACACTCTGCCTCCAGACATCCTCGCCGAAGAAAGCGCGCAGGTTGTCTTGGCGGCCTAGGTTCGTGACGAGCTGCCAGCCAAGAGCATATGTGTGAGTGCTCACGTGCTCCAGAGTAGCTGCACATAACATTGAAGCCAGTTGTCTCGGGATTTCGGCCGCTGTGTCGCTGTTCAGACGTTGCTGTGTCTTCCTCGTGACCGGCGTTGGCGGTGATATTGATATTTGTCCGGTTACAGGCTCGATAGAACAGCGAATGGGTGTACGCAGTGAAGGGAGCTTCAAAGTCAATGCGCAGTCGTTCGGCTCGTGTGATGACTCGCTCAATTCCGCAGAGAAAGCCGATTTTCCAACGACAAGCCTCTCCAAGTCTTCTTTGACATGGCGCAAGAGAGAAGAAGTATGCTTCGCAATAGCCTGCAAAAGTATTGATTCGAGATCGATGCAATGCCAGTCAATGTCCAACTTGTCACCCTGCACCTCCACACCACGCTGAAACCACCTGGTGGCGATGATTGGTGTAGCTTTTTGCTTCGAAGAGCCTTCTTTGGTCTTGCCGCTGCCAATGCCGAATTCAATCCATGACTTTCGACCAGGTCTTTCAGTCCAGTAGGAAACAACGAATATTCTGCGGATCCTCTCCACACGGATGCATTCGAACCATTTGCCACGGACAAGATCGGTCGTCTGACTGTGGAGTATGTTGAGTTTGTGGGTGAGAGACAAATTGTGAAGTACATCATAGCATCCCCATAAACCTCTATCCGCGATCGCTTTGTTGACTTCCATTTCGCAGTAGTTCTGGATTTGTTCGCTTATTTGTGCTGGCGCAGGCGTGAAAAGGAATCGCAGTTCGATGTAGAAAAATGGACTTGCGGGATCTTCATCTGCTACAGCGAGATCCACCGCAAACTCGCCAGGCACTGTGAAAGTCGCTCGTCCGTCGGCTATTGAGTAGTCGTTGAAGTGGTCGGGAAGCTCCTCGTGCAATGTCAACCTCGTTGCAAGGGTGACATTCATGTTTTTCAATGTCTGAAGTAGCTCTTTCGCGCTCATTTTGGGAGGTGTGACATATCCAAGATCAGTCAGGTTAGATTTCCCCGTGGCCAGAAGTTCAAGAGCACCTTCGATGTTTGGATTTGGCATTTTGGCGTAACTCATGGCGAGTTTCATTTCACCCACGGCTGCTGTTGCCATGGAGTGACTGGCGTTGGCCCTGCCCAGATGGGCATTTACATCGATAATTCCTGCAAAAGCGTCCGCGTCCTTGCTCCAGTCATTGATGACAAGGGCTTTGATGAAGCGCTCACGCTGCGTTTGCGCAAAATCCAGTAACTGCCGCTTCTTAGCCAAACTGACCTGGTCCATATCCTGCTCTGTGACGCCGTTGGGTTGAGCTCCTTGTTGTGCCACCTTTTGACCAGCCATCTGGGTCAACAGCTCGTTGAGGTCTCCGAAACACCGCTCAGCAGTGCGAATCATGAGCTTTCCGAGAGATTTGTTCCGGTCGGTATCGCGCCATGACTGATCCAATGGTGGGGGTGGACCAGAAGGGCCAGCGGTAGAGATCACCCCATTGCGCCCGTTTTGTTGTGACGATCCATTGTGCAACACTCCGTTCACAGCCTGTCCGTTCGTTTGTGAGGGTTTCTCTGGCGCGGCGTTTTGAGGCGCGCCGGTGTCTGATACATGGCTGCGGTCCTTGTTCAAGCCTTGCGACCCTGTTGAATTGATTTGATCTTCCATCATTAGCCTGCCGGGCATTTCTACACCATGCCCGGCGCGCTCTCCTTCCACCTTCGTCCCGCCTACCGCCGTCCCTTCGGCGGCGCTGCCTGACACAGGCACGCTGGTCGACTGTATGTTTGCTTAAGGACCAGGGCTCATTTCCTTGCGCAGGTGGAAAGAATTGAGTCCACGGTCAATTCGAGATAGGTGTCCGGGGCAAAACCGATGGATCGTAGCGGTAAATGCCTGGCGCCAATTATTATCGCATGTAGCGCAGCGCGAAGCAAAGCAAAGCACTGCCGCCGGCGTGATAGCTGTGCTGCGGTCGGCTTGTCGCGTTGCGCTGTACGGTGCTGAAGTGTTGTCGCCGAGGCTGAGAGTGGGTCCAAAAAATATCGTGATGTTACGGCGAGGCGATTTATGGCGGAATGGGGTGGGTGAGGTGGAAGTGAGGTGTGGTATGGCAGAGGTGGTGGTGATTGCGCAGATCCAACGCTGAGTAGAAGGGTGGAGGAGGAGGAATGCATCACCAACAAGGTTCGGCAACGCGACCGACGGGCGCACCGGCGGATGGCTCCAACTGCTGCGGCTGCTCCCACGTGAGACCCTCCAACAATTCACTGTGGATATGTCATTGTTGCTAGAGCATGCTCCCAGCTCCTCTCTTCCTCAACAGTCAAGATGTCTCTACAAATGCTTGCTAGAGGATGGTCAGCATTCGATTGCTCCTTTTGCTTCACGTCAACACTCCAGACAATCGATCAAGCTGCACTCTCCACGTAACTATGCTGCAACGGCTGCCACTGCGATCTACATGAACCGAGATCTGGGCAACAAGCTCGAGCAGCAGCAGTAGTGAATCTCCTGGGCTGCAGCACTCGCGGCGTGCACCTGTCATGTTCATCCAATCTGCACGGGTCCTTGCAGCATGATGGTAACCAGTTGAATGAAAAGTCACGAGACAAATAAAGAAGACCAGCACGAGCCCTTTCTACTTCTGCCCGTCCGTTCGTACATAGTACATAGCGGTGAATCACGCGTGCTAACCACAAACAAACCCATCCTACGTGCTATCTCTTATCTACAACGGTTCCCATGGAGTGGCGGCAACTGACCTAATAACCCCCCTAAAATAACGCTCGTTATATCACTATTTCGTCTCTTGTGCTTGCTTCGGCCTCGTTCCTTGGGCCCATCGCGAAACCGACCTGTTATGCTGTCTTGAGCCTCCTTCTCCCCAGGGTCCGCGGCTGCATGCTGATCATGGAAGCGCCGGCGCCGCGACAACATCACCTCCAACTCCAACCACCATCCTCCCTTCGCCAACAATCCTCCTTTGCCCAATTTTCCTCCCGCAGTAACGAAGCTGATGACGAACGCTCCGAAGTTTGCTCTACCATAACATCCATGGGACCTGGAAGCGCTGATGGCTCCGAGGAGCGACATCCCGTCGCCTACGAAGGCGAGGACACGCGCCCAACTTCCCGGAAGGAACTCTTGGGATTCTACGCGTACTCTTTCGCGGCAGAGGTTTTCGTCATCTGTGGTCTTGGTGCTTTCATCCCCATCACTCTCGAGGATTTGGCACGAGCTTCTCCAAGCGCCGTCCTGGCCAGTGACCCGACCAGGTCTTGTAAGGCGAAAGTCGGCATCCCGGAAGTGGCATCGACACTGCTCGCGCACGGCAGTCATGGCGAGAAGCATCCCAATAACCAATGCGTCTTCCATTTCCTAGGCCTCGAGATCAACACCGCCAGTTTCGCCATGTATACTTTCAGCGTCAGCGTCCTCCTGCAGGCTCTCGTCGTCGTGACCATGTCCGGTGCAGCAGACCATGGCAGATTTCGAAAGACTCTCCTACTCGTTTTTGCAGTCGTCGGCGCCGTTGCTACCATGCTCTTCTTGCCTGTCAAGCCCAGCGCGTACCTGCTGGGGAGTTTGTGGGCAATCATTGGAAACGTCTGCTTTGGAGCCAGCTTCGTTCTTTTGAATTCATTCTTGCCATTGCTTGTCAGGCACCATCCGGAGGTCTTGGAAAGTGGATATGGCGAAGAGTCAGAACGACAGAATGGTCTTGAGGTCAGTCAACTCATGTGCATCCTTGGTAGCATTACAGAGGAAGCCTTTTTCATCAGAACATCATTGGTCTCACATATCTTGTCACAACACTTGGGCAGCCCCGTGAAATATAAGCCCAGATCGATGCGCTGACCATCTTCGCATACATTGCCTTGCTAACAAGTCACAGAACAACCATTCTCAAGGACAACCCGATCAGGACGAAAACAACGCAATCGACTCGACAACCCCCCTGCTCCCTCGAGCAGAACAAACAGAACCCTACCCTCCATCCACAGCAACCCCAATAGCAAACATGCAGCTCTCCACCAAAATCTCCTCCTACGGAATCGGCATCGGCTACTCAGCAGCAGTCGTCGTGCAAATGCTCTCAATCCTCATCCTCAAATCCACCGGCGCGAGCCTCTTCTCCCTCCGCCTCGTCCTCTTCGTCATCGGCCTCTGGTGGCTCCTCTTCACCATCCCCGCCGCCTTCTGGCTCCGCCCCCGCCCCGGCCCACCCCTCTTCTACGGTAAAGCGGGCGAAGCCCAAACCTGGCTAGGTTACCTAACCTACTCTTGGAAGAACCTGGGCAAAACGATCGTCCGCGCGCGCCGCCTGCAAGACGTCCTCCTCTTCCTGGCGGCCTGGTTCATGATCTCAGACGCCGTCGCCACCGTTTCCGGCACAGCAATCCTCTTCGCCAAAACAACCTTGGGAATGGAATCCGCCGCCCTCGCCCTCATAAACGTCATCGTCACCCTCTCCGGCATCGTGGGCGCTTTCACCTGGAGCAAAGTCAGCCGCATGATGCAGCTGACGCCCAGCCAGACAATCCTCGCCTGCATCTGCCTCTTCGAGCTCATCCCCCTCTACGGCCTGCTAGGCTATGTCCCCGCCATCCAGCGCTTCGGCTCCTTCGGCCTCCAGCAGCAGTGGGAAATGTACCCCTTGGGAGCCGTCTACGGCCTCGTCCTGGGCGGTTTGGGAGCGTACTGCCGCGCGCTCTACGGCGAATTGATTCCTCCCGGGAGCGAAGCGGCTTTCTACGCGCTTTACGCTATTACGGATAAAGGGAGTTCGGTTTTCGGGCCCGCGATCGTGGGGCTCATCACCGATGCCACGGGGGATATACGGCCTGCGTTTTGGTTTCTGGCGGTCTTGATCGGGCTGCCGATTCCGTTGATGTTTCTTGTGAATGTCGAGAGGGGGAAGAGGGAGGGCGCTGCGCTGGCTAGGGAGAGTGTGTTGCTTGGTGGGGATGGGGAGGAGGAGGATGGGGAGGATCTCTTGACGCCGAGGGAGGAGGTTGGACGACGGGTTGAGTAGGAAGTGAATTTGAGAGGAAGTGAGGTGAGGTGTAATGGAACGTCTTGGATGTCACTGTTTACTTCGCTTGTACATAAATAAACCCCTGCCCTCTGCGCTTATTGCCAAACGTCACGTTTTGTTCAAAACTCGGGTTCTCGAAAAGTTGTTTGCTAGAAAGAGGATACAGTCAAGCACTCTCGCATGTTTCAAAAAGCCTACTAATACCTCACACCTCACCTCACAACCACGCACGCCACCCAAGCTTTCGCCCAAAATAATTCCCAAGAAACAGATCCACCCACGCAACTCTTCGCGCCCCAAAAATCCAAACGACACCACCACAAACCCTCCTCGCCCTTCCCACCAAACCCAAAAAAGAAAAAAAATGTGCGCCCCCTCAAACCGCAAAATCCCCCCCTCAACCCGCCTCCCCCTGACCCTCCAGCTCCTGCAAGAAGCAAACATCGCCAAGAGCCAACCCGTGGACATCTTCCGCTTATACCGAGACCTCACCATCTCTACGGCCGGTGAAGAAGAACAGGGATCTGCTGAGCACGAGCAAGACCTAAACAGGTTTCTCGGAAGGTCTGAGAATCAGGCACGAGTCGACGAGGAGGGTGAGGAGGAGGAGGGAGGCAGAGATGGGAGTGAGAGTGGGATTGGGGATGTGGATGTTGATTTGGACATGGACGTAGATGTTGAGATGGGTGAGTGGATGCAGGAGCCGCGGGATTACGGCGAGTCGAGCGATGAGATGCACCCTCTGAACGAGTCGGAGGGACGCAGGGAACAAGCTACTACGCCTGCGCAGGCGGAGAGGGGCGATGAGGGCCACGATAGGATGCGAAGGATTCTGGCTGCGGGTGAGCAGCAGTTGAGAGAGGAATTGGAGTTTGATAGGCGTTCTATGCTGCCGCTTGATGAGAGGAGGAGGAGGGAAGGTGGAGGGACGTGGTTTGAGAGGCGACGACGGATGAATGGGTAGTAAGGCTGGTCGGGGATGTTGGGGCTACGTTCGTTCTTTGCAGTCGGGGAGATGTTCGAGTCTGGTGGGTGGTGATGTTGTGTTGACTTCGTTCGCGGCGGATAGAATGCTGCTGCTGGAAGCTCAAGCCTCTGGTATTCTACTAAAGGGAATAATGCTCAGGAAGTGCTACTTACAGCGATGGATTATTTCCTCTTGCCCGTTTCTTTGAGAGAAATCAATTACATGGAAAAAGACAAGGGGAAAAAGGGGAAAAAATACTACGATAAGACAAATGCCGCTCAGCATCACCGAAATCACGTCGGCATTCCCAGACTACACCTACATTTGATGAAAAATTGAGTGCAACGTGAATACAGAAATACTAGCCCTTGAAGTACTTGTTGACGTGACAAGCATTTAATCGGAGAAACCAACCTAGTCGCTTCATTACTAGAAAATTGCTGAGAACGTGGTCTTCTCGTTTATGCCAGTATCCTTTCCTTGCGCTGAAGCCTTGCATCGTAGAAGTCAGCTCGCGATAAGAGTTAAGGGTAAAAGTTAATGGTCGCGGTGGATCCAAGTCTCGCTGATCTTGAGCATCCAGTGCACTAGTATTCAGGAAAGTGAGACATTGCTTGGTCAGATATTCAGGTACGGAGGAATTAAGCGCGCGGGCGTTGGAGAACAAAGACAAAGCGCTGGCGGCGTTGAGAGACAGGGCTGTGCATTGTCGGAAGGATTGAAGGATGGAAAGATGACACTTGTCAAGTGTTGGTGTTTTATGAACAGATGTCATGTTCTTTTTTTGCATGGTATTGAAGGCGTTGGAGGTTGACTATATTGAATGTGCAGTAGTAAGGAAAGGTACAGGTACCGTGATGAATGTAGAATGTACCTGATAGGGCTATCTGGGCAGCAGAGCAGAAGAGAGTTCCTCCCAGAGCAGTCCAGAGCACTTCATGCTAAGAGCCCATGTAAAACAATGGTACGGGATGGAAGACTCCGGTCTCCTTATAGCAGGGAGTATTAATGGACAAATACCGCGAGATCCGCGTCAGGAACGGATGAATTTAGTGGGAATCAGGAGTGACGGCATGCAGGGAGGAGAGGAAGTTCTCACTAGCTACTGACACTGACTAGGAGATGCTACTGCTGGCTGCGAGGAGGGAGGACAGCTTTCACGTTGGACCCTGGAAGCTGGCGGTGGATTAACAACCATCCATCGCTCGCCCATCACCTTTCTCGTCGTTCTTCCCACCACCTTTCTCTCTCTCTCTCTTTCTCTCTTCTCCACCCACGACAATACAGCAAGAAGTAGATCTTCTTGCTTTTATACCACATCCACACAGGGGAACCTCCAAGCCAGGACCCTCATATCATTCACAATGAGATATTCTTTCGGTCTCGCCGCCCTCGCGGCCCTGGCTTCCGCCAGCGATGTCCACGAGCTTACCAAGGACACCTTTGAGCCTTTCGTCAAGGAGAACGACCTCGTCCTGGCTGAGTGTACGCCTTGCACCTTCAATTCATCCTTCAATCCCATACTGACCCTCTCATAGTCTTCGCGCCATGGTGCGGTCACTGCAAGGCCCTCGCGCCCGAGTACGAGGAGGCCGCTACCTCCCTCAAGGACAAGGACATTGCCCTCGCCAAGGTCGACTGCACCGAGCAGCAAGAGCTGTGCCAGAGCTACGGCGTGGAGGGATACCCTACTCTCAAGGTCTTCCGCGGCACCGAGAACGTCCAGCCCTACCAGGGACCCCGCAAGGCCGCTTCCATCATCTCCTACATGACCAAGCAGTCTCTCCCTCCTGTCTCCGTCCTCGAGAGCGGCGACTCCCTTGAGGAGTTCAAGATCGCCGACAAGGTTGTCCTTGTCGGTTACTTTGCCGCCGATGACAAGTCCAGCAACGCTACCTTCACTTCCGTCGCTGAGGAGCTCAGAGACTCTTTCCTCTTTGGCGCCACTTCTGACGAGACCCTGGCCAAGGCCGAGGGCGTCAAGCAGCCGGCCATTGTTCTTTACAAGCAGTTCGACGAGGGCAAGAGCACCTTCGAGGATGGCTTCACCACTGAGGCCATCTCTGAGTTCGCCAAGACCGCTTCCACCCCTTTGATCGGTGAGGTTGGTCCTGAGACCTACGCTGGCTACATGTCGGTGAGTAAATGAGTTACCGTGAGAATCGCACGTGCATATCGCTAATTACTACATCCAGTCTGGCCTCCCCCTCGCCTACATCTTCGCCGAGACCCCCGAGGAGCGTGAATCCCTCTCCAAGGACCTCAAGTCCGTCGCTGAGAAGCACCGCGGCAAGGTCAACTTCGCTACCATCGACGCCGCCGCTTTCGGTCAGCACGGTGGCAACCTCAACCTCGAGGTTGGCACTTGGCCCGCTTTCGCCATCCAGGACATCCAGAAGAACCAGAAGTTCCCCTTCAGCAAGCAGGGTTCCATCAAGGACCTGACCGAGAAGGCCATTGGCTCTTTCGTTGAGGAGTACGTCGAGGGCAAGATCGAGCCCAGCATCAAGAGCGAGCCCATCCCCGAGAAGCAGGAGGGCCCTACCACCGTCGTCGTCGCCAAGAGCTACCAGGCCGAGGTCATCGACAACGACAAGGACGTTCTCCTCGAGTTCTACGCCCCCTGGTGCGGACACTGCAAGGCTCTCGCCCCCAAGTATGACGAGCTCGCCGCCAAGTACGCCGCTTTCTCCGACAAGGTGACCATCGCCAAGATCGACGCCACCGCCAACGACGTCCCCGATGACATCTCCGGCTTCCCCACCAT
The DNA here is from genome assembly GCA_030772445.1 of Cladosporium sp. MBC 237. Classification (NCBI taxonomy): domain Eukaryota; kingdom Fungi; phylum Ascomycota; class Dothideomycetes; order Cladosporiales; family Cladosporiaceae; genus Cladosporium; species Cladosporium sp. MBC 237. The sequence continues at coordinate 20,467 of JAPHCH010000072.1, forward strand.
CAAGCTCTTCAAGGCCGGCTCCAAGGACGAGCCCGTGGAGTACAACGGCGCCCGCACCGTCGAGGCCCTCGCCGATTTCGTCCGCGACAACGGCAGCCACAAGGTCGCCGCCGCCGAGGACGCCGACGCCGAGGGTGTCGAGACCGACGGCATGCCCCAGCAAGCCGCCGCCGCTTCCGAGGGTGTCAAGGAGAAGGTCAAGCAGGCCGCCGAGGCTGTCAAGGAGGCCGTCATCGACGAGGACGAGCCCACCGACACTCACGATGAGCTTTAGATGAGACGCCATGTGTTGTGATAATGTTGTTGTTGTTGCCTCCGTCTCTCTTGTCTCTCTACTTAGTTAAGGATTATTTTTCATGACCTATTTATCCAATATCAGACAAAACGAAGCCAGTTGGAGTTCTCCGAGTTTGCAAAATAAATGAATCATGCTGCATTAAGCATCGACGAATATTGTTCACTTCCCTACATGTACCTACCTATTCTCATTCCTCGAGCCTCAACTCTTTCTCTCTCATTATTGCAGACCTACGCATTCATATTTGACCAACCGCCACCTAGGACAATGCCTAACGTGCCACCAGGACTTCCACAAGAAAAGATCCATGGATGGTGAGATCGATGAGTGGTGAATGAATGTCATGGTTCGGTGGAAAGGGAAGGAAAGTAAGGTGGGTGCCTCCTACCTATGGTGGTGTTTGTTCATGATGTGGCAAGATGTTTTTTTTTTTGTTATAAATTGTGCCTACGCTGCGATTGATGTGTGAGGGCAAGTGATATGGGGACTTTGGTTTAAAGTCTGGGAATACCGGTGATGAGGTGTTCTGGTTGATGCTGAGAGACCCGAATGATCGATCTATCGCAGCTGTTTCTTCGAAGTTGAGGTCTTTCGCGCGACTTCGTTCGTTTCTTGTGGCTTCGGTCGCCGTGTTTACCTTTTCTTTAATCCTGAGACATTTTCATGCCGCTGAAGTTCATGAATGATTCGTTAAAGATACTGGAGACCAGCAATTACTTGTACTTACCCAAAACCTTGCGATTTTGTCCCGCAACACCACCATCCACCTGACCCATCAAGACCACAACCCTCACAACCCCATTCCAAACCCCAACCCTCTCACAACTTCCACCCCCTCCTCTTCGCAATCCCCACCTCCTGCCTAACAGCAAGATCGGCAATAATCTCCTCACTCCCACCGCCCACAACCATCATCCTAAGATCCCTCGAGATCTGCTCCACAACATTCCCCCTCTGATACCCCTTGCCGCCCAAAACCTGCTGCGCTTCCCTGCAAGCCTCCTCCAACATCCGCCCACCCTGCACTTTCGCCAGCGCAATCCGCCCCGCGACCTCCGCGTCCTGCCAGCCCTTCGTCGAACTCTGCACCGCGTACGCGATCTGCTCTAGCCACGCCCAGTGCGCCTCGACTTGCCTGGCCAGCGTGGCGAATTTGGCCGCTATCACTTGGTTCGATATCAAGGGTTTGCCGAACGTTTCGCGCTCGCAAGCGTATTCCAGTGCGGTGGTTAGACACGTTCGCGTCTTGCGATTGCAGCCCACGGCCATGATGTAGCGCTCGCGGTTGAAGTTTGTCATGATGATTTTGAAGCCTGCGCCTTCGGGTCCGATGCGGTTGATGACGGGGACGTGCACGGAGTCGAGGTCGATGAGGGAGGCGCCGCCGGCGTTCTGGCCGCTGTTGGCGATGCGGGTCGTTGTTATGCCTGGGGAGGTCAGGGGGATGACGAGCACTGAGAGGCCTTGGGCGCCGGGTCCGCCTGTTCTGACGGCCGTGGTCATGTGGGTGGCCCAGGGGGCGCCGGTGATCCATTTCTTGGAGCCGTTGACGATGTAGTGAGAGCCGTCTTGGGAGAGTGTGGCTGTGGTGCGGATGTTGGCCACGTCGGAACCGCCCGAGGGTTCGGTGATGGCGAGGCAGAAACTCGTGGTGAAGTCGAAGAGGCCTGGGATCCACGCTGCTTTCTGTTCTTCCGTGCCGTGGTGGATGACTGGTGGGATTCCGATGACAGATGCGCCGCCGAGGGCCGTGGAGACTCCTCCTTCGAAGCGGGAAGTTTCGTCCGTCGACACGAGTAGATGGAAGACATCGAGCTCATCGGCCGGGATACCAGCTGGATTGGGTATGTCTCTCGGTCTGTACTTGGCCGGGACATCTGCGAAGGGGAAACCCGACTTGGCCCATCTCAAGCGGTCAGCTCGTGGTGCCTCGCCTTTTGCTTCCCAATCGAGAGCGTTTGGCAGGACGTGTGTGTCGATGTATGAGCGTAGGGAGTCTCTGAGTTTCTTGTGCGATTCGTTGTAATACGGCGAAGCGATGCCGTGGGACCAGGCTGGTTCGGCCCAGGGAGCCAACTTTCCGAAGGGAGTTGGGGGTTTCGATGGCATTTTGACGGATCTGGACGGCTGTTAAGAGGTTAATGGTGGGTAGGTATGGAAGTGTTGTAGGAGCAATGATATTACATGTGTGTTTTTATGCATGCTGTTTTTATATGCAATGGTTACACTGAAGTTGCCGTTGGCGAAGAGGAGAGGGCTCAGAGATGCCTCGGCTCGCGTGTTTATTGCACATCTCTCAAATACTGCGACACAAGCACGTTTCCAAGGACGGCGATTCAGCTCGTTGGCAGGAAGGCCGGTTATATTGGGACATTGACGAGGATAAAATTGCATACAAATCGGCTCTAATTGACTCCTTCCAACTAGATCAGACGATATCATCATCTGCTCCTCAAACGTTTGCAATCATACGTGTAGCTTCCAAAGTTCCCTTCAACTACCGAGCACCTCGATCGTCATCTGCAAGCATCGCTCCAAGTACACCCGAAACACAATCAATATCAGCCACCCACTCCTTCGCGGTTGGCTTGTGAGCGCATGTGCCACTGTCCTTGGCCGCAGCCTTTGATGAAGCTTTCCCTGCATTGCTTATTGCCTCGTTCAGTGACGGGAGGTTTACGCCGCTGATAGGCGCAGAGAACGCTCGGTCACGGTTGTGAAAGATGCTGTCGCTGCTGTTGTGGCGATCAAAAAGTCCGCTGCGCTCGTACCATTGATCGCCGTGCTCCTGGAAGGCATGCTCGGCTTTGGTGGCCTCTTCATTCGTCATCAGAACGACACGGTCGGCAATGATGGCATGAAGAGGTGTGGAACCATCGCCAGAGATCGTGTCCGAGTGGGCGTTTTCGGCAGCCGGAGCAGGTGGTGTGGGAGGTGCGTTCAAGATAGTTTGTTTGCGGGGATTTGGAGTGGGTGAGGCTTTCGTGGAGATGAGTTTCGAAGATTTGGTGGAGGAGGCATGCGAGGGAAGTGACACGTCGCTCTGTCCAGTGATTTGGAAAACCTGGAATGGTGCGTCCACAGGAGGGGAGATGGGCGAAATAGCCGCGAAACTATTAGGTGAAGCTGATACGGACATTGTGATAATGCTGCTGATGGTGGGCTTGGTGGGAGATTATTGTGCCTCTTGTGCCAGGCTGCTTGTGGGATGTTGCTTTTGCGGTTGGGGTTGATGGGCGCCCAAGTAGAATCACAGAAGGGTATCAGATCCCCCTATAAAGCAACGCGAGAGATCGTAGCAATATGCAATGGGTCCGGTAGCTAGCAACATCCCTTAGGCAATGAAGGAAGATTCCCACAGTGAACGCGGGCCAGCAATCGATCGAATGTGTTCGCTTATTGGAACCTGACGAGATTCTGCATTCTCTTCTTCCAGTTTCCAAACCAGCTCCTGTCAGGCGCCTCTTCCAACTCCTTCGCCAGCGCAGTGTAGTGGTCTGGCTTGCTTTCGGGGTGCATCATGGAGTGGGACAACGGGTGACGCTTGCGCAAGGCGTCGTCCAGGAGCAAGTATGCTGCATTGACTTCGCGTGATTCGTCTCTCGCGCCGGCGGGTGCGGCTTCGATACGCTGCTGGAGTAGCCGCTGAAAGTGGCGCTCTGCTGGTCGCAGGCGGTCGACAGGCCAGCGGCTCAAGAGGCGAGAGTAGTGCTGGGAGATTTGCTGTAGAAGGAGTTGTTAGTGAAAGGAAGGATATGGGTGGTTGAAGGGTTGCTGGTGTACCTGGCGAGACATTGTTTTGACGATGAAAGTGGGGATTGGAGGTAGAGAGTAGGAAGTGATCGAACAACAAGGTGGAACAGTATTAATACTATGAATACAAATGAATGGAGCGCGTCATGGAGGTTCAAGTTCGCTGCGGGCAGGGTTCATCTCAAGTCCAGTCGGCTGGCTCTCTCCCGAAGCCAAAGTGCGGCGAGTGGCGCGTGCAAGATACCCGAGAAGGGAAAGTCTAGATTGACTTCAAGATATTCTGGCAATGAAAGAGTGAGGCATTGTACATAGTCCAGCATAACATAATGCGGCCTCATAGACTGCTGAGGGTATATACTCTGAATCGCCTACCATACAGTTCATTGCTAATTCCTCCAGGCATCCTCAGCGCAGAGCGTATGCGCTTTCTGTGCATGTCGCCTGCACAGCGAGATACCTTCTACAGCCGCAAGGGCGCCCCTAGCCCTCCAGCAGAGGAAGTTTGGCACATCACAATCGCTACGACAAGATGGAAAGTCTGCCTCATCGCCTGCAGCGCCACCAGCATGGGGTGGCTTCGATCCCAACTCGAGTTTGTCTGCTTCGGAACAGAAGGAGAAGGCAATGCGGCAGGCTCGCCGACGGGAAGCAGAAGCAGTGCAGGCGGCACAGGCTGCAGCGGCAAAGCAACGAGCTGAGGAAGAGGAAAGACGCCAGCACGAAGCTCAAATGGCAAGGAGGCAGCGCATGCAGCAGGCGCAGGGTGCACATCGGGCCACGCCGCCAGGTCGTCACAGTCAGGCGCCCAATTCCTGGAGGTCCGGCCAGGGTCAAGGTGGATCAAGAGGCGATTCTGTCTTTCGCAGAACGGGAATAAAGGACGGGAATGCTGCGACAGAGTCTCGTGCTTCGGGAAGCCAGCAACGACAACAGTATGGTGTGCAAGACCGACGAGGTGCTCAGCCACGCGACAGAAACACGAGGCCGCTGCCATCGGCGCCTTTGCCAAGTTTCATGCAGACGGCACCGACCACTCAGACCGAGAAGCCCAAAACTCAAGGATGGGGTGCTGGGAGCGTCGAGCGAAAGTCGTTGGAGTATGGGCGATATGAGCTTGAACCAAAACCTGACCTCGCTCGAGAGTCTGCACGATCTGATACGGAATCCATCCATGACGTTCTCAGTGTCGGCCGTTCGTCGAAGCCCCAATCATCAGTCACGACATACAAGCCTGAATTTCCACAAGAAACTCAAAACGGATTTACGCCACCCCAAACACGCGCACAAACCATTAACCGTCAGCAATATCGCTTCGATCCTCCCCAGGATGAATATCCCACGGAGGACAACTGGCAGCATCTTCGTCGACGTCAATCGTATGATGCTCAACCGCAGGCTACGCAGGACCCATTCTCTGGGGGCGATGATTCTTGGGTCGATCGCAGCTTTGCTGAGCACAGAGAAGCAAGGAACTCACGGGTGCGACCTACAGAATCGCTTTTCAGTCTGCAGTCCGCTGCGCAAGGACGCGAGCAGCAACGCCCAAGCAATGATCCATTCAGTGATTCACTCAGTGATCACACGAAACGCACGTGTGGAAGATGTGGGCAAAAGGGACATGTTGCCCGTTTTTGCTCAAATCAGGTTACTACCAAGTGCCATCACTGTGGTCAGGTAGGACACACAGCGGCCAGGTGTCCGACAAACCCAGAGCGGATGTCCTGGGACAACAAGCCCAGGGCTGGAGGGAGAGACAACGATTCAAGATATGAGAGAGCTTCATCAGATGATTCTTGGGGGGACCAGCGAGGCGCAAGAAAGCGTGGCGAACGTTTCATTGACCCCCGTCGAGAGATGATGGAGCGCCTCCAATCCACGTCGACTGCGGAAGCTCAAGAGGGCGATGGTTCTGAAGAGCCCGCCGAGCGTGTGCTGAAGTCTCGCAAGTTCCGTGATGATGAGCCACGAAAGGAAAGGGCGCCTCGCCGAGGTCGTAGGGATGATGATGAATATGATGGTCGTAACGACCGTCGATCACGTCGCGACCGCGATTTCGAAGACGACGAGCGCTACTTGCGTAAGCTCAGCAAGAAAGAGGCCAAGGATGCAGATAAGAAGGCTAGGCGCGCTGCCGATAGAGTGACGCAACAGGAGGAGCAGAAAAACCAGATCAAGCTGCCGGAGTTCATTTCTGTGCAGAACTTGGCTCAGGCGCTCGGCGTGCGCTATGAGCAATTCGTCAACAGGCTCGAAGATCTTGGCTACGATGATGTCTTCCCGGGCCAAGTTCTCAACACTGAAGTCAGCGGAATGATCGCAATGGAGTACGATCTTGAACCTATCTTTGATGCCAGTGCTCGGGAGGAAGAAGACCGCGATTTGAAGGCAAGGCCCGAAGTGGATGCACAAGACAAGGAGTTACTGCCGACTCGTCCCCCAGTCGTCACTATCATGGGACACGTTGACCACGGAAAGACTACAATCTTGGATTACCTTCGCAACTCGAGCGTGGCTGCTGGCGAGGCTGGTGGTATCACTCAGCACATCGGCGCTTTTAGCGTGCCTTTGTCGGCTTCGGGAAAGACTATCACTTTCCTTGATACTCCTGGCCACGCTGCGTTCCTTGCCATGCGTCAGCGCGGCGCCAACGTTACGGACATCGTAATTTTGGTTGTTGCTGCTGACGATTCCGTCAAGCCGCAAACTCTCGAAGCTATCAAGCACGCCAAGGGTGCTGGCGTTCCTATGCTGGTCGCTGTCAACAAGGTTGACAAGGACTCAGCTGATGTCCAGCGTGTCAAGCAAGATCTTGCACGTCACGGTGTTGAGATTGAAGACTTTGGAGGCGACACTCAGGTCGTTGAGGTCTCGGGCAAGACCGGTCAGGGCATGGACGAATTGGAAGAAGCAACAGTCACACTCAGTGAAATCCTCGACCACCGCGCCGATACTGAAGGCGCTGTTGAGGGCTGGGTTCTCGAGGCTACTACGAAGAAGGCAGGTCGCGTCGCCACTGTTCTCGTGAGGAGAGGTACCCTCAGACAAGGCGCCGTTATCGTTGCTGGAAACACTTGGGCACGCGTTCGCACTCTGCGTAACGAAGCAGGCGTCGTCATCGATGAAGCTGGCCCAGGTATGCCCGTGGAAGTTGACGGTTGGCGTGACCAGCCCGCGGCTGGCGACGAAGTTTTGCAAGCTCCCACTGAGCAGAAAGCCGTGTCAGTTGTCGAGTACCGCGACGAGAAAGCCGAGCGCCAGAAGACTGCCGAAGACATGGAAGCTATCAACGAGGCTCGCCGCTTGGAACAAGTGAAGCGCGAGCAAGAGAAGGCTGCCGCCCAGCAGGCTAAGCTACGTGAGAAGAGCGAGAACGGAGAGGCTGCCGAGGAAAAGCCAGCCCCCAGCGAGAAGCCCACAACTACTGGTGGTCGCATCGAAGTTCCATTCATCATCAAGGCCGACGTTTCCGGCTCTGTTGAGGCTGTGGAGGCTTATATCATGGGAGTCAGCTCTCCCATGGTAGGCCCACGCGTCCTTGCCACGGCTGTCGGTCCGGTGCACGAGTCAGATGTTGAGCTCGCAGCCACAACACAGGGTCACATCATCGCGTTCAACCTGCCCCCGAACGAAGGCATGAAGGGCACAGCAGAAAGACAGGGCGTCCAAATCCTCGAGAACAACATCATCTATCGCGTCATCGACGACGTCAAGGCCGTTCTGGAAGAGAAGCTCCCTCCGATCATCACACAGCGTGTTCTCGGCGAAGCTGACATCGGAATGGCCTTCGATATCGGCATCGGGGGCAGGAAGAAGATGAAGATCGCGGGATGTAAGGTCAGGAACGGCGTGGTCGGAATCGGCACGAGGGTCAGGGTCATGAGGGGTGATGAGAAGGTTTACGACGGTACGATCTCGTCGCTGAAGAATGTCAAGAAGGACGTGCAGGAAATGCGCAAGGGTACCGAATGCGGTATGGGCTTTGAGGGCTGGCAGGGATTCGAGGTCGGCGACACCATCCAGACCTACGAGGAGAAGAGTGAGAAGAGGTACTTGTAGATTTATTCGTGGAACACTCCGTGCCGCAAAAGGCATGGTGGGTATATACTGTAAGATAGACAACGCATGTGCATTTATTGTATAGTAAATTATGAGATTTCCCAAAGCGACGACAGCCACAGGGAGCACTTTGATTTCAACATCGCCACATGTCTTCCGTTGTTCTCTTGCTTGTCCCATTGTACAGGTGAGAAGGCTTGGCACAGCGTTCAACCTACAGCATCTGTACTCTTCCAACGAACATGTTCAGCCCAACGGCAGATTGTTCGCTTCCCCAGCACCACCGACTCAAAAGGGACCCGGTACTAAGGCATGCTACGAGATGGCTGGTTTAGTGCCGGGGCTGCTCCCCGGCCCGTCTGATAGGAGAGGTAGAGGCTCGAAGGTAAGTTGAGTCTGCTGCTTCGAGCAGGCTATTGCTGTCCTCATTCAAAAGGCCGCATTGATCGCGAGGCGTACAGGGACACCACCCGTACAATGTGTCTACCCGTCAACCATCGCAACCAGATACATATAACATCCTCCTTTGGTCTGGACGCAGTTCATAGCCCACGATTAGTCAGTGTTCGAATGCTCGACACGTGTGGGTCCCAAGAGCCGGAAGAACTTTACTAAACGGCATCGTCATTCAAGGGTTCGGAGGTAGGTCCGGTCCAAGGAGCACTCCTTCGGCACGATAAGCAGCAGACTCTAGGGCTACGGCACGGTGTATTTTGGTAGCCCTGGGTTGGCTTGATATCTCTTACGTGGCGGCTCAGTATATCTCGCGGCTGCCCACAGGCATCATACCCAGGACAAACGAGTGCCCTTACCTGCAAATCTCGATGCGCTGCGACATCAGCGATGACGGTGCTCTCTCCAAATATTGCGGGCGTGTCGGTTGCCCGAGTCCTAAGAAACGCTCGCAGGCAGTTCTCTAACATCTCGTTTGGCTTGCATTGACCGAAGTGAAGTACCTCCACAAACAGCCTGCCGAGCTATCAATATTCACAGCCGACACAAACGCGGTGCTAGCTTACAGACACGTAACCTGCCAGCCTTCGCGTGCGGACGACCTACCTGGGCCTGACGGATCGCGAGCGAACGGTTGGACGATGTGCCCAAAGTGATGCCTAAGCGAGGGTCGATTGCCAGGTAAACGCTGAACCGCGGAACCCCCTTAGGCGTTTGAGATAATTGCTTACAGACATCTTTATGTTTACAGTTGCGCATGTGCGCCCTGCCGAAAACGAAAGACAAGAGTGCGTGCATTTCCTCTGATCAGCTAGACAGGTTGCACCGTGACCGGATCTCTAACAGCAATCACAGTGCGATGGGTCACGACCAACTTGCAGGGCCTGCGAACAACGGCGGGTTGAGTGCACATACGATGTCGAAGAAGGCATTACCAGGACCGCGGCTCTGAAGAGCAAGCTGGAGCAACTCGAGCTTGACTACGGAAGCCTGGTCGAACTCCATTCACAACTGAAGAATGGAAATCCCGACGAAGTGGCCGCCTTGGTCAATCGAATCAGAGCTGAAGACTTTCCGGACGTGAGGGCACCTCTGGAGCAAGGCAGCATCACGGGCGACGGCCATGTGGTTGAGCGAGAGTCGAACGAGGATGTCACCAGCGAAGCCAACTGGGAGTCATTACACACAACCCCAACGGGCTACGGCGAGATCCAGCAGAATCAGCAGTTCCAGTCCAACCCCTTCTTCGCCGGAGTACAGGATCAGATTCCGATAGACCCAGCCTTGTCTGGCCTCGAACCTCAACTGCAGCAATATGCGAATCCCAGCCCATCCAATCACTCCCAGCACAGCATGATGGCGAGTCCTTACAGCCCAGAGCCTACTCTCAACATGTACGGCCTGCCATCACCGGCCTCAGGCGCACCAGCTTCAGCAAGAACCCTCTTCAACCAACTTGCACCGAGCATGCTTCGGTCGAATCTTCCAATAGTCCGTCAGGGATTGGCTCTGCAGATCAGATCAACGCCAGAGGCGTGTTCCGCATACAGCGAAGCGCAAGTCGAGGGCCTCATATCGAACATGGAGATGCATGCGGACCACGAAATTCCCAGAGCGCATTTGTGCGAACTCAGTAGCATTGCGGCTGTTGCTGCGCAGTTTGTCCGAGCTCATCTCCAACCTGGAGTCGTCGAGTTCTTCTACGGTGAGAGGTTTTCCGGATTGGACGAGAATGTACGAATCCGCTGACCAGTCCCAGATGCCGCGAAACACTTCTTTGAAGACTGTATGCAGTCGCCGTTACCTCACTTGGTGCCTCTCAAAGTATGCGCCATGCTTACGCTCTCAAACATCCTGAGCAAATCGTTTCTGGCATTTGTATACATCGGTAAGCAATTTCGAACTAGCTCATCAAACCAAACAAGAATCATACATACTAACACATCCACTCTCCAGACCTCGGCCTATCCCTAGCACAAAGTCTCGACGACCCAGCACTAGCAATGGCACAAACGCAACTCCGTCCGGACTTCCAGGAAGCAAAACGCGTCCGCCGGACACTCTTATCCCTCCGAGGCTACGCGCAAGAATACGGCGGCTTGAAAGCCGCCAGACCGGTAACCGGAAGCAGCAGTTTGCACGACCAAGACATATGGACCGCTTAGATGACCCCCACAGTGGGGACTGTAAAAGAGCAAGGAAAAGCAGCCTGATAATGCCTTATTTGAGGGGCGTGTTTTAGCACGATTCGACACAGAACACAATCTCCCGATCGTGAAAGACTCTTGAGGTGGTGTGATGTGTCAACTCTAAAGGAAAGCAAAGTTGAGAAGGCAAAGGGTTACGAATTGCATAAGTCGCTCGCAGAAATCAGCATTGCCTGCCTGTTTTGATGCACGGTGAAGGCTTAGGAGTTTTCGGATGGGTGGGTCGGCGCGGACAGAACGAATAGGAAACATGAGGGAGTGTCCGTGGGTGTTATTACTTTTTTTTTTCTTCAAATGTATCTTGCAACGATTATGTCTGTCGTTTTCAGACACAAAGACTTTATTCATACGATTGAAATGGAGATATGAAAAAAGTGGCTTATGCCAGCCACTGCGATGTCAAGACTCAAGCGGATTGGAGACCATCCCATTATTCCATGAACCGTTTTTCCGTCGTCAGTTCCAAGGCCTCAGTCTGTCTACGCAAGAGAAAGAGATCTTTCAGACGAACACTTTCATACTTCCAACATGCACAACTCTAGCCGCTTTCTACCATATCAAACATCAACTAATCACCCTCCAATCAATCACCAAAACAAGTCCAGAAAGCATCTCCCCCTCCAGAGCCCCATCCCTCCCCCAGCACAGAATCGACATCAACCTGCCACAGCCGTGAAGTCCCCCATCCCGCTGCCTAATTAGCACACAATACCGCCACAACAAGCCACCCGAATGAATAATCCCCGAGAAGAAACAACCGCCCCCGCCACGGAGGACCAAGCCCCTTGGGAATCTAGACCCAGGCCGATTTGATGATAGTAGCAATTGACCTAGAGCCACCGACGAGCGGGAACAAGGGAAGATACCTCCAGGCCTAACTATCGCCGGCCTACATATCTCGATATAGAAGCGGCGCCGGCGCCCTGGCCCGGCCACATGTGGATGGACGATCGTCGCCAGTGGACGAGAATAGGAATATACCATACGTAGCAAAGACTGGGATGATCGGTATCGTAGGGTAAATGCATGTGCCGTCCCCCCAGTTTCCAACATAGGGCACCTGGGGCACAACAGATAGAAATCCTCACAGCCAGTTGGACGGACGAGACGGAGAATTGATTGAGCGATCCATCGCCAGGCTGCAAGGCTGAAACGACCCGGGGGACGGGCGGGCAGTCGTACGGGAAAGAAACGCCACAGACGCCATTTGCGGAACGATCATGCTCTCATGGTCGGGACGAGTAGACGAGAAGGTCGATGCGAACAGCACTGGCACATTATTGCGGAAAAGAGGATGAGCCACCTCCTAATGACGGCGAACAGGCGTGACAAGCCTCAAGCGAAAAGAACAAAAAGAAACCACTCCTTCGGACATTGTCCGAACTCGAATGCTCGAGCTCTGAGCCTCTGACGTGACGGACGAAAAAAGACCTCTGCGGATCATCTTCTGCGCGTGGACGGTGCAGCTGTCTTTGTTTCAGAGAAGTGGAGATGGAGAGGAAGAGAGGGCTGACAGGTTTGTTTTTCTGGGGGTTTACTACGAATCAGTCAGTCGTTCACGTCTTGGCCGGCAGGAAGTGCCCTACTACTACCACTGAGTCTACTGCTGCTGTAGTCTTAGGTTTGCCCAGCAGAGCGAGTCAAGGAGTGGCTGTGCTGCAGATCGTTTGTGGGCTGGGCGCATACTACTACTGCATTCCCGCTGGCATATGCACTGCGACGTCATGGGGTGGTTTGAGGTGGTGTGGCGGTCAATAGGGTGCATGCGTTGGCGAGCGATGCCGAGGTCTTGTGTTTCGTTACGAGTAGTGTCATGGCTGGAAGGATCGCGTCATGGGCAACGACCGCAAGGCAGTGGTGGTAGGGGAGATGTGAGATGAGAGATGGAGATGAAACGGTATGGGTTTTGGAGGCAAGAGGCAGCAGGCAAGTAAGATTTGGGTATCGTCGCGACTAAAAGAGAAATTTCCACCGTACGGCATATGAACCCATGTGTTGTTGTTGTTGTTGCTGATGTAGCGCATGAAATCCTCGTATACGGGTTTGCTTCCCACCGTGTGTGCCCGTTCGCAACAAGATAGAGGTAAAAGGAAATATTACTGCGAGGATACGGAAAGGAAAATATTAGTCCCGGTCCACTATTCTTTTCAAAGACCAAAAAACGCAGAAATGGGTATCATCCATCCAGAGAAGAAAAAGGAAAAATGACTACAACTCTGACATGCCGTGTTCAAGGAGCGTGTTGTGTCAGGTCGCTGAATGCTGTGTCCCCCGGTGGGATATATTGGGGGAGATGCATCGTTGGACTCGTTTCGTTCGTGATTAGGAATTTGGTGATGATGATATAGTGTGTTTTGTGGGGGGGCCACTTTCCGTGCTTCATTCTCGGATCATGCTGCCAGCGCGCGATCAGAACAGAAGCCTAAGCTCGTAGCCGGATGTGGTGATGTTGTTGAGAGTTGAAACATCGCCGTCGCACTGCAGGTCAACGTCGTCCCAGGGGTGACTCGCCATTCCCGGAGATTCTTCGACTTCTGCGAATTCGGCGGTCATATCTTGACCTTCTGGAAGCTCGCGAACGCAGTCATCGTCAAAGAGGACTTGCAAGCCGTTTTGACTGATGCGCACAGTTCGTACAATGCTGGTTGGCTCGATGTCGCATTTGATCCCAATGGCGTTGATGAAGTCCTTGTAGGTGCGGTTCATCAGGTAAACCGCACGGTGGTAGTTGTCCTTGGGAGGTTTGCTGGAGAAACGCGGCTGGATGTAGACACAAGCGGCAGGCTTGATAACACGCTCCGGAGGCGGCTGATAGCTTGGGTCGATATCGACTGCTTCCACCCATCCAGAAATGGCACCACTCTTCGGTGAACGAGTCTGGATCTTGACAGGTTGGTTCTCCGGTGGGCTTGCGAGTTGCTGAGGGTCTGCTGTCTTGATATCACCGATCGCAGATTGCGGCTGGGCGCGCCAGTCGCTGGAATTGACGCGTGAAACTCCTGCAAAAGGCGTTGGTTGCTGCAAAGTAGAATCCCGACGGCTTTCACCCAGCGATCTGTTGCTCGGGGTCGGAGAAACCAAAGAAGTCGTGTCGCCATTCTGGGTGCTCTGACGATCCCAAGCGTTATCAACAGACTCGGATTTGACCTGATCACTCTCACCAGGCATCTTTACCGGGTGGAGATCTGGGTCATCCTCCTCAGCGCCGCGCAAGTACAGAACCGAAGCAGGCCTTGTGGAACTGAACATGTCCTGCAGAGTGATGAGCTTCATCTGAAGATCTTCTTCTGCACCACCACGAGCGCCGCCAGTAGTCGCAGTAGAGTCCACAGACCAGGTCCTCCTGTGTTTGGGAACCTTGCCAGGTCGGTCCATAATGCCAGCCTTGGCCACAAAAGATCCACTGCGCTTGCGCTTGCTGTTGTCTCGCATGCCAGACTCGATTTGAGCAATTTGCTGGTTCATCTTCTCCATAGTCTTCTTGACGTGGGCAACGTCGTTGGAAAGCTTGCGCTCGGCACCATGGTCGCGGAAGAGCTTAACTTTACAGAAGCACACCTCGGAGTCCGGAGCAGGTTTGCTGTTGGCTGAAAGGTCTTCGATGATTTCCGTTTTCGCACAAAGACGCACGGGAATGCCCTTCACGCCCTTGGAGTGGCTGAAGTCCGTGGAAAGGAAGTTAAAGCGCACTGCGATCGGGCACTCTGATGCTCCCGCCGCAGGGGTCCAGGTCACGCAAAAGCCATCGAAAGAGGCACTCTCGAGCTCGACGCGAGGCTTGCTCGGGTCCTCAGTACCAGTTGCCGGCGTAGAATCCACGTATTCAACCGCCTGGAGACGGCCACCTCTCTGGTGTGCTTCATTAGTGCCGCGTCCCTCTTTCCAGAGCTGCCAGCATGCGGCAGGCTTGCGCCGTTGCTGCTCGTCCTCAAATGATACGCGTACGAACGTGCGGTATCTCAACGGAGCAATTGGCTGTTGAACACGCGTGTCGACAACGTTTAGTGTATATGCTTGGCCTTTGTTGAGATAGGTGATTGGAATCTCATCAGAATGCTTGATCATCGCAGTGGGCGCGTTGAGAGTGGCATGGAATCGGAATCTGTGCGTTGTCAGTATTTGTATGAGGATAAAATCAGGCAGCAATCTTACTTCTCGCCATTCGGATGAAACGACGGGGGTGGCATGTTTTGATTGAAGCTCTGCGGATGCATAAGAAGCTCAGGCGACTGTTGCTGCGAATTCTGTGCAGTGTCGAGATCCAGGCTGAGGTCTCCAACGGGCGAATCTTCCATGTGGCCCTGGTCGAAAGACGGCTGATGGCTTAGTTGATGCGGCGCGAACGTCTGTGACTGCGGTTGGGCATGCATGTTGTGGATTTGAAACGGGTTGAGGTTTTGAAAGTGGTGCTGTTGCTGCGGTTGGAAGTGGTTTTGCATGTGCGGATGGAATCCATTGAATGCTGTGGCTGCATGTCCAGCATGCAGGCCACCGTTCAAAGCTCCCTCGGAGGTAGGCATAGACAGCGGTGTGCCCAGGCCCAGGTGGAAGGAAGGTGTGTGAAGATCTCCAGCAGTAGGGTGGAAAATCGTATTAGTACCGCCGGGGGTGGGAGTGTAATAGCCCGAGAATTGGTTTGCGAAGTTGAATCCATGGTTGTTTGGGTCCAGGAATGAAGGTGTCAGTCCGGTGCTTCCAAAGTTCCAGGGCTCGTTGGACGCTCGCGGCGTGGGTTCGGCATTCTGCAGTTCAGAAGGGTTCATGACCTTCGTATCCTGCGATTGAACAGGGCCAGCAGTAGTTCTGGGAGATTGTCAGTACAAGCTTCGACAGTGCGTATTGCTCCTCCACACGAGAGGCGCAGCTTGTATACGCGTTCACAGCGCAGGAGGCGTAGCATACCCTGAGAGACCAGCCGGCGCATCGTCGCTGGGGGCCGTTGCGCCAGGCGCAACTTCTGGTATGTCGGCGGCAGAGACATTGTGGCCCAAGCCGGAAAATTTGGACCTGAAGGTCTCGTACAGTTCGGCGGGCGGTTTCTGTGTTGTCCGTCTACACATGGAATTAGCTCACTGCCTAAACAGCGCGCAGCGGGAAGTGCTGAAGCTGAAGCTGGACGGTGTGGCCGTGGAGGCTTTGCACTGCAAGCTGTAGCCAGCAGCACGCGCAACTCACCTGGTGAACATCTTTTCGTTTGACCGGTCAACGGGGCATTGGGAGTGAGCAGAAAAGCCGGAGGAATCCTTTTGAAGGCAGCAGAGGTCGTCAAGGCTTGCTACTGGGGCACGGTAGGCAAAGTGAAACAAGAGATGAAGGTACAGAGGAGACGGACGAGCAGCCACTTCAAATGACCGCCACAGCACACTAACGCAAGGCTACCAGGGTGCAAAGGGTCCGAGCGACACCTACCGTATCGTCCGGGCGCTGGCGTGCAGACGCGCCCAGCAATCCCGGCGCTCCGCCGTGACAGCCATGAGTTTTGCCGCGTGTCTACTAGGCCTAGATTGAGCCTCGTTGTCGCTGCTGGCGAGGCGAACGCCTCATGGGGCGGTGCACAGTGGCGCTAGCTGGGCGGATAGAGTGGCTCATTGGCTGCTTGGCCGCGAGAATGCGTTGTGATGTGCGTTGTGGCCAGAGAGATCCCTGATCCTAGCACGAGAGGCACAGAGGGGGTGTGGCTCAGCAGCTATGCGGTCCACCTTCTCCTAAACGTACAACGAGCCAATGATCAGGGGCGCGGTGTTTACCGCGAAAAGTAGTCTCGCGAACTCCTCTCGCTCCTCTAGCATCAGCCTTGTGCAAGTCCCCCCCGAACTCGCCTAATCGACGGGGTAGTCTTGGACCCCAGCAAGTTGAGTAACTATCCCAATTTCAAATGGCCCGCCCGCTGAGGCCCGTTGTTGCCCCGGTCATTAATCTGTCGTCACGCCCCACGGCGATGTTGCCGTGTGCGGAGGGAAACATATGAGCGCGCGCGACATGGAGGCTCAGAATGGCAGAGTTTGTTGGCCGGATATGAAGTGCCGTGTGAGGTCGGATCGCGTGGCTGAGACGCCACGGTGACATCGAAAGATGCACCAAAGAGAGTTTGTAACGGACGTGATCTGCGTATTCCCAAAGATCGGGTGGCCTAAGGTGCAGTTAATTGGAGATCCGCAGGGCCTTGAGACCAGCATACAACCGCTGGTGTTCCAAATACTGCATCAGCGTCGTGCTTTCTGCTCCTGCCCAAGAATCGTCTCATCGATGCCGCTGCTCTTCGATCGCAGACCAGAACACGTGCTCCTGGGCATTCTGCGAAGCGAAATGATAGCCGCGCTTGGACCGGCGAATCACGCTCTCCGGTATGCCTGCAATATATGTTGTATATTACATGACCTACAGTAGGCTCTGAACCCGTGGAGTTGGAAACAATTCCTCGGAGCCCGCTTGTGCAGAGTCCTCTCATGAGCGCGATGCCAGACCATAGACGCCTTGACTTATGTCGCAATGTGCGCTTGGCAATACCATTGACAGGTCGGCAAAGGGCACTGACAACATGCAATATGTGCCGTGCCGTGACTAGGGCGCCTTCGCGGGTCATCGCTTGCCATTACGGTATGGCTGGCCGGCTACGAGATAAGAAGACTCCGACAGCAACGGTCGCACATCCCCGAACCATCGAGTTCATACTTTTCCTCAGAGAGATTGTAGTCTCCGTAGGCCGTTCTCGCCTATACCATACCGAAGATAGAGCACGCCTCAAGAGCACGCCATGAACGCTGATCGAGTGGCTGTGCAGAAGCAAGTCTGTGGCACAGGGCTAGCGATCTCCAAACCCTAAGGGCCTTTGACTTTATCCGCGTCGTTGTAGTGGTGAGGGATTCGCAGTTGTGCAGGTGGCTGACGCGGACGTTGATCAACTGTGAGAAACGGTTTGGTGAAGATCGACCGGCTTCTCTGCGCTTATACGGGTGAATCTGGGCGTGTACTGAAGTACATCGCGGGCAGCTCCGGGTCAGCCACTGGCATGGCGTCACACTCTACTCTGAGACAGTCACGAGGATGCGACAAGCCTTTTGATAGAAGAAACTCTCCGCCGTTTGCTTTGGGCATGTTGATGGAACGCTACTGTACGTTGTTGTCTCAGGCGGGGTTGGGCGCTCACGCGCAGGCTCGAGCGTGGAAGGTCGGTGAGAGGCGATCGTGAGCGAAGTGAGCGTACTCGAAGGCTTGATCGCGATTGCCATTTCCCGTGACCTTAGCCCAAGATTGTCGGGACACGCCGTACATCGATGAATGTCACGCGGGTCAAAGGGCATACCGTGGCCCCAGTCGCCTTGGCGTGGTGAGGTCGTGTAGCGTCTGCCGAAAGGCCCAGAAGCCCTACCAAGCAAAACCGACGCAGCCGTTGTCGCCCGCTCGAGCCGTTTGTCGACGTTCGCCAGAGAAACCACATTCGAACATTCTGCGTTCAATTAAACGGGGGAACGGTTTGGTCAGGGTTGAAGATGAAACGCGCCATGTTCCTGGCTAGGCACTCATGCTCCGCTCCAATCATCGCCTAAAGTCGTTCCTCTGTGGAATAATCCCCGTCCAGCGAACGCATGCCAACTCATTCTCCCATACCGCCGAATAGTCATCATCATCATGACAGTGCATGGTGCGCTGTGGCCATGCTCGAGCGCACACCAAGGACAAAAAGACGTCACAGGAAAATCGTACGTGGTTCCATCGTGCATTGGAATTGTTTCATGTGGTCGCTCTGTTGCTGATGTACGCAACTTGTACCGCGATCGCCTCCAATGGTAACAGGGCGAAGAAAGCGGAGGCGTGCAATGAATGCTACACTAATGCAGGTGGAGAAGTCCTGAAGGACCATTGAGCGTGCTGTTTGAGCAAAATCATTTCAATCGCTGCGCCCATCAGTGCTGTGCCGTTGCTTTCGTGGCGCAGCGTTTGAACACTGTCAATCATTACCATATTTCGGGTCTGTTAGTCGTCGACAACATCAATCATCCCCATTCTCCGCCCTCGCTGCGGAAGTCTGGATACGCAGATGAATGCGCATTTTCTGGTGTCGCAATCGATGGCTGGATGTTTTCGGGATAAACGAGACCAGATCGAGCGCCAGGAATATCTCGCATGGGAGAATTGATCTTCCAAGATGGAGCGTTCGAGACGTTAACACTGCCACTGCCTCGAATAGCACTGTTGCCTCCAGCCCTGGATGTACTCGCGTGTCCAGCATTTGGGCGGTCTACCATGACATGGTGACTAGTCCCTGCAGCATCGTTCGAGCTGAGTCCTGCACTAATGTGTACCCTGTTAGGGTCTAGATGGGTGATGACCCTTGGGAATTCTTGAGACGCCTTCCGCGAGATAGCGGCTGTATCTTCGGTGGCAGTGCCGTGCAAGGAGTGCGTGCTGTACACTGAACTTGTCGCGGAGCTGACCTGGTGCGCTGGCATGGCTGAAAGGTCAGAATCCTTCGTTACGGTCAGCAAGCTGGTAATCGAGTCCTCACGCTCTTGTCTCTGTCTTGCTAGAGGCGCATTGTATGATGGACTTGGTATCTTGGAGGTCCTTCGACTTGACGCCGTCCGAGCCGAAGTAGTGGGGCTGGACTCGATTGGTGAAAGGTCACCAGGTGCAGCAGCAGCGGCTACACGATGACTGTTCACTGGAAGCGATGAAAGGGATGCACTTTTGCGGAGCGGACTCTCTTGGTTGGGCGTGTTTTGGCATGTGGTTACGATAGGACCAGTATCATCGCCTACCTCGAATGAGAATCTGCGCGTCTCTGATAAGGTTTCAAGACTGAGCTGAGGTCTCAACCTATTGATGAACCCTCTGATGTGTGAAGGCTTGTGAGTGGGTGCTGGGTAAATCGTCTTCGCAACAGGTGCGGTCACCACCCGCTGGAGTTGCAAGCTGCCGTGATGTTGTGTGGACGGGGTCTCGATGGGTGTCGGCCGGTGGAACAACTCGAGCAAGCGCGGTATGATCGACTCAGCGCTGACACCTCTTCGACGGGAGATGGTGACAGCCATTCGACGGATTTCCGCCATATCATTGTCAACCGCAGGGCCAAAGTGTTCGTTACTGATGCGCAGTCCTTTGTCACTGGCTTCATCCGGGAGAAAATCGCCAGCACAGCTGAACGTGGAGGTAGTATCATCGGAGAAGCTTACCCTCACATCGGCAGGCGATTGCTGCTGCCTCTCTGTTCGCGTCTTCTCAGTGAGGTTTGTTTCTTCCAAGTAGGATGCTTGAAGTAAAGATGTACTCGGCAGATTCGGAGGTGGTGAACCAAACGGTAACTCGGCGAGGATGCTCGTCTTCGATGTCTTCTTGGTGAGCTTCTTCGACAGCTTTGCCATCTTCGCGGATGGTGACGCTGGACGACTCTTCATTGTTGCTGCCCACAGTCAGTAAAAGCGGTCAACGCAAACGCACGATTACCTTCCAACAGACCTCTCTGCCCGCTCCATGACGGATCTTCAAATCGTTTCGTTTTCTCCAGAAACTCGAAGACTGTTTCCTTGCCATCATCGTCTCCACCTTCGTCGGGGCTGACTATTTGCTTTCTTCTTCTGATGAGACTGTCTTGTCTCACCAGCGCGACTTCGGCCACGCCACGCTTGCCACTTGCAATAACGAGCTCCAATCTCTTGACTTCGGCTTTGTAGGTCTTCTTCTCTTCCTCGAACTTTCGTTCAGTGTCTTGCATAGCTGACCGTTCGGCCTGCCGGCCTCGCATCTCTTCTGCCAATGTCTCCTGCAGGCGCCTCTTCTCGTCTTCCAGATGCCTGTAGGCCTCGAAAATCTGCAAGAGTGTGCCATTGAATTGCGGCTCAAGTGCATCGTACGGTCGAGACATCAAACGGCACATTATGGCGTTGGTCAACTGCTCGGCGCTAGGTGCTGGGTAAGGGTCTTCGACAACCCAGGAAGGGAAGCTTTGAGTGCGATACTCTGCGAAAACAGCTTCGGGCTCGGGCTCGGGCTTGGACGACGAGGCAAAAGGCCCAGACTGTGAGAGGTAGGACGTCAATTTGGGTCGTAGACCTTTCTTCGGCGTCGGAGGTCGGCTTGCAGTGCCAGCCAGGGCAGATGATGGGCGCATGTCACTGTCGGGGTCTGCCAGGTCCAGCATAGGAGTGCGTGACCGTGAAGGCGGAATCTTGCGACGCCATTGGGGAATGTCCGCCATCTCTGTGGGAATGGAGCGACCTGATTTGACTCCAGTATTGAGCGGGTGTCTGAGTGGGTGTACGAGAAACATGAGGGCTTTCAGACAAGACCTGACGTCGAGATTAGAGTGGTAGCCATCGAGGAAGGCGCGAAGCCGTGTCAACAAGGGAAGGCGCGACTGCTTGACGTCTCGAAGCAAATGCAATCTTTTGGCAACTGGCAATGAATGAGATGACAAATGAGTGTATTAGACAAGACAAGTGCTGGAACTCTGCCTGTCGCCATACTCCAATGCAAACAAACGAATCTTCATTTCAACCTTTGTAGCAAACATGCACCTGCAAGGCTCACGCATGCAAGTTTGGGATTTTGGAGACAATACTGTGATGTAACTCAACGATCTGTTTCATTGCTTGATACGTATGTATGCGAGACACTCTCAATGAGTCCTGCACACAGTGCACTCTTCTCGAATCGATGTCGCCACCTCTTCATGCACCAACGTAGACAGGAAAATCATCGCTGGTGTTTGGTAATGAGCAGGCAGTTCCCTAAGAAACTTAATCTTGGCACGTAAAGATAATCCTTCAGTCTGTCGAACATGGAAATGGCTCGACGCTGTACACACATATGCCTTGCGCTCTTGGAAAGCAGCGCGTTTTGAAGAAGACCCGTCGAAACGTGGGTGATGAGAGAAGGAGATTTGAAACGGTACAAACCAGAGATCGTGGATGCCGGGTCGTGGAAAGTTTGAAGGATTCGGGTCTCATAGCCACCTCAACTGAGCTACGCACAGAACAGTCCCGTAAAACTCAAAAAAGGTGCCGGCTTGCCATCGTAAACGCCCAAGTTGTTTTGCTCAGAAAAGATTTTTCTTCCTCAGGTCGTCGCTTAAGCCGCATCCCTCTTTCCCTCCTTAACCTCCTTCTGCATTGGTTGTTAGCGTCCAGTTGCTGATTGTGTTCTGCGGATCCTCGAGACGTACCAGGGCCCTCATGGTACCGTGGAGAGCATGCCTGTGGTTGCGGCGGAACTTAGGGTCAGTACCCTTGAGCGAAGGGTATCTGTGGGTCTTCGGCTTCTTGATGCTGTGTGCGCATTCGCGTCAGTCTCCGTTACTCTGGTATATGTCCTCTCTCTTCGTCCGGCGGCTGGGAAGTTGGCGCGAAGGTGTGGATGTGGATGGCGATCGTATGGGAGGTGGTGCGTACCCGTTCTTGTGAGCCTTCTTGCTCTGGTTGTGCTGGGAGCTGTTCTTTGACTCTGAAGGAGAAGGTCAGTACTCTGCCACGCCAGTTTTCACAGCGCAAGGATCCTTCACGTACTGGCCATGGCGACGACTTGCTCGTGTCAAAGGGCTATGTATCGGCTTCGTTTGGCGTGGTCGTCCAGAATCCGTGGTTTGACGTTGGAAAGTCGAAAAGGTGTGCTGTGCCGCAACGCACGGACGGCTTGGCGGCGTCGACTTCACCACAAGCCTGACACGCCGTATGGGGAGGAAGTAAGTTACCTATGACATTATTCAACTATTTGTTGGACTGAAAATCGCTATTTGCTTGGTGCAATGGACTGACGAAAGCAAACGTTGTTTTGAGCATTTATCGGTCAGCTTGCTGCAATGATATTGTCATCTTGCTGGAGCACATAATTGACACGAGAAAGCATCGTTGCTCGACTTGGTGCGCAACTATATCATCATAGGCATTAACATTATCAACACTGCTCAGTCGGGTACGCGAGTGGAATTGTGATCGATGGTGAGCGCATCGAGCCTTTTCAAGCGCCTCCCTTCAGTGCACATGTCGCCTTTGAATGCCTTCTCCATCAGGATCACGTGCACGGCATTGGAAGACCATCGAAGATCGTAGCTGGCATGCTTTTGCCATTTTCGCGAATTGCGTGTATCGGGATAGCGGCAGTTGTAGCAACGAACAATATGCAGTATGCTATATTTTCATGATGAAAGAAAACCAAAAGATTGTTGCCGCTACCCCTAGAGTTAATCTTGTGACCGACCATTCTGATCCATTAGGGTTAGGGTTGCCGGGTGATCGACCCCCGTAACATGGCAAACTTCATGGTGCAATGCCCATTGGATCATGAGTATTTTGAATGATCAATATTACCAGACGCGAATATTCAGGGCTACATCTAGCTGCATGTGTGGTTCTTGATGACCATTGCACTTGATTGCAGCAAAATCCGTTCGCGTTACAAACTTCCTTCCATACCCTGCGATAGGCCACTATGCTTTTGTCACGTCAGTAAACGGTAAAGGACCAATTGTCATTTTCACCTCGGTATGCTATATACCATATGAAGCTCAGAGACACACCGCATCTTTTTCGCATATTGATACTGAGCCTCAATGTCTGGATCAAAAGTGTAATTAGGGTTAGGGTTGCAGTCCGATCGACCCCCGTAACCTTGATAGATAAATATCCGTGTGGTAGTATGCCTTCTTGAACTAAAAGTAGGCGTCTCCCTCCCGAATACCTAATAGCTGCTGTGAATGGTACCTGTTGATGCATAAGATGCGTTCATCCACGTGTTGGTCAATGATAGCAATTGCCACGCCTCGTGAACAATTTAAATGCCGAAGACATCGAATCGTTGTAGCCGCATCCAACCGCCCTTCTACCAACGAGAACTTCTTCGATACCAAACTCTATGGATTCAAACAAATCTCAGCATCAGGCTTCTGTCTTGCAAGTCTCGGACAATGCAAAGAAAGCTACTATAGCATCTTTTCCGGCAGCCACTGATGACTATCGATATCTGCGCAAGCGTGCCTCGATTCTCTGCGCCGTATTCAATGCACAGCCGGTCGATATATCGCAGGAAGAGCGCTGCCGGGCTTGGAATGCGTGCGTATTAGTTCTGTTGTCAATGTGAGAAGAAGAAACGCTGACATTGTCGCCAAGTATCGTTGACGCCAGCAACAAGAAGAACGCCACAGAATGCCCGCTGATCAAGGGACCCATTTATATTGACTATGGTGTGAATTTGCATGTCCACCCTACGTCTTTCATCAACCGAGATTGCTACATTGCCGATTCGCCAGAAATCGACATCAGAATTGGTGCGAATACCCTGATCAGCGTTGGGGTAAGATTGTTAGGCGTGACGCACCCGGTAGACTGGAGGGAAAGACAAGGACGGAAAGGACCAAGTTTGGCAGGAGACGTGACAATAGGAAATGACTGCTTTATTGGCTGCGGTGCAATCGTGCTGTAAGTACAGCAAAATATTCCAATTGATAATATCTGCAATGCTAACACCAGTTTGCAGGCCAGGCGTGACCATCGGAGATGGCTGCGTAATTGGCGCAGGATCTGTGGTCACAAAGTCCATTCCCTCCTATCATGTCGCTATTGGTAATCCGGCTCGTGTCGTCCGCAAAGTGGCGCCGGACGTGGCTGATGCGCCAGGATTGATGTATGTGGATGATGGCGATCGCATCCTTGCGAGTGTGCAAAATTCGAGCGAACATAAGCGATCTTTCCAGCCGATTTCCCTGCGCAATGGAGATCGCATCCATGAAGAAGACCAATTATCCCAGAAGACCAGTTCTATCAGAGGTGGCATGCCGGACGAGGGTGGAAAACTCAGCAAAGTCGCGCTGAACCTCGTCATGATCTTCTTGCCTCTCGGCGCAGGATATGTTTTGGGATGGCGCTCGAGCTGAAGTATGCTTAAGAAATCTGTCGTGGCCGGAGTTGTTGATCCAAAGAAAATCTTGAAACAGAATTTTCGATTTGCAAGCGTGAATGCACCTCACTCCTCAATCATCGAGTCCTCCATATCCGCCTTCTTTGCAACATCCGTACCATATCCAGCAGCTGCCTCGGCCTCCTTCTGCGAGTAAGGCTCCTCCTTCATCTGCTTGACCCGGCGCTTGTGCGGCTTGCTCTTCTTGTGGGCGGTGAAGTTGTTCTCCGACTCATACCATTTTGCGCACTCAACGCAGTAAAAATCGCCAAAGGCAGGCAATTCTTCGCGGTCTTTTGTTTCGTGAAACTGCTCCAGGTGACGCTTGTTGTGCAAGTCGGCGTGAATCTGGTCGAAGTCGCGCGTGTGACGGCGAGTCTTCTTCTTAGAGTCGACTCCACGGATGGCAGGCATTGTGAAGGTGGTGTTGTGTTGATTATATCCCGGTTATGTCTGCCGTTCCAATTTCTGAGACTCAAAGATTTTTGCAGCACGGTGTTCCAGGCCCTCCGCGCTTGCCTTTCGCATGTGATACTTCAAACCGAGTGAAAAAAGTCCCACGGCTCGAAAAAGTCCACGGGTAGAGCCATGCCGAAGTTTCTCCGTGCGACCTCATACGCTTCAACACGCCCAACACGCTTTGCTCAGACCAACACGTTTCGCCCGCTTTTTTGGCCACATCCGCATTTCCGCCATGTCTCCGCTATACTAGGGATTTAGAGGAAAGTCCATCACGATTCAATCTCCTTGGAGCCGAATTCGATGACTGCGCGCGCCCGAGCTCTCCATGGGGTCCGCTTGTCAGCAGCGTCTTCATGTTATGTGTTCTCTGTCGGCAGCAGCGAAGACAGTAGGAGTACATGTAGGCACAGCACTTCCGGCTCGCCGGTGAAAGACGGATGACAGCCGAAACCGCTCCTTGGCCTACCACTTCGTCTGGCCTCGGCGGTCGTGGCGACATGCTGCAAGGCTGCTGTGGTCCCGATGTGCTCTCACGTGAAGTTAACCGCGGCAGCGCGGATCGCTGACCAGATTTGGCACATGCCGGTCGAGCGGATCCTTGTGGAAGTCTAACAGGAGGGTGACAGAGGGCTGACTGATCACGTGTATCGATTCTTTCATGCGGGTTTCAGCGATATCGCAAGGAATAAAAGGTTTCTTTTGATGGCATGCGTCCAGTAGCAGCTCAGCATCATCTTGATTCAATCGTTTGCCTCGGCCAGGTGTACGGAAAGGCTGCAGAGCAACGCCTGTGACGAAAACGTGCAGGGTTGCCAACGGAACCGATCAGCCAATCAGCAGTGGGGTGTTGCTGACTTCTGCACTAGCAGCCGAGCCCGCGCGAAGCAGCTTCTTCTCCGCTGCTTTCTGCCACACGACCAACTAAACTACACCACACTCTCCTCTCTTCCAACCAATCCTTAATACATCAACATTGGGCTTGCTGTTGGACCTGCAGAGCCTTGAAATACAGCTCTGGGACACCTCTCAAGTCAGGTAAAGGGCAGATTCACCATGCTTTCTGCTAGAGCCGCTGCGCGGCAGCTGGTATGTTTCCCAGAATGTTTTGCGCCTCCTGTCAAAGCCAATTGATGGGAGGCGCATCCTCAAAGATACCAGTAGACTGACAACACTGTGACAGCCGCGCGCCATGGGCCGCCGCACCTTTGCGTCCGTCCAGGACTCCCCCCTCTCCAAGAAGGTCGAGATGACCAACACCGAGAAGGGCCACTTTATCAACTACCAAAAGATGAGCGAGAACTTGAGCATTGTTAGGCAGAGGTTGAACAACAGGCCCCTCACCTTCGCTGAGAAGATTCTCTACTCTCATCTTGACGACCCTCACGGTCAGGAGATTGAGCGTGGCTCCAGCTACCTCAAACTGCGCCCCGACAGAGTTGCTTGCCAGGATGCCACCGCCCAGATGGCCATCCTTCAGTTCATGAGCGCCGGCATGCCCAGCGTTGCCACTCCTTCCACCGTCCACTGTGACCACTTGATTGAGGCCCAGGTTGGTGGCGAGAAGGATTTGTCTCGCGCCTACGACATCAACAGGGAGGTCTACGACTTCCTGAGCACCTCTTGCGCCAAGTACAACATTGGTTTCTGGAAGCCTGGCTCCGGTATCATTCACCAGATCGTCCTTGAGAACTACGCTTTCCCCGGTGGTCTCATGATCGGTACCGACTCTCACACTCCCAACGCTGGTGGTCTCGGTATGGCCGCCATTGGTGTCGGTGGAGCTGACGCCGTCGACGTTATGGCTGGTCTTCCTTGGGAGCTTAAGGCCCCTAAGGTCATTGGTGTTAAGCTTACTGGCAAGATGAGCGGCTGGACTGCCCCTAAGGGTGAGTTTCTCTTGACACTACAAGATTTAAAGAAGCGAATGAATTGACGTAATACAGACATCATCTGCAAGGTTGCCGGTATCCTTACCGTCAAGGGTGGCACTGGCGCCATTGTCGAGTACTTCGGCCCTGGTGTCGACAGCATCTCCGCTACTGGTATGGCCACCATTTGCAACATGGGTGCCGAGATTGGTGCCACCACCTCCCTCTTCCCCTTCAACGACCGCATGTACGACTACCTGGCCGCCACCAAGCGTAGCCAGATCGGTGACTTCTCCCGCGAGTACGCTGCCGAGCTTAGGGAGGACCAGGGTGCCGAGTACGACCAGCTCATTGAGATCAACCTCAGCGAGCTCGAGCCTCACATCAACGGTCCCTTCACCCCCGATCTTGCCACCCCCATCAGCAAGTTCAAGGAGGCCGTCAAGGCCAACGGCTGGCCTGAGGAGCTCAAGGTCGGTCTCATCGGCTCTTGCACCAACTCCTCTTACGAGGACATGAGCCGCGCCGCCTCCATCGCCGAGGACGCTCTCGCCCACGGTATTAAGTCCAAGAGCTTGTTCACCGTCACCCCTGGTTCTGAGCAGATTCGCGCCACCATCGAGCGCGACGGTCAGCTCAAGACCCTCGAGGACTTCGGTGGTATGGTTCTTGCCAACGCCTGCGGCCCCTGCATTGGCCAGGTAAGAAACTCAACATTCTCCGTAACTCCATGATGTTCTTATGCTAATATAATCACGCACAGTGGGATAGAAGGGACGTTGCTAAAGGCACTGCCAACTCCATCATCTCCTCCTACAACCGTAACTTCACCGGCCGTAACGACGCCAACCCGGCCACCCACTCCTTCGTTACCTCCCCCGATCTTGTTGTCGCCATGTCTCTTGCCGGCACCCTGAACTTCAACCCGCTCACCGACACCCTCAAGGACAAGGATGGCAAGGACTTCAAGCTGAAGGAGCCCACCGGCTTTGGTCTTCCCGCCAACGGCTACGACCCTGGCCAGGACACCTACCAGGCTCCTCCCGCCGACCGTGCCTCCGTCAGTGTCGCCGTCTCCCCGACCTCCGACCGTCTCCAGCTCCTTGAGCCCTTCAACGCCTGGGACCAGAAGGACGCCTTGGACCTCCCTATCCTCCTCAAGGCTCAGGGCAAGACTACGTAAGTTTCTCCTCGCTCTGCTTTCATGACTTATATTGACTTTCTTCATCAGTACCGATCATATCTCCATGGCTGGTCCCTGGTTGAAGTACCGCGGTCACCTTGACAACATCTCCAACAACATGTTGATCGGTGCCATCAACTCTGCCAACGGAGAAGCAAACAAGGTCAAGAACTTCACCACCGGTGAGTGGGACGCCGTTCCCGCCACCGCCCGTGACTACAAGTCCAAGGGCATCAGGTGGGTCGTCATTGGCGACTGGAACTACGGTGAGGGCTCTTCCCGTGAGCACGCCGCTCTCGAGCCCCGTCACCTTGGTGGTCTCGCCATCATCACCCGCTCCTTCGCTCGTATCCACGAGACCAACCTGAAGAAGCAGGGTATGCTTCCCCTTACCTTCTCCAACCCCGAGGACTACGACAAGATCCAGCCCGACGACAAGGTTGACCTGCTCTGCACCGAGCTCGCCGTTGGCAAGCCCATGACTCTCCGTGTCCACCCCGCCAACGGCTCCACCTTCGAAATCCCTCTCTCTCACACCTTCAACGAGGGCCAGATTGAGTGGTTCAAGAACGGCTCTGCCCTCAACACCATGGCCAAGAACGCCTAAACGAATTCAAGAGCAAGGAAACATGAAATTCTATGATCCAGTTGATCTGGTGACTTGCTTGAATCCGCGTTCAGCCACAGAAGAAAAGATGAGAGGGAAATGAATATATCCAACCAGAGGAGATGTGTGGGGAGGAACCGAGAGCCCAGGATGGTGCCTGGGATGATTTGTTTATCTTGTACTGTGCATACACGTGTCTTGTTTTTATTTTAGGCGAATGGTGTGCATTGTACGTTTGTTCTGAAGAAATCAAAAAATTTACCAAATTTCCTCGTCTCAAATTATT
The DNA here is from genome assembly GCA_030772445.1 of Cladosporium sp. MBC 237. Classification (NCBI taxonomy): domain Eukaryota; kingdom Fungi; phylum Ascomycota; class Dothideomycetes; order Cladosporiales; family Cladosporiaceae; genus Cladosporium; species Cladosporium sp. MBC 237. The sequence continues at coordinate 49,527 of JAPHCH010000072.1, forward strand.
TGAATCTGTGATACCCATCCGGCTGATAGTAATCAAATGTTGGGAAAGCCTACTTTCTCTACCGAGGCGAGTCCTTCCGAGTTAACGCGTCCGGCTATCGATTACACGGTTTGCTCCCCTTCCGAAATGTCCATGGCGTGCCTCTACATGGAACTTACAGTATGAGCACGGCATGCTTGCTTTCATATGTCGAGAGACTAGGCCTGCCATATAGAAGGTTGTTCTCCCACTGCCAACATATCATTTGTAGAGCCAAGGGTGATGGTATCACCACAAGAGTTCCATGTTCACGCGGGGAGAAACATCGAGTATCAAAACACATCTCGCAGGTCTTATAGAATTCGATAATATTGAAGTTGAGAGTTGGTCCGTAGTATGGGAGGCCGCGGACATGAGGTGCAGTGCAGTGCTGTATGGACAGTGATATTTCATGGTTGTTGGGTCAAATGATTGTGTTGGAGTTGATGGTATAAGCCCAAATCGATAGTTGACATTCTACGATCACAACCACGGAGGATACTTCTATCGCACACGATAAGGAGAAATTCCTGCGTTGAAATATACCCAGGTAACGTTTAAGTAATTCACAAACAGAAGATGGAGAACCAAACAAAAGAGTCGGCTCTCGGCTGACACTTGACGCCGACTCGGAGAAAGTCGCTGCTTTCATCCTTGGCCGCACCATCTTAGCACATGCACTTAGCTAGGCCCGCGAGCAACATTCCATCCTAAACCATCAACAAGCAAAGTAGGAATCCCCTCGCCCAGCCATGGCGTGACCTCATGCTCGTACTCATCCCAGTAGCACCGGAGGCTTCAAATGACCAAACGGCGGTCCATTCATCTCCGTGTAAACATCGTAGCCTACGCGCCTGGTCAAGGTACAAAGAAGGTATATCTTTGATGCCTAGTCGGTACCTTTACCGCGTATCTTAACATTATTGCACATATCAAGTACCTCACTTCCACTTCTTACCTCTTCGTTCTCCCATCCACCTCAAGCCTCATCTTAACCTGGCATACGATTACCAACAATGTTATCCCATATCCTCCCACCGGACACTTCATACTCCCACATCCTCCTCTACGGCCTTGCAACCGCAGCAGCAGGCCTCGCATTGACGGTAATCACACCAGTCCTGGTGATCGTCCCACTCCAAATCCACCGCATCTCTCTCGCACCAGACAACATCCCCTGGGTCGGGCAGAAATACTCCTTCTTCCCCAAACTGCGATCAACTCTCGCAGCTCTAAAATGGGAACGACAAAACCTCGAAGAAGGCTGGGAGAAAGTAGGTCTACAACCTCATATTATCAACTCAGCAGCAAGACTGACTCTCAACCAAAACAGTACAGCAGCAAAAACCTCCCCTTCGTCCGGCCCTCCCTCCACTGGCCCTCCGTAGTCCTCCCGCCCAGCAACGCCGCCTGGCTAGCCCAACAACCCGAAACCGCAATCGCAGCGACCAAAGCGCAGGACGAAATCCTCGCGTTGGAATGGCTGGCTTCCGGGCCCAGCAACGCTTTCATCCACGATTTCACCGTCATCCGACGGGATCTGACGCGGCAAATCAATGCTTGCGTGCCGGAGATTTTGGATGAGATTAGATATGCTTTTGATTTGCATTTTACGAAGGGGGAGGATGTGGGCGAGGGGTGGAGGGATGTTTTGGTCGTTGAGGCGTTGCGGAAGGCGGTTTGTGGTGTTGCTAATCGCGTTATTGTTGGGTTGCCGATTTGTCGGAGTGAAGAGTATTTCCATGCTGTTTCGAGGTGGTGGATTTGTTTTGGTTTGACTGGGTTGGTTTTCAGGTCATTCATCCCGGGTCCCTTGCAGAGGTTCATCATGCCCGTGCTGAGTCTCCCGACTTGGTTTTGGAGGAGGAAGGTCGCGAACATGTACGAGCCGGAAGTTGCACGGCGGCTTCGTGTTCTTCGGGAGGCGGAAGCGAGGGGAGAGTCGCTGGGTAAGAATGCTGAGGATCGGAGGAATGATCTCATGCAGTGGCTTGTTGAGCAGTCGATTCGCAGTAATGATCCTGCTGAGATGGATGCTCGAAATCTATCCAACAAACTCGTCTTGTTCAACCTCTTCGGTAAGAATCAAACGATCCATCCCCCAGTGCAAAACAATCTGACAAACCCTCCCAGCAACCCACACCATAACAACGGTCCTGACAACCCTCCTAACAACCCTCCTAACCCACGCCCAAAGCACTTCCACCCTCGCAGCTCTCCGCGCCGAAGCCTCCCAAATCCTCCCCCTCGCCTCCCAAACCCCCACCCTAACCAGACACATGCCCCTGCACGACTCCGTCCTCCGCGAAACTCTCCGCCTCCACCCTTCCTTCGACGACGCAATGCTGCGCGAAGTCGTCGCGCCGGGCGGCCTCACGACACCCGAAGGCGTACACTTGCCTCAAGGCTCGCATGTTGCGTTGCATACGAGGCTCATGCAGAGGTCGGAGTGGATGGGCGAGGGGCAGGATTGGAGTTCTTTCTACCCTTTTCGGTATTCGGATTTGGCGGCTGGGGAGGGTGGTGGGCAGAAGGAGATGGTGTGTCAAAGGCAAACGGCACTTTCGGGGGATGATGCTACGCAGGAAGAGAAAGCCACTGCTCTCCCGGCGGAGAGAGGGCAGATCAGCGCGGTGCAGATTTCGGACAAGTTCCTTCCTTTTGGGTTGGGGAGGCATGCTTGGTGAGTTTTTGCTATTTATCCTCTAAACATGGTGATTTGTTTTGATGCTAACGCATGTTTTCTCTACAGTCCCGGCCGTTTTTTCGCTGCAAACACGCTGAAGCTTATGCTGGCTTATTTGGTGTTGCATTTTGATTTGAGGCCTTTTCCTGAGGATGGGCAGCCGGAGTATATCGAGTTTGGGGGTGTTAGTTTGTTGGTGGAGAGTACGGTTGTGAGGATGAGGAGGAGGGGGGAGGGGGAGGTGAGGGATGGAGAGTGAGGGTTGGGTATGGATTTTGATGATTTTTGATGAGATGTAATGCTTGAGAATTTTGATGGAGTGTTGACTTTGGAAATCATGACATGATTATGTAATTATTAATTGTAGTAATTAAACGAAGGGAAGCCGAAAGACGTGAAGACCAAGGCTTGAATGTTCGTTCACATGTCACCAGCATCTCCACTTGCTTTCATCAGTGCTCGCTCGCTCATCTTCCCCACAATCTCAGGTCGATCGTCCAGGAACCACGCGCGCCGTCACAAGCGCAATCATCGACATCTCTATTCGTGTGCGCCAGGCGCAAAACTCACAACCTCACTCACATTCCCTGCCGACAAGAGTGAGGAGAGGATGTAGCCTGTGTTGACCCGACTCCTCACACACTGGCTACACAGACAACCTGCAACACTTCCAACATGTCCACCACAACAGCCACCCCGACGGGCGACTCTCCGAAACTGGTCAAGAAAGGCTCTGTGAGCGAGATGAAGAGTCCCAACTCACCCACTCAGACCACATTTGGATGTCGTATGTGTTATGCGACTGCGAACAAGACAAGCGAACATGGCTAACATCCTCCCCCTCCCAAGAACACATCAAGAACCTCCTCACCTCCGCCCGCCAACCCGCCACAGACGGCTACACTCGCCTCATACAATCACTTCACAACGACAACAATGTCAGTGGGAATATACATAAGAGTAGCAATGGTGCGAATGCGACAAGTAGGGCAACCTACCTCTGTCTACAATGTCCGAATGTGAGCATCAACGGGGAAAGACACCGGAAAGAGCACGCATTCTGTGAGTACACGATCTATTAGAGGCAAGGCACGTGATGATGGATACTGACAGGTTCTTGCAGCCGTCGAGTCGGAAAATGGCTTCATCCTATGCCACGAATGCCGCGATTTCGTCTACGACCCTACCTTCGAGGCAATCCGATCTGCCAGCGTATCGCGCAAGCGCAAGTACTCCATCTTCACCGAACCAGGAGACAAGCGCCTCGTAGCCACCAACTCGGGCTCAATACCATGCGCGGCAACCGGTCTCCGCGGCCTCTATAACATGGGCCAAACATGCTTCATGTCCGTCATCCTCCAAGCGCTCATCCACAACCCCTTCGTCCGCACCTACTACCTCAGCGAAGGCCACCGCAGCTCCGAATGCGAGCGCGAAGCCTGCACCTCCTGCGCTCTGGACGACATCTTCACGGAATTCTACGGCCAAGAAAAGCACGAGGGCTACGGCGCCGTGCACATGCTGCAAGGCTGCTGGAAAGGCGGCGGCAACCTGGCCGGCTACAGCCAGCAAGACGCCCACGAATACCTCGGCTTCATCCTCAACAGCCTGCACACGGCCAACACGGGGGAGGACGACGAGGAAGTCAGCACGCCGGCGCGCGCCAGAGACGCCAAAACCTGCGACTGCATCGTCCACCAGACCTTCGCGGGCATCCTCAAATCCACGGTGACCTGCAACGCCTGCAAGAACACCACGGCCACCTACGACCCCTTCGTCGACCTCAGCCTCGACATCAAAAGCCCCTCCGTGAGCGTGAAGAAGAAGAAACTGAGCATGATAAACGGCACCACGACCGTCAAAGAAGCCCTCCCCATGGACCTAACCGAATGCCTGGACCGCTTCACCGCGCCCGAAACCCTGAGCAGCGACAGCTACCACTGCCGCAAATGCGCCTCTGCGCAAAAAGCCGAGAAACGCCTCAAACTCTCCTCCCTCCCGCCCGTCCTCCCCGTGCACCTGAAGCGCTTCTCGCACTCGCAAAAAAACTCCACGAGCACAAAAGTCGACACCCGCGTCCGCTTCCCCTTCACTTTGAACCTAGAACCATACACAGCAGCGCCAAAACAACCTAAGAACAGTAAGGACGAAGACGAGGGGAAAAAATCCAAAGACAAGGACGGCAAAGAAAGCAAAGAGCCCCCCAAAATCGACCCCATATACACCCTCTCGTCCGTGATCGTTCACAAGGGCAAGATGGACAGCGGGCACTATATTTCTTACGCGCGGCAGGGGGACGAGTGGTATCGCTTCGACGACAGTATTGTCTGCGTGGTGCAGGAGAGGGAAGTGTTGAATTGCGAGGCGTATATGCTGATGTATTGCGTTGATGGCGTTTGAGTTGTTAGGTATTTGAAAGAGGGAGAGGGAGAGGGAGGGGGAGGTGGTGGCGTTTTGGTGTTCTTCTTTCTCTTTTGCTTTTCCTTTCTTTCCGCCGCATTCAAGGCTGGCTGGCCGGGTGGATGGTATTATTCTTGTTTCCGAAGGGCGTTCGTCTTTTTATCTTGCCTTTCTGGGGGGAGTTTTGATGGGAAGGTGAACAGGCGTTCAGGGACTCGGGAGATCAAGAGAAAGGCATTTGAGGCCTTTTTCGGGTTTCATTATTCTTCGACACGACACGTCATTTTCTCATAGAAGTCTCAGGGCGGGCTTGGACGTTAAATGTTTTTGTGTTATTTTTCTCTCCCTTTCGGCTTTCCTGTTCTTTACATCAGAAAGAGAGGGATATATATGTACAACCACATTTTCCGGGGAGCAGCAATTCCTTCTTCTGTTCCCAGCCTCAAGCTCTATGAAGAGAGAATACGGGGAAACCTCTCTTCCAACGCTCTTCTTTACAACGCACGTCATACAAAAGAAAAATCTACGAGCAGGACCTCTAATGGCTCTCTTTTCCCGGGAACTTTGATTTCCTTCTTCTCTATTGGTCGTCAAGAACGTGAAGGTACTTCTTCTCCTCGCGCTTCTCGCGCTCCGACATGGGAGGGAGGTCGTAGTATGATGCGCTGCGGTAGCCGTGCTGTTTGTGGAGAAATTGGAGTCAGCCGATCTGGTACATCCTTGTCTTGCGAATTTGACAATTCAGAGGGGAAACTTACAAGATAAGCGTAGGTGAAGTTGGCAATGTCACCAGGCTCAATGCCCAGATCCTTGAAAGTCTTTGCGTTCTTGTCGATGAACTGGTCGTGGAATTCACGCTCGACCTCGTCGGCGGAGCCCACAGGCCACCAGAGAGCCTTGTTCAGCACGCCCTTGAGGGCCTTGATGGCGGGCTTGGGCAGGTTGATGTGGCGGCGGGTCTTCATGATTTCCCTGTCAACCATCTCGGAGATCTCCTTCATGCTGTACTGCTTGGGCCCGTAGAGTTCGAAAGTCTCGCCGGCGGTGGAGTCGTCGTAGCCGATCTTCTCGAGCGCCTCGCCGACGTCGATGGCGTGCACCGGCCAGAAGCGCTCGGCCATGTGGTTGGCGGTCAGGATGTTGGTGGCGCCCGCCAGGCGGTGCATCAGGCGGTCCTCGAAGCCGAACATGGGCGCGGGACGCACCAGGGTGGTCTCAGGGAAGATCTCGCGGGCGACGCGCTCCGAGTAGTACTTTGTGCGGTAGAACTCCGAGGGCGAGTCCGGGTGGACGGAGTGCGAGGAGACGTGGATGAAGCGGTCGACGTCGTACTTGGCCACGGCCGAGGCGATGCGGTGCGTGCCCTCGACGTGCACGTCTTCCAGGTCGAAGTTCTTGGTCGGGTAGTCGCGGCCGACGAGGTTGAAGACCATGTCCGAGTGGCGCACGCTCTCCTCAATGCTGTCGGTGTTGCGCAGGTCGTACTCGGTGAAGACCACGCGGCCCAGGTCGCCGGACACCTTGAGATGGCGCTTGGCCATCTCCTCGCGGAAGGGCACGACGACGGTGCATCCCGCGCGCGCGAGTCTGTTGACAATGTATCTTCCGAGGAAACCGGTGGCGCCGAAGACGGTGGCAGTGTGGCCGCCGAGAGAGCTGCGGCCGCCGGAAATGCGAATGATGGGCTTGCCGGTGCGGGTTATGGCGATGTCTTGCAGGTTGCGGCGAGCCTGTGTTGGGAGGGAGGTGGAGGGTTTGGCCAGGCCGGCGAGCAGGCCGGGCGCAGGGCGGAGGACCATGGCGGCGGCGGTGGTATTTGTGTGGGTGGGAGGGGGAGTGGAGAGGGGAGAGTGGTGGGCTCTTCAATGGGCTCTGTGAGAGCTGCGGTTGCTGTTGCAGGCCAGTCGACGTCGGGTCGGTCTTGCAGTCTTGGAGAGCAAAAGTCGTGGTTGCCTGAGGTTTGGCAGGGAAGAGGGTGGGGGATGGGGTCAATGGGGTTGACTTTGGTATTGGGAGGTCTTGTATATTGTATGATTTACTTGTATCCTTTTCTACACCAACAACATCGATACCACAGGCATTGTTGTTGTTATTACCACCCTCCCATCTGACTAAGGCGATTTGCGGCCACAAATCCTGGACGGCGACAACGGATGGCGGCGTGGGCGGGCGAGCAGAGCAAGTCTGGCGAGCTTCAAGGTAGCGCCATCGTCACCAACACCTACAGCAACAGCAACACCATCAACTTCCATTCGCCATCCACCAACGACATCACCCTTACAATCCTTCAGGGACGTGTGCTGCTTGTCGCCGACGTCTTCCACGCAGGCTTCCCTCCCTCTCAACACCTCGACGACATCATCGCCCGCACGTCATTCGACATCTTGACAGACTACCGCGGCATCGATAGTACAGAGGCTTGGATCGACGTTTAGAACAATCTGGTCCAAATCGTCGTCAGACTTAAGATCGCCTTTCTCGAGACTCGAAAAGACTCCAACTTCGTCAACACCCTCATCCACCGTTCATACGCCTTCCAGCGTCTGCTCTTCACCGCACCATCAAACTTGAACCCTACTCTTGACGACCTCCCACCTTTCAACTTAAACCTCGAAGAAGCTGTCAATCTCCTCGCCAACCCGAGAACTATCACAAAAGACGGACGCTGCGATACCGAAGATGGACAACGAAAAGGTTGGAAACTTCCTCGCCGATCAGCGCGAGCAGGCAAACGATGATGTGCAGCACTACTTCCTCACCTTTGAAGACTACTGGGAGCGCAAGCTGTGGCACGAGCTTACCGACACCCTCATTGCATTCTATGGCGAACAGCAGAGCGCGGCACAGCGGATACCTGTTTTTGAGAACTTCGTCAAGGCATTCGCCGACAAGATCAACCAGCTTAAGTTGGTCAAGTTGGGATTGAGCACAGCGGGACAATACAAGAGTGAGTTTTGATGGAGAGCCTGCTATATATGAGACACGACAGCTGACATACATCTTCACAGGCGACGAGGAACGCCTCGCATTCCTTGAGAACCTCGCTTCCCGCGTCAACAAACCCGCCTCGCAGGACGCCTACGTTTTCGCCCTCACACGCGTTGCCGGCGTGCGCTTACGCCTCGACCAGAGCGCCGAAGCTCGCAAAGACTTGGACAAATGTGAGGCCATCCTCGACAACTTTGACTCTGTCGAGAATGTAGTCCACGCCAGCTTCTACCGTGTCGGCGCCGACTACTACCAGTCACAAAACAACTTCGCAGCCTTCTACCGCACCACCCTCCTCTACCTTGCCTGCGTCGACCTCAACGAGCTGGCTCAATCCGAGAAGCACCGTCTCGCTTACGACCTCGCCCTCGCCGCGCTCGTCTCCGAGACCATCTACAACTTCGGTGAGCTTCTGCTGCACCCCATCCTCGACAGCCTGGTAAAGACCGAGCACGCATGGCTGCGCGACCTGCTCTTCGCCTTTAACCGCGGCGATCTCGGCGCCTACAACATCCTGCAGACCCACCTTCAAGGCAACGGCCTGCTTCAGCGCCACCAGCAATTCCTCTACCAGAAAATCAGCCTGTCGGCCCTCACACAGCTCGTCTTCTCCCGCGCCCCCAACGACCGCAGCATGACCTTCGCGACCATCAGCGAGGAAACCAAGGTGAGCCTCGACGAAATCGAGCACCTGATCATGAAGGCTCTCAGCCTGGGCCTGCTCAAGGGCAGCATCGACCAGGTCGACGAGGTGGCCCGCATCTCGTGGGTGCAGCCCAAGGTTCTCGACAAGGCTGGTATCGAAGCTATGCGCCAGCGTCTCCGCGAGTGGGATGGTGGTGTCGAGAAGCTGGGCGTTTGGATCGAGAATTCGGGCCAGGATGTTTGGGCTGCTTAGAGGGAGCGGTTGCGTGAGTTTCGGTCGTTACGCGGGTTCCGGAAAAGCAAATCATGAATGGAATGGCATGGCATGGAATGTAAAATGGAGCATTAGACATGCAGGCGAATTCTACGAGAAGTTCGGTTCGAACTTGGTGTTGTTGCAGGTGGCAGTGGTAGAGTCATGAGACCCAAATATCACGATAGACGTAGTGGTAGAATACTAGGTAGTATTCTAGTTCTAGCATGGCCCCATGAGAACCGATCAAATTGTAGTATAATGTACTCTGTCCCGTACTGTGAGAATTTTTTCAATCTCTCTCGTGTCTTGCGTAAATAGTTATTGTATCAGTGGATAAGGTAGATGTAATGGTAAAACATGCAACCCTCTAATAAGGTAGGCTGCAAGCAAAGTGAAGCTTAGGCAAACGGCGGCAGCCTTCAAGCGGAGGCTGGCTGTCTTCTGCCTGAAGGCTGCCTTCGAGGCTTCGACGTCAGTCATTCAAGGCGGTTCGCATTTTGAACTTCACTTCCCTTCAGCACTTCTAAAACTCGCAATTCTTGCAAATTAACAAACGCCTCATATCATCCGTCCGAACAGGCTCTTCTACCGTCGAAAAAATATTCACGAGAAAAAAAAAAAGAAGATTGTTTCGTGAGAGAAGAGAAATTTCGATATATTTCGGAGAAAGGAAACGAAGAAGGAGAGACGAGAAAAAGACAAAGCAACAACCTCACCACGCACCAAGAAAAAATGGCTTCAACGACATACAAACCCACCGACCTCTTCGGCGGCGCCATCAAGGTCGACCTACCCAGCACTTTCAGCGATGTCAGGTATGTCTCTCTCCTCATTACAACAAACCCCTCCAACACAGAGTTACTGATCGTGACAAAAACAAAAGCAACATCCGCCAAATCCCAGACAACCAGGAAGTCTACCTCGACAACAACGGCTTCTCCTCCGTCGTCGTGGAACTGATGGAACGCGTCGATTTGCCCGACGGTGAAGCGCTGGAGTATCATTTGAGAGATTTGGTCGAGGACGAGGAGGACGATGCCGCGGAGAAGACTAGGGTTTGGGAGAGAGGAGCAGGGGCGAGTGGCAAGATGCCGTGAGTTTTTCTTTCTTCCTTGTTCTCTCCTTCACAATAAAGCACAGACTAATCATCAAACCCGCAACACAGCCCCAACACACCAACCCTCAACCTCCTCGCCACCTCACCCCCGGGCGCCAAACAGCAAGGCCGCGCCAACGAGCCTGAGTTTGTGGTGATCATGCTCACTCTCATTCGTCTCGCGGAGCAGGAGACGGATATCCTTATCACGATTAATGTCCCGCATGTGACTGGGGAGTTTGAGGCTGGAAGTGTGGATTTGGAGAAGGGGAAGAAGGGAGCTTTGGTCGAGACGGCTGGCAAGTGGAGGGAAAGGGTTTTGGGGACTTTTGAGGTTGTTGAGTGGGGGCTTTTTGGGGGGGAGTGAGCTGGGGGGTTATGATTGATTGACTGATGGATGGACGGATGGATGGAACGGGTACGAGAGGTTATATGTACAGTGTCGAAGCGAGATGGCTCGACGGTTACGAAATATTCCATACGCAAGAAATGAATGGCAAAAACACCCCCCAGGACGCCAACGCTAAGGCGAATGAACCAAAAACGACATCTACTGAAATTCTCAATCATCCAAAACAACAACCCCAAGCGCCTTGGAAATTTCATCCACCCCAGCACCAGCACCACTGCCCTTCTCACCCGTATTCTCACCCGTCTTCTCCCCCTCACCAATCCTCCCCCTCTCCTTCTCCTCCCTATACTTCCTCCCCACAGCCTCCATAACCTCCTTCTGACTACTACCCACAGGCAAACCCCTCCTCACCTCCGCAAAATGCTTCTTCACAAACCCCGCATACCCGCCCACAACCCCACCGACAACCGCGCCCGCACCACCCCTAGGAACCGGCCTCACCTGCACGAGCCGTCCCCTACAACTCCCACAAGTATGCCTCTTGGGATCAATACTCTTGGAATGCCGCTTGAACTCCGCCCCACAAGCTCCCTCCTGCCCCTCACACCGCCAGACGTACTTGTAGTCGATGGCGTAGCTGTGTTTCGTCGTCACTTGCACGCCTCGCGAAGAACCGAAGGCGGCCGTGCATTTCGCGCCCCAGGCTTTGAAACTCGCGCCGTGCGGTTGGTCTTTGATGCCCGAGACCATGAAGTTTGCCAGGTGGCAGAATTCGTGGGCGAGGACGTTGAGGAGCCGGTGTTCGTCGTCGATGACTTTTTCGGCGAGTTCGATTGAGGCGTGGTGCTTGTGGGTTATGGTTGGGAGTGGTGGTGGTGGTTGTGTTCCTGTTGTGGATGGTGCTGTTGTTGATGTGGTGTTCATGCGGGATTTGATCGTTTCGCGACGCCAGTTTGCGCGGCCGGCGGTGGAGTTAAGGGTTTTGCTCCAGACTATGCGGACGCCGCCTGTGGAGGCGCTGAGGGAGGCGACCTGGCCGGAGGTGATTGTTTGGTCGAGTTCGGTCAGGAAAGCTTCTGCGAGGGCGTGTTTGCGAGCGGCGAAGTCCTTTTTGGCTTTGGTCTCGGCTGCTGTTCGTTTGGCCGGGCTGGAGGCTGAGGAGGACTTTTTGGGCGAGGAGGTGGGGGAGGTTGGTTCTTGGTCGGGTTTGTTGAAGAGGGTCTTTTTGGGGGATTTCAGCGTCTTCTGAGGTGAGTATTGGTCGTGCCATTCGTTGACTGTGCTTGCGTTCCAGAAGTTGTCGAGGCTTTGTCTATGAGGCGGAGTGGGAATGCGAGTCTTGGTTTTGGAGGGAGATACCAGGCGTGATTTGGATGGTGATGCAGGTGGTGGAGTGACTGGTCGCTCGGGTGTCTTCGCTCTTGGTCTAGTGATTAGACGAGGTGGTGAGAATCTCAGGATCGCGTCGAGGTTTTCTTTGTCGTGTGAGCTTGACGGTAGTTCATCCGATAATGACTGTGCAGGCTTGTCTGCACTTGCAGAAGTAGTCTCTTTGATGCTCAATCCTCGAAACCCTTGCAGAGCATCATCCAGACCACTCGCAGCCTCCTTGGGCTTTGGTCGCTGAGCACCGAGAGCCTTACCACCAGGCCACAACTTCCTAGGACTAGGCAATTCCTCATCATCCGAGTCGCCCGAGCTCGCATCCGACCCACACCACACGCTCTCTTCAACCTCAGCCTCTTCTTCATCCTGCTCATCACCCGCCACAACAGGAGGTTTGAGCGAAGGCATGCTCGCAAAAGCATTCAACCTAGGGAAACCAGACCTAGAAGGCTCCCTAGAATTTCCCGCAACATCCTTCAAAGGCCGCCTCCGCGACCTCTCAGGCGACGCAATCTTCTGCCTCAGCTCGCTAGAGCTTTCAGACGCTTTCAAGGGCGCCAGTTTGATTTGGCGTTTTGCTCGGGCGCTTTCCGTGGGAGCTTTGATGACCAGTTTTGAGGTGGAGTCGCTTTCCGATTCGTCATCTTCGAACGGGTCCTTTTCGACGTAGGATTTCTGCGCCCTTTTTCGTGGTGATGTGCGAGATTTTGTTGCCGTTGTTGGTTTTGCTGTAGTCGTTGCTGCGGAATATTCGTCTTCGGAGTCTTCGATAGCAATGGGGCTTTGGCGCGCCGCGCGAGCGAGACGGGCCATGTTGGAAAATGTCCCTTATCTAAGAATGAATACGCGAATGCTGTGAATTTATTTCTTTTTTCTTTGGCGAATAAGCAGATAATTGGCGAAGTCCCGTGACGTGCGTCTGCACATGCAGCGTCGGCGTGGTGGAAGTTTAAAACTATTTTGACAGGCTTCGTCGGCCCAGTAACCGATATTTCATCGGATTTTAGGCCCCATCAACGATTAGCATGACATTCGATAGTTTGTGGAGATCAAGTAGATCATGCTCGGATTTTTTTTTTTTGGCTGATAGTGTTATGGTATATGTTTTGAAACACCATCGCTGGTGGTGATGGCATTCGAGACAAAATACCTGTAGGAAGTGGTGGATGGATACTGCATTGCTGACTTGAACTTGCTGACAAGTACCATCAAGTACTGGTGCCCCAAAGCTTGGAAGATGACGAAACATTGTAAAAGCGATACCAGTTTCATTTCCAACGTTGATATTCTCGTCTAAATCTCTGACCGTCCAAAACATGTACCTAACGCGCAGCTACGTCCAAATCATATCACGTGATCATGTACATTTCCCGTCTGGTGATTGTTCGTCATCTTGTACAGGTAGGTACTCTCAAAAGGATCTGACACTCTCAGCTTCAGCTCCCGCGAGAATTGCCTAAAATCAAAATTCCTCAACCGGCCCTGGTATCCGCGTACCGACCCGTCTGACATGAGTCTCGCCCTCTACTGCTGGGATTTGGGCAAGCTGCAAGCTAAAGGCTTTCCGGCCATCTTGCAGCGAGCTGCCTCACCGCTCCTGTCTTTTCCAATGGGCTGTGTAATGAGGCACCAACGTGTTGGTGTCGTTTTCTTTGTTCTGACGATGCGTGGTTTCTCACGCTGCAATGTCTACGTAACTGCGATTTCTCGGCATGTCGCAAACCCAGTCGAGTTGGTGCTGTGCCAGTTCAATCTGCCGCGAAAGCAGGCAGTTGTCATCCTGTTGCCGCGCGTCGCTCGTGGACTCTTCGCACGTGATCCTTCTGTTGATGCACTGTGGTCAGCCAAACACTCTCCACCGACGTGACCTTGCGAACGGGCGGTTTCCTTACCATGTTATCCACGCGACTGAACAAACGACCGCAACCTTCCCATTCGCACGTGATCATCGGATTGTGCTTAGCCTCATGTCTCGCTCGATCCTTCTTGCTCGAGAAGCCGCCCTCAGTTGACTGAGGACATCCGTTGTGTCGGCAGAAGAGAGACTTTGAATGTCTCTTGTAGTGTTTGCGAAGATCGCAAGCTCGAGTGAATCGCGAACGTGACGTGCAGCCAGGCCACGCGCAGGACCAAGTCCCGTCAGGAGTTTTGTAGCCGTAGTCCGCGATCGCCCTAGCATTGGGAGAAGTGCTTCTAGACAACCCCGACGAGGCTTGTTCGAGTGTCGAGCTGCGGTTGGAGACGCGAGAGTCGTTGCGTGATATTCTCGGACGAGATGGTGGATCGGGGCTCAAATAGTTTGGCGAGGGTGCCGCTATTGATGGACCAGGCGTTGGGTATATGGGTGTTGTGTAGGCTGGATATTGTACGCACTGCTGGGTTGAGGGGACTTGATACTGATCGAATTGGGCCAGGGACGCCTGGTTCCATCGTTGTTGTTGTTGCTGTTGTTGCTGTTGGACGCCGTTGGGGGCATAGCCATGATATGTTACGTTGTTGGCGTAAGTTAGATTGTAGGGCAACTGTTGCTGAAGGAAGAAATTCTCAGACGGCGGCGGCGCACAAAAGGCAGGTTGGAGGGCCTGTCCGGCGGCCGTGGTTTGCTGTAGAGGCTCGTTATATGCCCAGTACGCCGGATTCCAGACCTGGTTCGGATCGTAAAAGTAGTTGGACATGATCTGCAGATTACAGACAAGGTTGTACATGTGTTATTGTTTTTGGAAACAATCGCAGGGAAGGAATCTGGTGACCGGTCAGAGTATGACTTTTGACATTTGAACTATCGGCGGCTGAACGAAAAGCAGTCAGACGACGCACCAACAATGTTGCTGTTGTGTGTCTACAGTTGATGCGAGCATCATGCGTAAGGAAGCAGGAACAGCATCATCAAACACAGGCGTATGCTGCTCGGTGGAATGGCATGTCTTTACAATCACATACCTGGATGTATCATAGGTTGTTCGCATAGTGGCAGTCTGACACTGCAAAAGATAGCTTCACCGTAAGTGACTGGCAAGGCAACCCTGTCACGCAGCTTGGGTTTCAAGTCGAAACCAACGCCTGGAGCGTTCTGACAGGTTAGTTGCGAGCGAGCTTAGCCAGCTGATTGGCGGCGAAATTTTTGGACGGCAGTTGGGCGACGAATCGTGTCGGTGTGAGCGGCCCTGCGGGTTCACAGGAGCGCAATACTTGGGAATAAGTACTGTGGGTCAAGTGTTGGTGGGAGTCGAAGGATCTGGTCGTGCGTGGGGGACGAACCGGGTCAAGTGCCTGGGCTCGCTGGGCTCCAAGAAGACTGGGTGAAGTGCATAGGGCGAGAATCGAACTGATGACAAGGGGTTATATCTTGTGGACGTGCTTTCCAGCGAAAATACGACCATCGCGTAAGATCCCGAAAGGTACACTGCCCTAAGCTTCAATAAATTTGGAAGGTGCTGCACGTACGAAAAGAAACGCCGAGTATGCGTGTTGCTAAGCAGTGCAACAGTTTCATGATGGGCCATCTCCGGTGACAAGTGACATGCAGTCAGTTCACACTGCCCGCGGAAACCGACCGAAAGATGTAAGGAAGGAGTCAACCTTCAGCCGGGGTGGGCGCTACTAGACGGTGACCCAGGGACTGCAGTAGCTGCTCCGAGTGTGGCTTGCGCAATAGCTAAGAAATGACGCATAATGCGGCATCAATCTCCATCAAAAGAACAGCGAGAGGCCTAAAGCTAACCAGCTGCGGGTTGGTATAAGCCGGCGGTAGGAAACGTGCGCCACGCCGGTGGCAGCTGAGTGCACTAGACAGCACGCGATCTGATTTGATTGTTGTGAAGAGTTAGATCAATATCTCGTAACCTTGAGTGATGAGAGTTTGCGCACGTTTTCGACAACCCGGCAATAGCCACCTCGAATGCCCTACGTGAACCGAGCGACACCGGATTCTGATGTCTTGTTCTAGCCCTGTAAGGACATACATGCACAGAAACGGTGTTGTTATTCCGCGATATGTCAAGGTTTCAACTTCGGTGTCGGAGATGTTTGCATCGTCATTCAACACCACCTCATTATTCATGCTGGTGAGATTCTGACATCCTTGGCTTACCGCTGGATGGGTCGTCAAACGGAAAGAGGTGCGTCGTCGCTGGCATGAACATAGAAAGGATTGTACGGTAGTCTGATTTGCGGTGAAGAACAACGATGTCGATGACGCCGTCAGAGGCGCAGACGAAGGCGCAGGTGCAGGCGCAAAGCGTCGAGCTGTAATGATCCTTCGATCGATCTATACTGGTCGGGCATGCCGTTGCGGCGCTCTCAGCTGAACGGGGCAGCACGTCAGAACAACTCTATCCGTAAGGCCGTAACTTGTATGTAAGACATTCCCGCTGGGTCTGACACCACCAACGGACATAGCAGGAGCAGGTCCGGATTGGATGGAGTCGGGTCATCGAACATGGCCGAGCCGGAGTTGACGGCGGTCTGCGGGAAGTATGTCTGACGTTTATCCTAATCCGTTCAAAGCGTCGCTGTCTCTCTCGGGTGCACTTCCCCATGCAACAGTAGTAGTGAAGTGAGAACTTCCTAACGTTTGGATAGTGATAGGAGCACAGGCCGAGGTGAAAAGGAATAGAGTGTCGGGAGGATTTGGTGCGGTGGTCGGTTGACAAATAGACCTAGAGAGAAAAGCTTCGAAGAGGCCTGGGCTCAAAGGTAAAGACAGCGAACGTCCTCTGTATCTAAGCGAGGCGTGCCACGGACAGATAAAGTGACAGAAATGAGAGGCAGTGTCATATGTGGGTGTAAGTGAAGTTCTCAGCACTTGTGGAAGTGAGGGTGGAACGAAGGAAGTCAGCGCGAGCGGAACGAATTCCTCACGTGCTGCCAAGACATGAGCGAGTCGAATTGTGAGAACTTCACGAGGCAGAGGGGCTCAAATAAAGGAAGGTCAACCACCACAGCAAACATGGGTCTCTCCTTCGACTACGCGCCCGACCGGCCAGAAAACATAGAGGCCATCCTCAACGGCCTCGACCGATACAACCCGGAGACCACTGGCACCTTCCAGGAATATGTCGCCCAGCAGTGCGAGAACCAGACTTATGACTGCTACGCCAACCTGGCCCTCCTGAAGCTGTATGTCACCAACCAATTTTTCCTCTCAATGCTTCTTCCCTATAATCCGACCGGAAAGGACAACACACGGAGAGGAGGAGGGATGTGCGCATCTTTAAGATGATAAACCATAATTAGCATGTACTGAACAGGCCCAACTAGCCTGCTGAAGTTATATTTGATATTAGCTCTAGCTGAAACTTGCCGCAACCCTCCTTTCTGCTGCACACAAGAAACAAAACTACAGCAAGCATGAACCAGCCTGGCTAACCAAACCGCCGTCTTGCAGGTACCAATTCAACCCTCACCTCGCCCGCGACGAGACCATCACCAACATCCTCGTCAAGGCCCTCACAGTCTTCCCCTCGGCCGACTTCAGCCTTTGCCTTTCCCTGCTCCCCACATACACACTTGTGCCCGGCCAGAATGGCGTCGCGCCCGCCTCCGGCTCTCTCGCCGAGGCCGTCGAGCACCTGAGCAAGCTGCACGACCAGCTCACCAGCGCCAACTACGCCGAGTTCTGGAACACGTTCGAGGGCGACGACCTCAACGCCGACCTGGTAGCCGACGTGCAGGGCTTCGAGGAGGTCATGAAGGTCCGCATCGCCGTCGTCGTCAGCCAGTGCATGCAGGAGGTCCAGCGCGACGTCCTCGAGGGCTGGCTCAACGTCTCCGGCGCCAAGTTCGACCACTTCGTCTCCGAAGTGTGCGGCTGGACCATCGACGGCGCCACCATCCGCGTGCCTCTCAACAAGGAGAACGAGGCTCGCAGCACCCTGGTGCGCGAGAACGTCAAGTTCGACCAGTTCGGTCGCCTCGTCAAGCGCGCCTACGAGCAGCCCGCGTAGAGAAATGAGTGGGAATTTAACCAAAACAAACACATTTTTATTCCAGCGGGTATGTCATACAAGTAAAGTTTAGAAACGGGTTCCATAACGGGATGGATTCATGGGCTTTGCATGCACGAAATGAAATTGCAGCGCGGCGTTTCGGGGACGTGTGACGGACTTTGATTTCCCACACGGCAAAAAAGATAAGTTGCCGCCCTCCCCCCTGTCTGTCAAGGGGCGCGAGCCGGGCAAGAAAAAGGGAACGGCGAAGATGATCATGGAGGGATGATGATGGCGGTCGTCAAATAGACCAAACAAAGCTCCGTATTGTGTGAAATTCTGCAACGACTACGAGAAAGAATTCAGAAAACACCAAAAAGAAAAGTCTCCATTTTATCTCCCAAGTCTCCAGGTTTTGTTTTTCCTACCTCGAAGTGAGCTCCTCCCACTGAACGCCCACCCACTCCTCATTCTCACCCGCGCAATCCGCCGCACAGCTAGCGAGAATGATCGTGCCCCAATCCATGCCGTCCAGGGACAAATCGTCCGCCTCCAGCTCCGTAATGGCATGCGGCGTAAGCTGCAGCTCAAACACCCTCTCGGCACCACACTTTGCACATCTCGGCACGCGCGGCCACGCAGCGCCGACGGCGTCTTTCTTCGAGTACAGCAGCGGCTGGCCGGCGAAGTCGTAGCGCAGAATCTGCTCGGGGTTCTGGGCCAAGCGGTCCGCGAAGCGCTGGAACAGCTTGTCCATCGTGCTGTCGATGGCGGCTTTCTCATCGGCGCTGTTGCCACTTCCGCTGCCGCCTGCTGACGTTTCGAACTCGCCTGCTTCCGCCAGGCGGACGTTCTGGGGCATCGCTTGGGGTTCCGGGTCGAGGTATTCTTTGTCCGCGTCGATGTAGTAGTGGGGGTAGGGTGGCGGGAAGGAGGATTGTGCAGGCCAGGGCTCCTTGGGTCCTGCGGTGGGTTTGGGAGAGTCTTCGGCTGTGGACGAGGCGATGCGGGCTTTGTCCGCGAAGGTTTGTGAGAGCTTCTCGACTGCTTCGGTCTTTTCGGCCAGTTTGGCGGGGACGGGGGAGGAGGCTGGGGCGAAGGGGTTTGCGGCCGGTTGGCTTGATGTAGAGAAGGGGTTGGCGGCGGCAGCTCCTGAGGCGGATGTTGAGAATGGGTTTGCGTTCTGGTTGACTTTGGACGGCTGTACACCGAAAAGCGATTCTCCAATGTTGGTCTGCTTGGGTTTGGCCTGCTCTGGGGCGGGTGGCGCTTCTTCCTTTGCCGCTGCTTTGCTTTGGGCAGCTTCAACAGCTTCCTTGGAGATGCGAGTCGTCCTGATACCGCGAACGGAGCCGTCCTTCCTGCGGCAAGCCTTTTGCTTGCATCCGAAAAGGTAGACTCTTCGCTCGTGGCCGGGGAATTTGTCGGGAAGATCGCCGTTCAGTTGCATCAGAAGACTGAGATATCCGTTGCAGACCTTGCATTTTGCCAGACTACCTGAGGGCACGGAATCGTTGTCAAGCCAGGACTGTGATCTATGTCAGTATGGCATTTCCCTCTCGTGTGTTCATACGAAGTGGCAGATAACTTACTGGGTGACCACCAATCTGGCTGAAATCGTCGCCCGTTGCCTCTTTGGAAGCGTAGCCAAGGGTGACACCAGTTTCGATATCATCAACTCCTGAGGAGTCGCTGTCATAGTCGGCCATTTTGAAGGATATATGTCAGACGTGGAATGCGTGTTCTGTGTCAATCTCGAAAGTCAAAATCTTTCTTCGTCAACTGATAAATTCTGATTGACGACAAGCTGAGGTCAGGCAACGCCAAGCCGAGGCTCGTTTTGAGATATATAATAACACCCAGCAATGCATTTTCGCCCAACATATATTGTAGCCTTTGAAGAAATTCACGCTCTAACACGTATGATTTGTTTATGATTCGCTACTTCTTGAGTCATTTTGTGAGAAAGTTAGATACGGAAAGTCTCAATAGACGTAGTCTTGAAATATTTTTCTTCTTGGTATACATGTAGATGTAGACTCACATAATTCGAACGCCCATCTCTGCACATTTCCTACAACAACACGAGCGTAGCAAACTATGCACCGGCTCTTTTCGAGTCGCCATCTCTGGTTCTAGCTTCAATCCCAGCCTTCAAAGCCTCCACCACCTCATTACCCATCCACTTCAACCCTCCATCGCCTTCCTCCCTGACTCGCTGTGCCCATGCAAACAACAGTCTCAAGTTCCAAAGCTCATCGCGCTTGTGACTTTGCACACTGTCGGAGAGCACGAGTCTGTCGTCAATCACGGTGGCGCGGCCGTCGGTGTGAATGGAGCTGTTTATGTCCGGGGGGACGATGAGCTCAATGTCAGCTTTGGTGAGCTCTTCTCTCAGTGCTGGTAGTGCAAACACCCAATCCCAGATTTGTTGCCTGTTGCTGATGGAATTTGATTGGGTCGTACGAGCTGCGAGCGCAGATCCGAAGACGCTGCTGTGCGCTTCGCCTGCGGGACGGCGACGGACGTGTATGCGTTGGTGCTTGCGGAAGGCGGAGAGATGGGCCGCGTTGGACTCGAAGTCGAGTGTCACTCGCCAGTATGTTGGGTCTGCGGTATGAAGGGTGGCAATGGAGTCGAGATCTGGGAGGAGGCAGGGTGCTTGCATCTGCTTTGTTGAACCGTCGCGGAGCGTAAGGAGTATTGGCATAGTGATGGGACGGTGCGTGTCAATGTCCTCAACGATGACGCATCGCGCCTCTGCTGCGAAGATCCAGAGGTGGCGGAAGGCTTGTAGATGGACACGGTTATCATGCACGTCTGTTGGGAAGAGCGGGTAGAAGGCGCAAACTAGAGCGGCCACGGCCATGTTCGATGTGCTAAGGGTGTATGTGCCACCGCCGAGGAACAGAAGACCGATTGCTTGGTGTGCTGCGAGATGCGAGCCATATGGCGTTTCTGCATCAGTTCTGCCATGCAATCGCCGCAGGTAGCGGAAAGTCTTCAGATCGCCAGTACCGGCCATGATCGTAGAGGCAGACAGAGCAAGGACGTCAATGCAGCGTCGGATTGAAGCCCGGGCGAGCTTTGCATCGTAGTAGTAAGCATCTCCTTTAGTCTTTGCAGCGTGGAAGATGTCAAGTAAAAGAAGGACCTCATCTCGAGCGACTTGATTGCCGCTTCCTGCGTACTTCAAGCTCAGTGCCCAAGCAAGCCCAGACGCGATGTTGTAGAAAGGGACGTCAGTGCTAGCAAGCTGTGATCGCTGCTTGTTGTTTGGGACCATACTGCGTAGCTTGGCCTTGTAGCACGTTGGTAAATTAGCACGAATCCATGCTGGCACGCCCTTATCTGACCCCTGCGCTTCGATGGACCCCCAGAGAATGATGTGTTTTGCCATGGTACGGAGCATGAGTATATCCGGCCTCGCGTGGTCAAACTGCGCTTCAGTGTCCGGAATGTCGATCTTGCGTGCGATCGAGTTGTCACCCGACTTCATGTACACCAAGGCGATGGCAACTACCGCGCCCGCTGTAGCCTTGTCGAAGACATGTACCGCATTGACTGGTCTTGGGCCTACCGCCACACCCAAAAGCCTTTCAGGAAGATGCATGCCGTGCAACCCTCTCAGGTCTTTGCCCTTTGCCAGGTTAATAAAGCCCAATGCAAAACCTGCAGACAGACGGTATGACTCGTCTCTCAGGACGTCCGGGCCATTGTCGACGTCCTCGACGTGCATTAGCTCAACTTCATGCAGCATGAGCTCACTCATGCGACGATGTTCAGTGTTGCAGTATAGCAATCCGATGCCCATTAGTCCGGCTGTCTGGGTTGTGGACGAAACGTTCAGTTCCGCCGCACCTGGCGGAAGCATTGCAGTGATGTGGACGGAGAGCATGCGGGTGATGAGGCTGTCCATCGTACCCAGGTATGATGCTGAGATTCCAAGTAACAGGCCGACTGAGGTCATCGTGTGCTTTGGTGTAAGGTATTTGAAGGATAGCCATTTGGCGAGCGAGCGTAAATGACCATTTAGCCCAAGCGCAAGAAGTAAGCCTGCGTGGCGGTTGGTGAGGTCGGAAGGCTTGTTGAAGACAAGCCAAGATGTATCGATCCCTTTCGCGTTGCGTGAGATGCGCAAGCCAACAGATACACCAGCGTGGAAGTACGCCCAGTTCACTTTCTCCTCAGTCAAGCCACTGCGATCGGTCGTGATCGTGTGACCCATGGGTTGCATGATGGCCGAAGCATTGAAACCAGGGAGATGATATTTCTCAGTCATAAGAGGTGTCTGACTGTCAAAGTGAATCATGCCATCTCCGGCCGGCAATGCAATCATGCGTGTGGTGACCCACTGCATGACTTTGCGTTGTTGTTCAAAATGAAAAGCATCGGTCCAGTCCGGCTGCTTAGGACATTGCGCGATTTGCACATTGTTAAAGTGCATCAAGCTGATGGCTTCTATGAGTCGTCGATCTTCGCTGAACAACAATTGGCAGATGGCATGTCGA
This sequence comes from Cladosporium sp. MBC 237, assembly GCA_030772445.1. Taxonomy (NCBI): domain Eukaryota; kingdom Fungi; phylum Ascomycota; class Dothideomycetes; order Cladosporiales; family Cladosporiaceae; genus Cladosporium; species Cladosporium sp. MBC 237. The sequence goes on from JAPHCH010000072.1 coordinate 71,792, forward strand.
TCTGCTTCTCGTGTCTTGACTGCATGGAGCGGAGCATCGAGGAGGTTTGCAATTGTCTGAACATCTTTTGACGGCGCAATGCTTGTCTGTTGCATGCCGAATGGCTTTCGGGTAACTTCATCTTTGTCGATATCCAGATCTTGCCGGCCAACTAGTTTGAGCAAGGCATTTGGCCATGTGGTAGGTGGTTGCTTCTCGCAATTCGCAATGGCCTCCCTGAGCAGAGCGGCAATAGCTTCAGGCAATGTCTCAAGAGTCTCAACGGTCAAGTTGTGCTTGGCTGCCGTTTCAACGATGGCAACAGCGGAGGCCGTCAAACCTTGCGTTTCCTCAAGGATTCGTGATAATAAAGTTATTCTAGGGGTCGTCTTCGCTGATGCATCAGAGAATGCTCTAGACACTTTCGCGTCTGAATCTAGCCGTGCAATGGTGGCAAGGGTAGGGTACACCTCGGTTCCTCCATGCTTGATCGAGTGCTCGATCCACTCGTAGACGCCGACGGGCTCGTCCATCAAGCCAATGCTCACACTGACAGAAGCACGGAATTTGACAAACGCCCATGTGTCTTCACTAGCCCCTTCTAGAGCGTAGTAGCTACCTGCCTTGGAGCCCCAAGCATCGCGACCAAGCCAACAGCCAAGTTGAGCAACAATAGGCGCAAGGCGTTCGGCGCCCCCAACACGAATTGAGTCAAGTTTCTGTTCCTCGTGTAGGAGGTGAAGACCAAGCATGAGACGACGGGCAGAGTCGAGGCTATCGGTATTCTGGATGATCTCCTTGGTCTCAAGATTCATATTATCCAGAATATCATCAGCCAGAAAGGCGGCGTTTAGCAACATGCGATCTTGCCGGATTCCACGCTTTGGCGATGAATGCGACGCAGATAGCCTTTTGCCTCTCGTACTCATCCACGACCAAGCAGGTTGCTCGAGCAGGTCGCTTTTAGGTCGAGCGGACGCTGGCATTGACTTGCGAGTGTTTGGTGATCCAGAGATTGCAGCCACCTTACTTACTTGCAGCGACGCCCTTGCTTTGGCGTCCAAGAGGTTGATCGCAAAGACGAATATTGCGGCTGCGAGAGCTACCCATTCAGTGTTGCTGCTAGTGCCAGAGAGATATCCTTGTTGCCCTACGATGGCTGCATGCGCTCTGCACCATGCCGGTAGTAGCAGATGGGAGACGCTTGTCGGCAGAACAAGTCGACAATTGCTCAGAACATTCGCAACGAATGGATCTTGAGGGCTTAGCTTTATTTCTCGGCGGTGAAGAACTCCGTCTTCGCTACTCTCATCGATAGCATTTCGTGCGCCTGGGTGATGTAGTTTAGGCGGTTGCTCAGGGGGGTGCAAGGTTCGATTTCGACCAACGTCCTTGTCCAATGTCTGTGTGCTTGGGAGAACAGCTAAGGCGCTTGAGTTTCTGTAAGAAGACGAAGTCGGTAAAGGACAACATGACGTGTCCATTGGTGAAAGAAGCACTCCGCATCCGCTCAACAGCATGGCCGCCTGGCCTTCGTTGTATATCTTGCGCATGTCCTTGCAAGAAGTGAATGTGTTCGTCCCGAGAATGGTTGGAATACTTGCGCGTGGGCTGTTCGCCATATCAGGCCAAAAGGCTCTGTCTTTGACATCAAGCAAGAGGCTCAACACTTCCTCGGATGACTGATCGTGCACGTATACTGTGAGTCTACGGTTATCTGTTTCCAGAGATGGCGTGGTCTCACAAAGCGTAGAAACCTTGACCGTCAGGTCCATGCTAGAGGGGCTCTCAGGGAACGGTTGTGGACCGATAGAGAAGGAATGAATTTTACGCAGGATCAGTTCATTCTTGGTGCCTTCGTCCAGACTTCCAAAAACGTTATCGAGTCCGGCCGCATCGTAAGTGTTTCTGATATGTCGCAAGATCGAGTCAACGCTCTCCCCGCCATTAGCACAATCAGCGTCGAGATCCATGGTATCGTCGTCGAGGCCGATGCTTTTGCTAAAAACACTACCAGGAGTAGAGCCTCTGCTCCGACGAGGTCCGAAACTACGTCGCTCAGTATGTGGCCCAAAGGAAGTGTGACGGCGGCTGACCCCTGCGCCAAAACTAGCATTCAACCCACTCTGACTGCGGGTGTCCACAGTCGAAAGCTCTCCTCTTGACAAAAGCGAGCTGATCCTTCGACTTTCGCGGGTCGGCTGTTGGGAGCCACGAGGTTGGAAGTCCGGATCCATCTGCGAAGCCATGACAGCTTCGTCGCTTTGATTCTTAGTCTTGCGAGATGCAGATCTTGTGAGGCGCTTGTTGGCCGGCTCGCCTGGTACAAGTAGGGAAGCACCAGGAGCGAAGCTCTCACGAGCACCATCCCGACGACGAGCGCCCGGTGTAATGGTACCAGGACCAATGCTGCTGCCAAGAAAGGAGCTTCTTCGTCTTGCCTTATCAGCCTTGTGTTCAGCGCGTCGCTTTATGAGGGATGCAAGAGTTAGCTCCTCAATATACCAGGCATGCCAGACAGTCACCAGACGCATGTCCTGATTGATTGTGACGACCAACATGAGCTTGCCACGAGGGCCATCTTCTGCATCTGGTAATTCATCGGCGCTTGAAACATAGACGATGTTCTCTGCAACATCGAGTGAATCAAACTCGACGGTGACACCAGGCGGTTTACTTGAGATGCGCGGCTTGGTCTGCTGTAATGATTCCGAGACGACACCAACCTCCGACAGAGGGCTCGTCAGCGAATACAGTCTAGCCGTATCACGCTCATCTGAGCGGTCTGGCGAGCGGCAGACTGTGCTGAAAAGACCGTTCAGCCAGTCGTTATGACCTGCATGGCCACCCAAAGGAGACGGACGCACAGGCTGTGAGCCGAGGAAGCTTTTCGTAAAAGTGGGAGAACGTTGCTGTGAGAACGAGACCTGAACTTGTGAAGAGAAGAAGGAGTTGTTGGGCACCCGAGGGTATTTGGGAGATGCCTGATTTAAGGAACCTTTTGGGGTGATCTTCTTCTGTAGAACCAAGCCGCGTGGGGCCGCAAAGGCCGACTCAATCTCGAATGGAAGATCGACAATATGGTGCGAGCCAGACAAGAAGTATATGTGAGCTTTTGTCTTCAACAGAACCACCAGCGCTCTGGAGGTATCATCGCTTGGTGGTTGCGTATCTCTTTTGTTGTCTCTCGTTTTCGTGACCGACAATGGACCGGAGCTTCTTTTTACCGCTCTTCCAGATTTATTCGCAGACTCTTTCGATTCGCTCGACCCGGTATACAGCTTTCCATCTTCTTTGGGGAACCTTGTCAGAAGCGCCTGCCGAACGTGCTCTCCTTCTAGTTCGAATCGATATGCGGCGCAAACCAGACCATTCTGTGACCAGACCACGCAATCTTTTGTGGCTATGATTTCTTCTTCCAAGCTGCCGTGTTGTCCAGTAAAAGCATATGTCTCCCAGTGGTACAGATCTTTTGTCGGTTCTGCGGGCAGAATACCCTCGTTAATCAGGTAGGGAAGACCGGTGGGCGTATGGACGCCGAGAGAGGTGACATCCGCCATTTCTCCGTATGGTGAGACTGTCTAGCCTTCAGCATATTGCGGCGAACGACCACGCTGGTGTGGAAGTGGAGGGCATAATTGTCGGGTGTTATTTGTTGGTTCTGGACGACGCGACTGACGTGGGGGAGCACCTACAAGCGCGACTGCTTCAACTTTCTGGAGTCGCTCTCACTTTGGGCGAGCTTTCCAGCAACACAACAGATCGAACACCACTCCACTCCAACCTTTGACCACCGACTCCACACGCCATTTCTTTCTCTTTTTTTCACGCAACCATGGAACCGCGAGTGACGAAGAAAGAGCGAAAGCTTCAATTGGACTACGACCTGCCTCATCGCGTTCGCTGCGCGCTGGTGTATCCGGTTCCTACACCAAACGGCTCTACATTGATCATCTATGCGAACGACGAGGGTGTCAGACTTGTCTACAGAGGAGGACGACGTTTTAGGCAGCACACCACCCAGCAAAAACCCGCATCTCATTCAAAATCCAAGGATGTCGTTATTCTGGACGAAAGCGACGAGGAGGAGCAACAGCAGCAGTCAGGATCGAGTCAAGCAGAATACGAGGACGAGGAGGATGAGATGGACCCAGACACTCCATACCCAAGCATCATCCAGGAGCTAGACCTGGATCTTGGTAGCGCTGCTCTGCATCTCGCGGCGCCATCTCTCCCCCCGCAGACTTCGCGAAGACCAGACATCGCCAAACACCATGCTCTCGTTGCTGTCCATACAGCCGATGGAAAAGTCAGCGTGCTGCAGATTCCTCTAGCTCCGCCAAATCCAGCAAACATCCGGGATTCCGTAGAGACCATCCTGAACGACAGAATCGAGTTGCCTGCTGGGAGGACCCTGATTAAAGACATCTCGATCAAGATCCTCACACGGTTCCCAAGCGGTCTGTCGCAGGTGCGAACATCTGAGCCTCAAAGCACTATCTGTGTTGCCGCGGTATCAGACGCTTTGCGACTCTGGAGCCTGCCCACAGTCTCGGAAGAAATCATCGTCGACGAGACGACCCTCCAGCAGCTTCCACTCCCGTCTAAAGCAAACAAAGTTTCATATCACCCCTCTGCGTCCTCCGCGCAAACGCTCATTGTAGACACGCAAAGTGCAGTGCGCATCTATGACCCACACGCCCCGAAGGATCCTAACGCCAGACCATCTTCGAGTGACTCCATACAGCTGCAGGACAGTGAGGTCGGCAGGTGGATGCTGACGCTCCAGGCACCGTTCCACGCACTATCTCCTGATCACCCAGTCATCCCTGCTCGCAAGAACATTCTCGATGCCAAGTGGATTTTGGGTGGTCGTGCAATCATCGCACTCCTTGGTGATGGCGAATGGGGCATCTGGGACGTCAGCACATCCACAGTCAGCAACAAAGCCGTGGGTGAGTTCGTTCTCCATGGCTTCCTCGGAATGACGGGTGTGGCTGCGCAAACAGATTCTGCAAAGCAGCGCAAAGGCAACTCCAAACTTGCACCCATGACACCCAATACACGCAAGACCAAATCTCAAAACTTCTTCAGCGGTGCATCCAAGGCGCCTGGCGTGGTTTCAAGGGGAGGCATCTCTATCACTGGCACAGACAACCTAACAGGGCAGGCCGATGAAAGTGCCATGCTATGGTTCGACAGCGACGTGTACGCCATCCCGAACGTCCAACTCTTCTGGCAGCGCAGCCTGAACGCAACCGGCGGCCTCTACTCGCCGGGCCTGTCCCACATCCCGGATGTAAACTTCATGCACGAACAGATCACATCACTCTCTCAGTTCAGCGCCAAAACCAGCGCCTCCGGTCTGGGCCAGATGAACACCCCACGCGACTTCCTGGTATCAACAGAGCACCGTCTCATCATCCAGCAAGCCACGCGACCCCCCGTCCCAACAAAGGGGCTCTTTGAAAAAGCCACAGCCACAGTATCGACAGATCGTGACCAAAGAATGCTCGACGCCGGTGAGCTTGACATCGGCGGCATGGATCGCCTCCTGGACTCCATGGCAAACGGGGGCGCAGCACGCACAAGGAAAGTCGGCTTTGCCGCTTCCTAGGCACCCAGCGCCTTGTCGCCCCATTGTTTGCTTGTTCCTGTTCAAAGATACCCTCAAGTATTCGTCTAAAACAGACTATACATACTTCCCAGCCTCTCATCACTTCACTTTACTTGAAGCATCACCTGCTCCCTTCATCATTCCCCCTGTCCACATCTTCTCACAGTCAATGACCTCGCCGCGCGGCAAGGTGGAGCATTTTCTTCAAGGCCAATGAGACCTGCTCAGTATTACGCGCGGTAAATCAATGCTTCTCTTCCACGTCATTCGAAAAGCGCTGAGTTCTCTCCTGGCGTGTAAGAAGACAACTCGATCCTGCCGCTGCGCATCGATCTCTACGGAGTTTCCGCTAGGGGTGTAAAAAGTTGCGCAGGATGCTGGGTCGAGGGAGGAGACTGCCAGTGAAGCTGTCATCTTGAAAGCCCGCCCACGCACACTCTTCATGAGGCTATTGACGCGTGGGCGATTTGACGATGGCTGCATTTGGTACATTTTTCTTTCTTTTCCGTGACGTCTTTTGATATACGTGACATGATGCCGTACATGCATGCGTGAGCTGCGTGAGCCAAACCTTCATGTAATCTCATACAATCCCCCCCTGCTCTATATCTCTTCAAAATCGTGTATAAATTTAAGCAGCACCCGCAACCTCATCTCCCACCTCCTCAATAGCCTTCACGAGCCCCTCGACAGTCCCGCTAGTAGTCTGCCCATTAACAACGACTCTGAAAAACTTCCCCTCCTGACCCGGAGCATAATCAACCATAAACCCACGCGGGATCAACTTCTGCGAAACCTCCGCCGTCAACCTGCTATTCTGCTCCGCACCGGCCTGCTTCTTGAAGTAAAAGCACACCTGCAAGCAAGGCGGCGGGTTCTCGGAGACGAGCGTGAATTTGGGGTTTTGCGAGACTAGCTTCGCCATGTGAGCGGCTTGTTCGAAGGCAGAGTCGATGTAGGCCGCGAAGCCTTCGCTGCCGTGGTAGATCCAGCTCAGAGCTACTTTGAGCGAGTCGCCGCGGCGGCCGCATTGGGGAGTGATGTCGGCCAGGTCCCAGAATTCTTGCGTCGGCTCTTCGAGGCCTGCATGCGCTGAGGTCGTGTCCAGGACGCTGGCGTCTTTGCTGCTGTCGCCGTTGGAAGTTCCGTTCGCTTGCTCTGGTTGGTGGAAGAGGTAGCCTGCGGGCAGGGTCATGCCTTTGTGGAATTGGCGCAGGTCCTGGCCGAGGAGGAAGGTGCAGGTCAACGGGACGCCCATCATTTTGTGCGGGCAGAGGGCGATGGAGTTTGCGCGCTCGACGCCTGTGAGCTTGTGCTTCTGCTTCTCGCTGAAGATGACGGGTCCGCCCCATGAGCCGTCGACGTGGAGCCAGAGCTTGTGCTTTTGGCAGATGTCGGCGATGGCGGGCAGAGGGTCGAAAGAGCCAAGCACCGTGGTGCCGGCTGTGGCGTTGACGTAGAAAGGCGTCTGGCCGTTTTGCTTCGCTTTCTCGATGGCAGCTTCGAGAGCGGAGGGTTTCATGCAACCGCGTTCGTCGACCGCGATGCCAATGACGGAGTTGGAACCGAAGCCCATGATCTGCGCCGCTTTCTCGAGACTGTAGTGGCCGTGGGCGGAAGTGAAAAGAACGAATTTCTTACCACCGTAGCCTTCCGATTTGGTTTCGGGGAAGAGGTTGTTGCGGGCAATCACAATGGAGCTTTGGTTCGCGGCACTTCCGCCTGGCTGGCTCACGCCACCGGCGTAGGTGCCTTTGAAGCCGAAGAGTTCAGCCATCTTACGAGTGGTCTGCTTCTCGATCGCCGTGAGGGCAGGGGAGACTTGGTAGACGTGCAGGTTCGTGTTGAGGGACGAGAGGAGCAGGTCGGCCGCAAGGCCTACGGGTGTGGTGGCGGCGTAGAGCTTGTCGAGAAAGCCTTGGTCCCAGGTGTTGACGCTGTACTGCAGAACCTTTTGGATGGCTTGCAGAAGACCATCTTTGCCATGACCTTGGTCGGGTAGGGACAGGTTGAGGAGAGGAAGCAGGCTCTTTGGAGGGTGGTGTTCGACGAGCACACTTCTGGGGCCCTTGCCTGGTTGTTGAAGGCCACGACCTTCGGGCTGTGCTGTGGCGTTGTCGTCTGCGGCTCTTACGAACGGAACAACCAGATCTTTGACCGCAGTGATCAGCTTTGAGGAATGTTAGCCCAGGATCTTCCAATGCGACTTGGTATCACAAAACCCACATCATCGACTTCGTCTGCGCGACGCAGGCCTTTGCCCTGGCCTGCCGCTGGAAGCGAAGTTCCGTTTGTCGACATGATGCGGAAGAATACTCTTTGAACAATACTATACAATATTATCCAGCTCGTCAGCCAAATTTTCGAATAATACAATATGCAGAAATTGAAATATAGGCAATTGAAGGCGTCAAGGAATGTCGTTGAAGAATGACTGAATGATGCAAGATGGCCATGGCCAATCGCGTCGTCGCTTGCGGGTCTGGGGAGAAACCCTATGGAAGATTTCATGGTCTACCGAGGGTCTAACCCTACTTACCACTACTACACTTCGTCTAAGTTCCGACCTCGGACGGTTGTTTAAGTCGTTCAGTAGTGAGTCAAAAACAGGATGATGGAATGGCACTCGACAAAAGGTGGGAATGTGAGGTAGGTACCAAATGTTGCATACCACGGATTTCTACCTCCTATCGACTTGGGAAGAAAGCCAACTGAGTCTTTGGAGAAGCATCTGAAGAATGGGTTCCCTTCAGCAGCTACAAGTCGAGATGAAAAGATGCTCAGACGATGTATAGTGAGATCGAGACGCACCGCTCGCGCCCGAATGCTGCCGCTAATTGTCCCTTGGTCTTACCCTGGAGCTCCCGCTGAAAAGTACGGAAAACAGGTGCAATAATTAGCCATGGGATTCATTCTCCATACCCTGCAAGTACCTTGCATGACCCGTTGGACTTGTACGAATCTATCGAATACTGCATGCAGATGCCGAAGTGCCTACACTTCAACAGAGCCGTTTAGCACGCTCGTCCACAATTATAAGCACTGCCAAAGCGAGAGATGACGATGACAAGCCAAATCAATTGTTTCGAACGTGTTACACCACATGAAATCGTCAATAAACAGCCCGTCAGCGGCGGACGCCTCGCATATGTACCTTCGGAGACAGGTACGCCCCGCAGGACTGACACCATCAACCACGAGCACAGCACCATCAACGACGATCCCAAATCCCCGGAAAGGCGTCACAAAATAGCAAGGATTTCCAAATCGAGACCCAGATCCTGCAGAAGCTTCGTATTGGCGATAATCACCTTACATGGATCAAAGCGAGCTTTCGTCAACGCAAGGAAACCACTGGCCCATGCGATTTACCCGGATTGATTGTGGCTTGCGGGAAAAGCGACTTCAGCAGCTCTTCCTTAAACATGGACACAGCTGCTGCAGATCAACGTCACGAACCGCTCTGTTGAAAGCTGAAGTAGAGCTATTCGGACCATGATGACCGGGAACTGAAGACTTTTGCTATATCGTATTCAGTAAATCCTTATGTCTTGGGACTGTCGCGTGGCCTTCTCTACAGCCTTGGCCAAGATCCTATCCCGCCTTATGGGTCGGTCTATTCTGGGATGCATGTCACTAATCGCGAATTGGGAAACTGCCAGAGTATCATAGGAAAAACTGCTTCATGAAGTAGCTCTGTACCTACTTTTGCAAACAGTATGGTCGGGTACAGGTACGCCACGGCCAGAAGCGGCAGGCCAACTCTCATCGCCTATAAGTACGACCATCCGAACACTTCATATCCTGCTTAAAATGAAAAGTCCAGCATCAAGTCTCAAGCCATAGATCAACAACCATGGCTACACTAAAGGCCCTCCTCCTCATCCTTACTACTCTAGTGGCAAGCATCACCGCCTGGCCAACCTTCGGCTTCGGCCCCCATGAACGAGACGAAACCGAACTCGTCAAACGACAACAACGATTCGCCACCCAATACTGGGCCAACGAAAAAGCCTCGCTAACCTGGGTCAGCGGCGCAGCAGGCGCCTACTCCGTCAACTGGAGCAACCCAAGCGGCGGCAACTTCGTCGTAGGAAAAGGCTACATGGGGCAAGGAATGTAGGTCCCAAACCTCTCCCACGCACCCAAGAGAACCCTCTAACCCCCCATCCCTCCCTCGCAGGCTCTTCAACTACACCGGCACCTTCAGCACAACCGGCAACGCCTACCTAGGCCTCTACGGCTGGACCACGAACCCTCTAGCCGAATACTACGTGATCGAGAACTTCGGCGACCGGCACAACCCCACCGACAACGCCAACCACACCTGCTACGGCACCTTCAGCAGCGACGGCGGCACCTACGAAGTCTGGATGAAATGGCGCGTCAACGCGCCCTCCATCATCGGCACGGCGACGTTCCCGCAGTACTGGAGCGTGCGAACCAAGAGGCACGTGGGCGGGACGATTAATACCACCAAGCATTTTGAGATGTGGGAGAGGGCGGGGCTGAAGTTGGGACGGCATAGGGATGGCATGGTTATTGGGATTGAGGGGCAGGCTGGGGCGGGGGCGGCGACTATTACGGCGGGGGTGAGGCCGACGGGGAGTGTGAGGGAGACGACTACGTTGGTTAATCATTCGGAGAGGCCGAGGGCGACGAATACTTGTACAAGGAGGTTGTGATGTGGAGGGAGTTGGGTATGGTGATTGACGAGATGGGGCGCTGTGGAGGGCGGAGGAAGGGGATGGATGGATGGATGTGAGTGGGAGAAGTGAAATGACATGATCAAATCGAATATGTTAAAAGGTATATCCTTTCCCCCTTTCCCTTTTTATGACAAGTACGCTATGGACTATTCCGCCTCACCGGACGAATTACATTAAGTGTTCCCCAATGCGTCGGTGGAACCAATCTTTCCTCCTCCAATCCCCCAGAGTAAGAAATGCACACAATCTCAGGCTTTTCGCATCTACCATAATTGAACACGCACACTGCACGTCTCTCACCTCTAAGCGGCACCAATAGGCGTGGAGTTCGACCCCGAAGCCGCACCTCCACCGCCGCTACCAGACGAATTTCCACTACCACCCTTCGATTTACTCTTCCCACTCTCCTTCGCAGCCTTGTTCTTCATATGCCTCTCCCTCGCCAACTCCAAAGCCGACTTCTTCTTCTGCTGCGGCGCAGCACTGCCAGCAAGCGGGCCCTTCTTGGCATCTTCGACCTCGGAGAAACTCTGGAAGCCGTCGTTGCTGGCCTTGTTCTTGCTCTGGTAGACCCAATCGGAGCGTCGGCGCTTGTACATGTCCATCTTCCAGTTCTTCCACACGGCGCGGCCGCAGGGGGACTCGCGGAGCTGCGACTCGTTCTCAGCGAGCTCTTCGGCGATGCGCTCGCGGATGAAAGCGAGCCCGTGCGTGCCTTCCCAGATGCAATCGACGACGTGCGAGGCCGCCTTGTCCAGGGCCATTTCGCCGATGTGGCCGTAGAAGCGCTGGACCAGCTTGCGTACGGTGATGATCGAGGCGGTGCGCGCGGTGATGGCTGCTTGGAGTGTGCGCGACACGATAGGGTCTTTGCTCATGGCGAAGAGGGTGTCGGGAGCAAGGCCGATGAGCGCGTCGAGAACAAGCCCGCTGAGGGCTCCGGGTACGAGCAGCATTGCTTGGGCGAGGACGTTGAAGTGTGCTTTGACTGGCTCGGAGGCATGTGCCATGAATGCATTGCCGGTGGTGTTGGCGCTGGGTTGGAGACCTTCAGGTTGCCTCCTGTCCTGAGAATCTGCGGCGCTGTCAATCTTGAGCAGCTTCTTGATTTCGAAGCCATCAGGTCCGTCCCACGTTGATTGAACGTGAGCCGCAATTGCTTTTGTGTCGATGCCGCGTACTGCGCATCTCTCGATGAGAGTGCGGACAATGTTGGTTCTGTTGCGCTCAAGTAGGCTGGGAATGGTGGGTGCGATGAGTTCATGTGCTGCGAGCAGTTCATCCTTTCCGAGACGCTCCATAATGCGGCAAGCCACGAAACTTGCGATTTCGTTGCGGGCGTATGATGGGAGGCGCTCCTTGAAGAGGGTGGCGTAGAGGTTCTTGAACAACTTGGCAGGTGCGCTTTCCACGAGAGTTTCGACAAGTCGCGAACCTGTCGCATCGTAGATCATGGCGTTGATGAATGATGCGCTAGAGCAGTCTTGCGTGATAGGGTCGTCCGGGAGGAGAGTGTGAATAACCGAGTTCTCATCCTTTGCGCGCTGTTTGCCAAAGTGTGACAGCTCAAGCCTGAGGAGAAGCTGCAATGTAGGGTTGCCGTTCGGGGTCGTGGCGAGAGCACGCAGCTTTTCCGTATCGAGACCAGCAATACTTTCGCTCAGAAGCTTTTCCAGTGCCTTGGAAAATGACTCTGGCACAGCTCTGTTCTGCTCCTTTGTCTCTGACTGTGTTGTTCCCTCAACCTTGATTGACTCCTTCTTCTTGCTTTGCATAAGCTGTTTGTTTGCCGAAGAATCCAGAGGTTCGCCAGAGAACACGACGAGGAGCACACGCAGGACGTGGGATGCAAAACGGTCGGTCATCAAAAAACCAATGCTTCCCTCAAGTTCAGTCATGGTATCGAGGAAACATTGCTCCATCGAGGGTTCGGCCTCGTTGTTCTCGGTAGATTCGCTGTGCTTAGATTTCTTCGGGCGCGATTGCATTTCGGCGGTAACGACAGGCGCAGCTCGGGTGAAAAGAGCCTCACAGCAGTGGGAGGCGAAACGGTGGGTCATCAAATGAACAAAGCTAAAACAGTTGTTAGTAAAAGCCTTGAAGGGTAATAGGAATAATTGAGAAGAGTACATACTTTCCGTAGAACTTTTGGAACAATCGCTTGAGTTGTGAAGCTGTGGATAGCTGGATCAAGCGCTCCATGAGACGAGAGCACGATTGACTGTTGGCGATCTTGAGCTCCTTGCCCTCAGCCTCGCGCCAAACGTTGGCGAGGAACAGATCTCGTTGTTCGGCGTCCTCGAAAGAATTCATCTCCAGCATATCGTCGGCGTTCTTGAAGTATTCCTGCTCCTGCTCGTCCAGCATACCAAAGAAAGCCTTTTCGAGAGGTGGGTAGGCGCCGTCCATGCCATCGCCTTCACCCTCGCCCTCTTGCAGAGGGACATAGTCGTGGCCGTTCTCGAGTTCATTCTGGTCGGCATCAATCTCGTTTTCATCGGTAGATTTTTGTCGCTTGATTTCCTGAGCAAGGCTGTGGTCTTCTTCGGCTTCTTCATGCTTTCTCTTTGTGCCTTCCATGCGGCGACCGCGCTTCTTGTTTTCTTTAGGCATGACGTACGTTTACTGGCGTCGGCGACGGGCGAGCAAAAGAAAATTTCCGAGAGCGCAGGGCTTTGAAGTAATTTGCGCAGGCCAGCTGTGCAGGCAGAGTTGGGTAAATTGACAAAATCGGCAGAAATGCGAGCAAGAGGTCACAATGTATAGTGGCAGGGCGAGAGGGATGTGAGCGGTGGTAGTGTGAGGGCGGCGAGGAGGAGAAGGTGTGTAGGGTAGTGCGTTAGTGGTGTCGGCGCAGAAGTGTGATACAGCCGATCGGCGCAAGCGTGACGAGATCTCTCGAGATCGATCCAGAGTGAGATCGCGCCCGATGCGGTGCGACTCGATTAAAGCAGCGAACGCAGGGCTTGCATCTGCCCACCCCATCGGAGACATCACCGCGACTGAACTATGCTGAATGTAGGATGGTATGCCATGAAACAGGCAAGTGCACGATGCTTCTTTAAAAGGCTCCCCCATCTTGCCTCGCCTGTTCAGATGCATCTCTCCCCTCGCAAGCCAATCGAGCTCGTCTCACTCGTCTCACGTTCGTCTATCAAGCGAGCCATTCGGCGCACCCAGACCCCCCACCTCGTATATCACCGCGACACAGCATTGGGCATGGATCGCAGGAGAGCTTGTTTGCTGTCATTTACTTGCCTGCTTCCGCAGATTGTCACGGTGACATGGATACGTGGGCCACCGCAAACCAGCGAAAATTGTATCACAAGTGTACACGCCGATAATGTGACCATACACGGTAGGCGTTGTGTGCTGGTCTTATCGTCCATACAAATACTTGATGGCGCGGCACCGTCGTCTATTTGGAGCTCACAACGTCGTGTCGTAAGGCCGAAGGATCATTGCGCTGGCAGCCGTTGCAATCGTAGTATGTCGGCGCCGCTCAGTCCGGGCGACGATATGCCTCTGGACAAAGTGGCATCGTCATAGCGTGAGCATGGTACGACGCCGCAACACAGAGGACTCTGGAAAGCGTTGTACCCGATGTATCAGGAGACAATTCATCACACTGCGTGTAAAGTACACACATACAGGGATGGGCATCAGTACGTAGAATTGTCGTTTTCTCTGCCCGTCAATGTGTGTCCCTCTACCTTCATGTAGCCATGAAGGTCAGCTGGTGTTCCGAGGCTGTTGAGGTGAGGTTGCGGACTGGATCTTGTGGGCTTTGATCCAGATCTGTTGTGATCAAGCCACATCTCGTCCGGACCGACACTCGTGGTCGGCTCTTGTAAGACAAACCACCAACGTGACAGCATGAACGATGAGATCGCGCTACGGAGGACAAAGGTACAGAGATCTACAATGAGTTACGCGCCCGGCTGTGGCGTCGAAATGGCGCCGCCGATGCAGATGCAGGGTTCGTCAGACTTCCTGATTGCTCGAAGATGCTTGAGGTCAATCACTCTGCTAACGTAGCAGCGCCACTACCGATCCTAAATAACGAGCCTTGCATGCCAAAAATGCAGACATCATTATATACCATATAACGGCCATCCTCTCCCGCCTTTTATACCCTTCAAAGCGGTCTTGAATGCCTGCCAACTCCGCGGACCCCACACGTGACGATACTCAAACTTGACCCTCCACGACTAGGCACAGCACGGTGACGTCGCGCCCAAGATACCTCGATGGCTCGATGGCTCGGAGATTTTTCTTGCAAGCACGCGTAACCAGACCAGACCCTACCTCCTAACCAACTTGCTATGACCCTACCTCCGTACGATGCCGTACTTGGTACACTTGCGGCTCGCGAGCCGAAGGGTCATGGGACGATGGTGAAGAAACCCAAGTCAAAACCAAGTAGTCCAAGTAGTCTTTGCAGCGCGGCAAAGTCATCTTTCGCCAACATCTGCCACACTGCCACAGTCAAGGCCGCGGAGTATAGCTCCCACCCAGCCTGTCATCTAGGTTAAGCGGCAGACCGTCAGGAATCCTTTCACCACCTGCCTCTCGGATAGCATCGCAATCCCAAGCAGACCCAGTAAAAATACATCCTTCACTTGGCGTAGTCACAGCGCACGTCACACCTCACTGCCCGTGGGGACGTCCTCGGTGCCTATGATGGCACTAAGCGTGGCGACGACTCGCGAATAGTTCGTTTTGAAGGGTATTTGCTCCCTTCATCTCTCTACTTTTGCTCTTTTTCGGTGCAATTTCCTTTGGGTCGACTGGGTTTATTCCAATTTCGATGTTCAGGTAGCCGGCCATAGCTACTACATCCACGTCCTGTCCTTAACAACCCTTCTTTCGTCTCACGCTATTTCTTTTTCTTCGGGTCGGGATCTTCGCATATTATCGCACGAGAAACTTTCAGAACTATACTATGCATATCGACACAGCGCCATGGACCGGCTGGTTACGAATAGCGATTCCTTTACTGCAAACCACCATTCTCCTCGCAACCATCACAGTCATTGCCTTGGGAGCGGCTTCCTCGGCCACGATCGAACGACAATGGAATCTACCCTATCTCGCCCAAATTGACCGAGAATCTCTGCCAGAGACCGCCTACACTTCAACGCATGAAATGAAAGTGCGCATGTACGTTTCTCATCCCAACAACTCCACCACCACAAACCCCTCAAGACAACTAACCCCCCACCCTCAGCCAACTCGTATGCTTCTACATGCTCGCGCCCATGATAATGGCCGCCTTCATCATCGGCGAAGGCTGGTGTCTGCTCACCAATGACCTGGCGCCCATGTACGTGATCGTCGCCTCGATCTTCTCCATGTTCGTGTGGGCCCTCGAACTCGGCTTCTGGACCGTCTGCCACACTAAGAGCGGCGATGCCGTCCCGGACATGTGTCCTGTGATTTTCAAGCGAGGCAAGGACGAGTTTTTCACAATCGCTGGCCTGGGACCCGCGCAGGCTGCTGTATACATGGCGGCGGCTTTGATCGGATTGTACGTATATCCCAATCTTCTGATTCTCATCCCGGCAAACACAAGCTGACTGTACTTCCCTCGCAGATACCTAATCTACATGTCCCTCGGAGCCTTCGTCTTCCACGGCGAACGCATGCGCGACAAGCAGCGCAAATGGATCGGCGAGCAAAAGCGCTCCTCGCTGATGCGATTGGAGTCGGATGAGGAGTCCAAGAAAGAATCCGCGCAGGAGAACACACCCATGATCGAGTCGCGCGCTTCTCTGGCTCAAGCGCGCGGTGAGAGGCCGAAGACCGTTACTTGGGAATGAGAGAGGTGCAGAATAAGAAAATGCCAGCTGGGATTGTGCTGTTTGGCTGTACAACGAGTTTATGATTTAGATGATAGGGCGGGCGGGCGGTTTACGACTTTGCTTTATTTTGGTCTTTGCGATTTGGGATTCTTTCTTTGGTGTGCATATTTCTGTCTTCATAGCGATGGTGCTGGCGGTGTTGATCGAGTTGCGTCGGCATTGACATGGGTTTTCGCACATGGCTGTTCCTGAATATAGCGATTTGGTTTTGTTGTATGGTCATATATACCTTATTGCATCTGGGAGGATAGTCATGCTTTAAAACATACGTGATGTCTTCTTTCCCCTGAGCACTAGTATACTGACCTTAGTCTGGTCAACTACAGAAATGTTCGCGAACTGCATGACGATTTATGCCAGGTCACTTGACCGTCCAATGAATTGATGTCATCAACCGCGCATGCGCCTGCATAAGTGACAGTGTACCTATGCACGGAAGGAAAATGCACACAGAGACAAAATAGAACTGGTAAGGTCTACTAAGATCTAATCAAGATACGAGTACCAACCAGTATAATCACCCAGTACCATCATTCAATCTAATCGTCCACTGCCGATCTTCACTCGGGCACACGGCAAGCTATCTCGACAGCCAACCCCAAACCTCCTTGGCCGGAGATGCCTTGCGCTGACCAACCACATCACCATTCTACATCTCCAGAGGTCTTGTTTCTATGTCGCATTAGCATATCACTTCAGTCATCCAGGACGTCCTCGGAGTCTTTCTAGAAGGTGTGCAGCCTGGAACCTCCTCCTTCTTCCCGGATAGCTTGAACTCTACGCGATATGTACCCTTTCGCCTTGCTATCTCTCTAGCTCATTACTCTGAGAAGTACTTACGCATTAGCGGTCTGGCTGTTTGGTTCTCTGATAAAATTCGGCCACAGACACCAAGTATCGATTTACCTGACTTTTAGACTTGGACTCTGATCCTACATGCTCGAGGTTATATTCTTGCCTCAAAGCTACCCCCCGTAGGAGCTACCTCCAGACGAGCCAGGCCCCAAACATGTGGACCTCTACGTCTATGGACACATGTATGCCGATCTTCAAAACTCCAACCAAAACCACCCCGACCTATCGTGCTACTGATAAGAACGCAACTCCCCCAGGATCGCCATCGAACAGACCCAACCCGTGAACCACTCCCTGGGGAATGCATAATAAACGACCCTCCTCCCCAGTACCTTACGCATATCGGCTATATCCGCCAAAGAAACAAGGGTATCTATAACCACTCTGGTTGGTCACTCAGACGTCGTTATCTCCCTTTATCACTTGGTACCTCCCATGCCACCTGCCTCTCGAACAAGGTCAAGTTGGCAAGGCGTGCAAGGTTGGCGATTGATGACAAGGTATATATGTCACAGCGCCTCTCTCCGCCGGAGAAACCGCCTTCGATTGCCGGGGATCGATGCGCGTGGGATGGAAGGCAGGAAATCACATCGAGTTTTTGATGTGAGGTCATTCCACTAGAGACGTCTTGCAGTAAAGTGTGGTTTGTTATCTCGTCCTGCTACCTCCCATATGGCATCGATGGGATAGACGGTGGGTCCTTTTGATCTTCCCCCTCCTTCTCCACCACCATCACCCATTCTCTCCATTGCTTTATATTCCACGACCCAGGAACCGCCAAGGGTATCTATTCCCCTCCACTTCATCTGCCCCAGAAGCAGTATCCTCACTCTCTTCTCCACCCACCCAAACCCCCGGAACCCACCACCAAAATGCACACACAAGTCGTGCACAATGCCTATACGCCCAAAGAGACAACAGAGCTCTGCTCGCGCGTCGGCACGATGAAAGGAAACATGCGAATCGACAAGGTCTTCTTCAGCTCTTTCATCGCAGGCTGCGTTCTCTCTTTCGCCTGCGCGGCAACTCTCACAGTCTCCGTCTCGCCTTGGTATCAAGAAAACGCACCCGGTTTGATCGCCATGATGGGCGCAATAATCTTCCCATTCGGCCTTGTCATCATCCTCCTCACGGGCACGGATCTATGCACAGGAAGTTTCATGGTGCGCAACCTCTAAATTATCGAAACGAAATTCCTCGAAAAACTAACATCCCCCTCCCTCCTCAAAGTTGACCACAATCGCCGCCCTGCACCGCCGCCTCTCCGTCTGGAAAATGCTCCTCCACTGGTTCATCACCTTCTGGGGAAACCTAGCCGGCTCCCTCTTCATAACCGCCCTCATAATCGGCTACGGCGGCACCTTCAGCCAACCCCTCTACCACGACCGCGTGATAGCCTTCGCAACAACAAAAGCGCTCACGCCCTCCTGGCACCAGGTCTTCCTCCGCGGGATCGGAGCCAACTGGCTCGTTTGCCTGGCTGCTTTCCTGAGTTATATGGGCCGCGAGATGGTCAGTAAGATCGCCGGGATTTGGTGGCCGACTTTCGCTTTTGTGATTTTGAGTTTCGACCACGTTGTTGCGAATATGTTCTATTTGCCTTTGGGCATTTCCGTCGGCACGCCCGGGCTGTCTGTTGGGCATTATATCGCGCACTCTCTGATTCCTAGCCTGATTGGAAATATTGTGGGCGGAGGGTTGTTTGTTGGTGTCGTTTATTGGTATTTGGTGAGTTCTGGCTTCTGCAACTTTTTTTTCCTGGCTTGATGCGGTTGATCTATGCTAATGTTCGTTGTCAATAGTACCTTTCAAGCGATTCGGCGCCTAACACGATTGATGACGAATTGTGGGCGGGTGATACGGAGGTGGACACTTTCATCGGTCAGCCTTCGAGAACGGGGGATTATGGTGAGAGGTCTGGTCAGCAGACACCGGCGTCTTTGCATGGGAAGAAGGACGGGAGTAGGACTCCGGAGGAAATCGTTTGAGAGAATCTAGGGCGACGTTGATATGACCATGGAATAGAGAGAGGCGTCTTTCCAACGCTAAAGTATACATAATAACATCGCTTCAGATAAAGCTAATGAAGTTACTCATACGTGAAAGTTTTTGCATGGAGTCGGTGGTCATTGGGAAGAGAGACCTTAGTGAGGAAAATGGCACTAAAATCACAGGAAATCGTGGGAAAGATTATTGGTCCCTCTAAATGACATGTCTGCGTGGATCAAGGGAGGTTGGTGTAGCATCAAAGATTGGGAGGTATTGAACTTGATACACAGCTGCTAAAACGCAGCATGCAAGAGGTATTTCAATCGACTCATCCCAAATCCCAGGGACCAAGTTGGTCGCGATCAACTGTATAGACGGCCGATGCCCGCCTAATGCGTGCCTTCCTGCCATCTCCCCATCGAACCCTACAAGTACATATCCACTTACTTCTTGAAAGTCATAGTTTTTCCAGCCCTCTCCTTCTGCGCTCTAGGCTGGCCCTTAGGAGCGTCTAGACTCTTGCTGTACGGATCCTTGACCTTCTCCTTGATCTTCTTGCGCTCGGCCTTGAGTTCCTGGATATTCTTGCGCGGCGGGTTGAGAATTGAAGGGGCGGAAGCGTAGTCGAAAGGCGCGTCTTCCTCCTCGGCATTGGCTGCTGATGCGGCCGCGTTGGCCTTTGCCTCTTTCTTGGCACGTTTGCGTTCGGCCTTTTCGCGAGCTCGATTATCTGCAGACGGGTCGATGGTGACTTCGTCGGTTTGGGTTGCAAGGGCGTCGTTGTCGGGAGCAGGTGGGGTGGGGTCGGTGTGTTTGCGCTTTTTGCCTTTGCCAAGTTGTTTGAGAATGAAAGTGTCATCCTGTGCTTCCTCGGCAGGCGGTTCGGGGGAAGTGCGAGATTCCGGCGCCGAAGGCGTCATCATTTGTGCGGCTTCGGATGCAGCGGTCTCGGAGAAGACTTCGGACGTGAGAGGTGGCATGGGGACGCTGAGCTGGACGTCAGGAATGGTTGAAGCGGATCTGGTCTGTTGTGAGTTGCCACCCCAGAACATGCTTGAGCCGGTGCGGAGCGACGAAGACAACAGAGAGCTGACAGTCGGGACTGGTTGAGCGAGAGTCTTGTTGGTGTATTTTGCGACTCCCTCAAAGCCTCCAGCCGAGCGAGTCGCAGCTTTCTCCATTGCCTTCTTGAAATGGGTGGGGTCAATCTGAGCCAGCAGCTCGAGCATTTCCGGTCCATTCTCGCCATCCTTCCTGGCCTGCACGATAGTGGCCACGAGCTCGTCAGCGCGAAGGCGAATAGTTTGAGTTGCAGGTTGTGCTACACCGAGCAGCTCAGCTCGAGTGCTAGGCATTGCACGTGCCAGCGTGAAGATCATATGATTTGGCATCACATAGTTCACACTGTCATCCTGCTCGCGCGCAACCTCGTCACGCCACTTGTGAATGGCACGGAAGGCCGCAAACTCTTGCTTGCTCAAATTTGCAGCAGTTCGTGAAACGAGCTTATACCAGCCACCTCCGCCTTGGCCAGTCTCGAAGTCGTAGATTGGGTGTTCGTATCGTTGAAGTGCATATTCTTTGGATCTTTCACAGACGTCGTGAACCTTGTCCTTCTCGTGGTTGGGAACAGAGAAGTCCGATCTATCAATGAGCTCGTTGCGCATGTTGTCGTAGATGTACATCAAGTAGTGTGTGTCACTACGTGCGTAGTCGATCAGCTCCTGGGGCAATGGTCTGATGCGCCAGTCTGCGGTCTGGTACTGCTTCTGAGCCTGAACGCCGGTGAACTTTTGCAGGAGGAAAGCGTAGCTGCCACCCGGGTATCCAAGTGCCCTCGATGCATGGTGAGTGTCGAAAAGCCCGACGACATAGAGGCCAAGGTCTCTCTGCAGCCAGATCATGTCCATGTGGGCACCATGCATGATCTTCACAATCGTGGGGTCCGCGAACACTTCGTTCAAGGCTTGAAGCTTTCGCCTCCAAGGAACAAGCGTGTCAACAATCCAGTCGCGGTCGCGAGTGCTGATTTGCATGAGGCAGACAATACCAATGTATGATCGCTGGTCGTGGTGTTCCAAATCTATCGCAATTTCTTTCGCCTTCTTCAGCTCTTGCAGCATCTCGTCAAGAGCTTCTTCTGTGTCGACAAAGGTGGCCGTCGTCTCCTCGAACGGGTGGTAAACGGTCGGCTCGGCGTGAGTGTAGACTGTGGAGGGGTAATTGTATTGCTCGATCTCGAGTTGGTAGGGGTGAGGATATCTGCGGCCAAGGTAAGTATCTACATGAATAGACTTGCGCGTTTTCGGGGGCGTGGAGGGTCTATGCTCCAGTCCGAGACGAGAATGCATGCTCAGATAGTCGACGTACTGTTTTTGGGAGCTCTCATTGGTTCCAACCGGCGCGGTGTCAAGAGCGACAGTTGCATGAGGCTTGTTCATCAACAGCGGCTTGAAAGGCTCGGTTTGGTAGTTGAAGGGTTTGTTCTCAAAAGTGAGCTGCGGTTTCTCAATATCTTGAGATCTCAGAGCCGCAGTGATTCTGGAAGGTCTGGTAGGTTTGTTTCCGACAGGAGTCTTTCCAATTGTTAGTAAGTTCCATTCCACACAACACAACGTTCTTGCAAAGCGTACCTGTTCCCTCGGACTCAATCGCTTAACTGCGCCAGTGAACTCGTCCAGAGCGGTATCGGCGCGCTCAAGCAGGCTGTCGACAACGTCAACGACGCGAGTCCAGTTGCTCTCGACATCCTCTATGTCGCGCAGAGTTGGACGTACGTTGTCCGCGTTCGCAGTCGCAGAGCCGAGAAGACGGCTCGCAAGAGAGAGAAGCCGCGCATTCTGGGCGTCAAGAGAGCTGCTCAGTGACGGATCTACTGTGCGGTGGAAGGGAAGGTCCTCGGCGGCGAGCGCGGTGGCACTGCGAGTAGTGTCGAGGAGGGCGGATTGAATTGAGGACTGGAGGCGCGCAAAGTCGTCCATGATAACAGGTCGTGGGATGGATCGCAAGGATCGTAATTGTTGGCTATGAAGCCGGATGGTAATGAAGTATTCTTATCGCATTCCCTTGTCGGGAGTCGTGGTGTTGCGAGTTGCAGAAAAGGAAGGATTGACCTGCAAGCGCAGTCTTGAACGATGAAGTCAGCCAGCATTTTCTGGACATGGACTGGAACTTTGGGAAGCTTTGGCACGCGCGCCTGGAGAGCACGGGCCTCGGACTTCACTTCCAACCGCTTCCTTCCTCATTCAGCCACTGGCCGCCACCGCCGCCGTCAGGGTAGTTCACTTTTCCTTGAATCCAGTACACTGTAACCCACAGACACGATCATCGCATACATAAACGTTCAGCTGTATTCCCGTTCTGCCGAGATCCTCTCACAACATGTCAGCTTCATTTGCCCCCGAATGCAACGAAGTCAAGGAGTAAGTCGCGATGCGAGTAGACATTCAGAAAGTCAGAGCAAGACGAAGCAAGATGTTGATGTTTCGACGACTAGGCGTTACGACACCTGCTTCCTCAAATGGTACAGCGAGAGTGAGTTAACCTATCATCTACTTTGCCACAACAATAACGAGCCGTTCTGACACCCAATCTAGAATTCCTGCGAGGCACCGCGAAAGAGGATGAATGCGAGCCACTTTTCAAGCAGTACAAGACTTGTCTGACAGTATGTGCCGGCAACCCTTCTCGACTCCACGATCACGTTCAAAGGCCTGCAGCTAATCATATCATCACAGAAAGCCCTCAAAGACAAGGGCATCGAGAGCATGATCGAAGAGGCCCGCGCGGACAATAAAGACAACGACATCGAGTACATGAAACCCAGCTCGGGGACGAAGTGTAAGGCATTTCCCTGATACTTGATTTTCTTGCACATTCACCGTTCACTGGCCTTGTTGCTGACATTTCGTCTGTCCCTTCAGAATCGAAAAGGCGCACGCATTATCATTTCAGCATGATGGCAAGGAGTTCTGGCGCTCTGTTTCCGTGGGAATATCTCTCATCTCTGTTCAAATTACCTGTATATCATATACCAATACCCTCTCGTAGAGGAGATTATTACAAAGACCCGACGAAATTGACGCTCGAGAATTTTTGACTTTTAGTTCTGCTACCAGAAACCTCAATATCATTCAGCATTGCGATCAACCACCAACACAACACTCAACGTACATCCAAAACACTCTCCATAAGTGCCAACAAGTCAAGGAACAATCCCCGCCGCCCTCGTCTCATCAAAAGCAATCCTGGACCCCTCAAACCGCTCCCTCTCCTCCACAAACCCCACCTCCCTCCTCGACATCGAATCGAAATCCCCCTAACCAGCAGATCCATAATACCATCAACAAACTCAATACTCTTACGCTCCAGCACACCAACCACCTCGCAACTCCAATCGATGGCTTTCCCTTACTTCCAGCAGAGCAGAGTTTCGAAGAGGAGAAGCTTGTGATGGTTAGGTCTAATGAAGCACCTGGAAGGCTCAGTGTTGGTACGTCGAGTGCAAGTACATACAGATTTGTCGTTCGAGGAGCCTTGATTGCCTTTTCGATAGACTGGATCATCACAACACAACATCGAAGCTTAGACAACCTCCTTTCAAGAAGCCCTTCGAATCCAAACCACAAGCACCACCGAACGAATAGTCAGCCAAACCGCCCAATCAATCCCATGATCCACAAACACCAAATCCACAAGTGACACCAGCACATCCATAATACCTCATACAAAATGTATACATTTCTATCTATACAAGACACACGTCCCATCTCTTCCAGTGAACCTCCCCAAAGAATTCATGCGCTTCCTGATTTATACATCCCGCGCGCGGTGTTTGTGTGATCGACCATGAATTGTACAAGATAAAGTGAGGTATGGTAACAACGACAAAAGGGAATCCTGTTGGTGTAAAAGAAACAAAAAGAACGAAAGCGTCGTCGGCTCACGGCTCAGTTCTGGTTGGCGCCGATCCAGGCATTGGGTCTGTTCAATAATCAGTCAGCGACATGAAGCCAATCGAACACAACGTCTTGGGAGACAAAATTTCAACGAAAACATTGCAAAAGGATAAATGACAGAAAACAAAAACAAGACTCACCTTCTAAACAACATCTCCACCACAGCCCACCCCCTCCCCTCATCCCCCGCCTGCTTCTTCAACCAACCCTCCAACTCCGCACTCAACTTCTCCTCCGGTTTCCCAAGCACATCAATCCCCCTCTCCTCACAAGCAATAACCAATTCCTCCCCCCTCAAACCCGCAGGTCCACCATTGCGCACGAGAAGGAAATCGTCCAGAGCCAAATACTGCACGCGCGCGCACACGCTCTTACGCAACAGACCGGCAGGCGGGGACAACTGCAAGCGGTCCCAAACGCGACTGTGCTGGTTGAGCACGCAGGACAGATGCATAAGTTGGTCCGAAGCGAGGCTCTTGAGGACCTCGCGAACATTCTCTTTATCCATCATGCGCCACCTCCCACCTTCGACAGCCACCTGTCCAGCTTCAGGTTCTTCCACGCCAGAGCGGAAACTCCACCTGCGCCTCTCTTCCGCTTTCTCGCGCATGCCGCGCACTTGCTTGGGAATGCGACATGTGCCCGGGACTCTGTTGGGAATGAAAGGGACGAGGAGCGGGAGCCATTCGCCTAGCAGCAGGACGAGGAGACCGAAAAAGGGCAGTTTCCCAATATCCCTCGCATTGCGTTCTAGAAGCTGGAATTCGGCGCGAGAGACAACGGCTCTATGCACCGCCTCGTCGCGGAAAGTGCTCCATCTCTTGCTCGCAGAAACGGGAGGGGCGAGGTCCGGTTTGCGCGCATTGATGTCTGCTACGACGCGCTTTTTCAGCGCCGAAGCGGAACGGTGGTTGGCCCAGACGGCTTTGAGGCCGTCTTTGTAGAAAGTGCCGTAGGCGCGGCCGGTGCGGTAGAGGTAGATTGGGTAGGCTTCTTGGCCGCGGGTGGGGAGGTCGAGGGGCGGGGGGAGGG
>JAPHCH010000073.1:0-250443 GCA_030772445.1 Cladosporium sp. MBC 237
TTGACCAAGGGGTAGGCTTCTCAGGTATGAACGATAATGGAGAGATATCAAAGATAGGTAACTTGGTAAATGATTTCCAATCACTGGCTTCGTTACTTAGATTGAGCACGAGGCTCCTATGAACTGTGGACTAACTCCTAACCTATATACCAAGGAGACTCGTGTCTGGATCACTTCGATCACTCGTGAGTGTAGTGATCCTCACTCTGCTCACCCGTGAGTGGCGTGAGCCTTCACCAGTCACGTGAGTGACTAGTCACTGGCACGTGTCGTGACTGATCACGGTCACGTGCGTGAGCCGCATGTAAGTAGACTGGCCTCCAGCCAATCCTCAAGCGCGCGCTTCGCGGGCCATTACACTTCTATCATCCACAGTATTTACACCGGGCTCGACCTGAAGCCTTAGGCGTTAACCAGGACTTAAACGCACGAGAGCGACTACACCCACACGACAACACGCCGGGATCCTGTAACTATAAACGAAGGTGAGAATAGGGAGTACGCGGTTGTCACCGGCCCTCGGACGGGCTTGGCGCTTCCCGGCTACACTGTGGAGGTGAACTTACATCACGTGCCGCAGCTGCTGATTCCAGGTTCCAGGATTATGAGCGCCCTATTGTCACCCGCCTGTACCTGGGAAGCCCACGACCCCACCGGGGCGGTGGCATTCACGGCACGTGATTCTGGATTCCGGATTCCGGATTCCGGATTCCGGATTCCGGATGGCCGCCAATAATTTCTGGTTCCAGGAACACGTTCGCGGGTCACAAGTTGTCGTCGTGGGAAAAGCGCCCGAAGTTCTTGATCTCCGCGTTCTCGAATTCCATAACCTCTTAAGCCCTTCATTTCGCTAGATAATACCAAATCGTAGAGTTTCCTAGCAATTATGTTTGAGTTCAAATGTCTCCCCACTTGTAAGATCGGGCCGAGTACAGATTTGAGCGCATTACGGGGATGAAGAAGCTTCCGATATTCAAGCGGTGTTCTAGGATATTAGATCTTGATACCCATAGCCGCTGACTTGTTAATGCGAACGCTTCCTGGCCTAAAGAACCGATAGTGTGGGTTGTCAAAGCACAAGCTATTAGGACCTATTCCGCAGCGTAGTAACAACATGTATACTCTAGTTTAGATCGAGAGCTTTATTCCCTAACTTTCGACGTAAGTTACTCAGAAGCTACGCCATTATCCAGCGTTGTCTTTTGACCGCAGGCGTTGTGTACGCCACAGTACGCTATCGATGCATGTGCCCAGGCGTGCACTCGGGTGCGCATACGCGACGCTGCTTTCGATGTTCGGGTGTTTATCCGAAGAAGCGTGAGCTGAAACCACGTTCCAGGAATGCGGCTCGAATTGAATCACGAGACTAGTACACACCGGTCTCCACGACTTGCGCCCTGTATCCTGGATAATGGATCCTCGTCCTGAGCCATCTGTTTGCGCTGATAGCGAGAAAGATTACCGCGGCCCAATCCGGATTCCAAAAGTCTAATTCCTGTCTTCTATCATCCGCGATGCCTAGAACTGACTCAAAGTGCGATCCTGGGGAATTTCGTACGGGACGCCAGGTTCTCAACGCCGAGTTCTGGAGGAGTCTTCCAGAACTGCGTTGTTCCAAGATTGGATCTAGAGAGCCTGCGCGAGAGTCAATCACCTACAGTGTTTTGGAATTGATCGCACCCGAAAGCCGAAGATTTTCATTTCAATATGAGTAACAGGCGCTCGGTGCAACTAACAAAATATTATTGTGCTCCCGCGAGCAAGCAGACTCAGCGTTAATTACAATTTCGGTTATTGTCTATTCGATCGTTCTACGGCAATCATAGGGACAATACACTCGATTCCTGATTAAGAGTACCCGCACAAATATTATATAGACAATGAACAAGGAACAAGGTATGAAAGAAGCTGCTTAAAGGCTTTTGTTCGTCGAAAATAAATATAAAAGATGATTTTATTCTCCCCTTCCTTTCTGAATAATAACGTATTACCATAACTACACACTACTAAAGTAGTAGAAAGAAACTATCTAGATATATTTCTCGAACCACTCAAGTATCTCTCTAGGTTCTTTAGCGAAGTGATTATATCTATTAAATCTCCTATCCGTGTTCTCGATCTATACTAACTTCTTTTATTCTAAACCAAGTTTATTATAGATCTCTTAGCTATCTTTAGTATTAATTAGAAAATCTTTTCGGACCTAGGCAAAAAGTATTAGTACTTTAACATTTTTTGCTATCGGAATAGGCGTAAGCTCGCTTAAGCGGAAACTAGTATAGTTATAAATACGTTCGTCGAAAGCCTTTAACGTAATAGAGACGTTAAATTTTAGGTTTTTAGTACCTTTCTCTATAAATACATAGCCCGAGATAGCCTATAATAGGATTATAGCCTTGATATCGTCCTTAAAGTACTACGGAAAGTGTAACATAGCGTGAATAGTCGCGTTACCGCCTATATAACGACTAAGAAGACCGATACTTACGCCCTAAAGCTCCTAGCGTAATCGCGCGTAGTTTAGAGAGCCGATAACGTTATAGGCTTCGTAGTAACCGAGGGCCCTATAGAGACCCCCGGTCCCTTAGTTACTAAGTCCGTAGTTCCGTAAATCGTAGGTGATAATATAGTAGCCCGCTTTATATAGAGCTTTATAGTCTAGTATAAAGTTAACTTCAAAGCTACTAAACCCCCTATAACCCTTAAGGTAGCCTAGAAATCCGTATCGGTTATACGTTATAGGATGATTAGTAATAACTAGCTTCTTAGAGCCTAGGCTCGGAATGTACTAGCCTTATAGTATAGTACCGTCTAGAGATAGGAAGAAAATATCCTCGTATTATATACTATATTTATCTAGCTAGTAGAGAATAGGGCTTCTCTAGCCGGTCTTAAAGAGTTATATATACGGCTTAATAAAGTTATCGATCGCTTTATTTAGTTTCCTAGTATAGCTAGAGTCCTAGGACGCGGTAGGTATTAGAGTATATATATCTAAAAGTCGTAGTAAAGTGAAAAGTAGCTTAGAGTAACGAATATTAGTAGTAGAGTACTTAATAGGTACTATAGACTTCGATTAATAGAGCCGACTCGCTAGTTTAAGAGGTATTATATACTATAGCGGCTTCCGATAAAGATAGGCTACTCCGATATTCTTCGGAAAATAGGGACGAGTTACGTTATCTAACTCTAATACATACTAGGTTACCCTAGTATAAGGTACTAGAGGTATAGCTTCGTTAGTTATTAGAGACCTCTATCTAGACTAAAGTAGAATATCCGAGTTATCGTAGCTACTACTACGAAACTAGAGATTCCCTTTACTAACTAAGTAGTCCGGGCCGTAATATAATATCTAACTATAGGCGATCTCCTATTATACTAGTATAGTATATTATATAAAATTAGCTACTCTAAAGGTCGAAGGAAATCTCACTAGGGTAAAGATGTTTAGGACTAGCTATACTAAATATCGCTATAGGAAATAAAAGGTATTACGATTACTTAGGCCTTCTACTTAGATACTAACGCTAATAAAGTGTTCTAGCGAGTAGCTATACTATCGTTACTCTAACCGAAGACTTACGTATATCTATTACTTTAAAATAGCTCCCTATTAATCTAAGCCTATTACGGCCTCGTAAGTATACTCTATAATAAACGCGTTTAGATTATTAGTTATAGCTAACGTAGTATATAGTACTCTATTATCACTTTCTAACTATCTATATCTAGAAGACTAGATTTAGGCGGATCTAGCCTAGCTACCTATTCCGTAAGTCCTTAGTTATACAAATAGACTTAAGTATTTAGGCTAGAAAACTATTAGCGTAGAGGTTTCGCTAGTAAAGAGACTATAAGAAGCTAGTAGAGACTAGCTAGGCGATCCTTCTCTTCGTAATCTTCTATAGAAATACGGTAATAGGATTTAGTTTTCTAAACTTTCTATACTACTCGATACTACTCGAAACTCGAGGTTAAAAAGCCGTTCTTAAAGAAGGTATATCTAATAAGCTCGCTTAATAGAGTCGCTATATTAGGAAGTCTAGTCGATCTATTAGCTTTTAATAAGATATATGTATACTAATAATACTATACTAGTTAAGCCCTAGAAGTTAAGGTAACGTATACTTAATTCGAAATACGTCGCTTATAAAAGTATAATCTATATATTCTCGAGGTAAGGCTAAGTACTCACTATTCCTATTCGCCGCCTCGCTTCGTTAAATAGCCTAATTCCTAGAGGCTTCTT
This sequence comes from Cladosporium sp. MBC 237, assembly GCA_030772445.1. Lineage (NCBI taxonomy): Eukaryota > Fungi > Ascomycota > Dothideomycetes > Cladosporiales > Cladosporiaceae > Cladosporium > Cladosporium sp. MBC 237. The sequence goes on from JAPHCH010000073.1 coordinate 4,253, forward strand.
AATTATACCTCTACGGAAGCCGCTAAACTCATCGTTACCTAATATAGTAGAATTTCTAGTAACGCCCTTAATAGCTAATTAGCCGAGAGTAAGAACAAGTAGCGCGAGTACGCTTTTAGGGTCGTCGTCTCTATACCTATCTAGGAGAAGTCTCGATACGATTCTATCTATAAATAGATCTAGGTCGAGTAGAGGTAATAGTATATTAAAAGAGCTAAAATAGGCTAAAGAGTACTTATTTACTTATTATACTATTAGGCTTAGAAAGATAACGAATCCGGCGTATATAGTCGCCGATTAGAGCCTAATATTATAAGGTAGCTTACTTCGGTACTTCGGTATCCCCTTATAGAGTAGCTAAAGGGAACCTAATCTAGTAATGTTTTGTAAGTCTAATCCTATAGCTACTACAAATCCTAACTTCCCTAATTAAGAAATAACTTTTAGCTAGAGTAAAACCCTATACGATACGCTAACGTTTAAGCCTCGATCTCCTAGGGGATATTCGTCTATCTAAAGGTTATTAAGGCCTAGGAGATTAGACTTACTCCGCGAAAGCGACGAATTACCTTACTTTTCTAACTTATCGGTTAAATTCGGATCTACTAGTCCTATCTATTATAGTATACTATTAACCTCTAGAGCCGGCTTTAGGCGCGATAAGATTACTCGTCCTAGTCGAGTATAAGAGCTAGCTTGAGTTTCCTTATATCTATATCCTAACCTAGTATCGTAACTTTTAAGATAAGGATCGTTCTCGGACTAGCTAGGGGTAAATTTGTCTTTAGCTAAGCTAGGTATCTTATCCTCTCTTCTAATACGCTCTAAGAGTCTCGAAGCTTCCGAAGCGCTACTATGTTTAAGTCGTTCGTATATTACCGAAAGACTAGTATAGCTTAGCTTTAGTCGCTCGTGTTCCGATTTAAGGGAGGCGAATCTTAATACGCTAGGATCGGATATATATATATATTGTATTCGCTTAGCTCGATAAGGACCGTATAAAGGTATTATACTATCGTACTACTTAGTATAAGCTTTTTCGTACATATTAGAAGACGATGTATAGGTAAGGGCTTACCTTGGTTTTGCGTTTCCTATAGGACTCGTAGGCTACGAGGGTAATATAGTCGCGTTTAGGTATCCTTCATGTTTGTATATACTTAAAGCACTTAAGCCGCGGACTAAAATGCAATAAGTCTATATTAAGCAAGAACTAGGGGTACAAGACTATGTTTGTTAAAAGGAACTCAAAGGCAGATTTAGGCCGTGTGTAGTAGAAGAGATCAATATGGAAGATGCAATATATAGTAGAAGATCAATAGCCTAACAAAATGACCCTTATTGCTTCTCGGCGCGGAAGCCCGCATCCGAAATAAGAAACGCATAGGGAGATCGATTCCTATGACCAGAAATATAGTAGATGCAGATCAAGAATTACGTTGCAGCTGTCACGAGATGAGACCTGGCGCTGCTAGTGCCACCTCATCTTTCGATCGTCCAGCACGGATGGTATCTGCCAGCAAGGTCTTCGTTAGGGGTATACAGCGGAAGCCAAAGTATGCTTTAGAATCTCCGCGATTGCACTAAATATGTGGTTCCCGAATGCATCTGGATGGAAGGAAGCCAGTACAAATACCGCTACTCCGAAATATCGATGTGGCAGTTCAACGGTCCTCCACGTACAGCCTAAGAAATGCAGGGAGGCGGGGTTATCGCGTAAATGGAGTGATGAGTTGGTTTTGTTGGGTGGCGCCGGCAGATGATGGAACGGTCCAGCTCGGGTGGGGAGAGCAGTCCCCGCTTTGCAGAACATGAAAGTCATGGTACTAGCATGTTTCTTCGACAGCGACAAGGATGTCCGTGAGCCCTAGTTCCTATGCGTGGGGATGTTCGGTGTGTTTATCTCGAAGTCTGCGTGGTAAACTTATGAATAGCAAGCATCCTTCCTGTACTCGTCTTCGCCGCGGTGCGCTCTAGACTCGCGTCCTCAAAACAGGATTGCCCAAGGGCGGCTAGATCCGAGACGTTGGCGACATGAAACCAACAAGCGCAAGCTCGTTGATTACAAGCGAGATGAAAAGAATGACGATGCCCAGAGTTCGCCTTTCTTCGAGCCAGGCGAAAGATGGTATCTATCACAATGACAAAGGCTCAGGCCAAAGGATCGAAAGCAGGGACCGGCACGCGAGTAGTGATGAGTTTGCCTGATGCAGGAAAGATCCGACGTTGTGTCCGCTCCCCCGGACGGCGGTCCCATACTTACTCAAATGCAAGTTCGATCGATCGCGAGAAGCATAGGCCGATTTAATCTTGGCTTGGGTATACAGCCGCAAGCCAACAATGTTGAACACAAGATCTGTACCAAGGTCATTGCTGCCGAGACCATCAACTTTCAGACCCCAAAAAAGGAGTCCATCACTCGAAATTTTGGACCCTCAACTGCGTAGTCGCCCACAGTACTAGTGCGACAGCCCAAAAGAGCTCAGACTAAGTCTGCTTCCACAACATGCCAGAAGGAAAAGGCAAAGGCGAGTCAAACTACTAGAGGAACTCTGCGTGATTGAGTGTGTGGTGGTATAGCTCCTCGAGCTACGTCCTCGTCATTCAGGCAACCAATGGGCTGTGACCGAGATCATAAATATGGCTTCAAATCTGAGTCGCAAACCAGCCAACAGTTTTAATCTAGTAGATGCTCAACGGCCGCTTCGGTGCGGGTAATAGCATCGAGCTTTCAGGGTCACTTTGCCATACCCCATTGCTGTGCCGCAATGCAGAAACGCATGCAATTTGTAAACTCCATAAATCTTGACCCCGCACCCGAACTTGGCATGATACCGGCCCTGCGCACGAAGTCAATGCCTCCGCGGTTTGCGATTGGTCATGCTTTGCAGCAAACGGCTGAACAGCACACAGCACCCTGTGCCCTTGTGATCCTACTACAGTTTTATTCATTGTTGCTCAATGATTCGCGGCTTGCATGTGCCGGTCCACGTTTCTTTCGCCAAGTATCCACGCTGTTCCTCTGTAATGGAAAATCCCGATGCCTCTTTCGATCACATCGACGATTGATGATGTCGGTGCGTACCTTGCATTCACCTGGTTTCTCGCTTCGATTCCCAGTGCAAAGTTGGAAAGAAGCAAATCTGAGTAGACAGATGAGCGGGCCTAACTTTGCCAACGTATTTGATGAAGACGTCCCGGTCTCCAAGCTCTGCATTCCCAGTGTCCTATTGAAAAGAGCCCTTGCTGTCGCTTCCCTGCAGACCGCACTACCACTCGCAAGGTCCTCCAGAAGAACCACTTTTCAACATGCCTTCTGAACAAACGCCAGGTCATATGCAACCACCGCACGAGTTATCTCGACCGACTTTCCAGACCGCCGGCAGCCTTCATTCGGCTTCGAGAGCAAAGCGGGAGCAGATTACGACCGCTTGCGAGGAATGTCGCCACCGAAAAAGCAAGGTGGGTGATACCCCGGTTCAATACTTACGTTTTCAGAAAAAAGGTGACTAGAGATGGCTTACGGGAAATGCATGCTGACTACAGAGAAAGTGCATGGGCCAGCGCCCAAGGTGCGAAGCATGTCAAACGCACAATCGTGAATGTCACTACACCCGTGAGCCAGGAGAAAGGGCCTTGACTGCTCTAAAACGAGAATTCGAATCACTGCAGTCCCACAACGCTTGTGTACACGAAATTATCACTCTGCTGTGCTCTTTGCCAGGCCGACAAGCGATAGAGGTGCTCATGCTGTTGCGAACCACCAAAGACGTCTCTACTGCGCTCTGCATGGCTCGCTCTCTGTCAGCAGCAGTGAACACTGAAGCTCAGGTAGTACGATCGAACCAGCAAATTACGGGAACGAACACCGCCAGAGAAGAGACAAGCCATCCATCGGGTATCAATGTTGCTGGGACATCTTACAATCCTGCTGTCCTAAAGCAAGGCTTCGCCGGCGAGGACCGAATTGACCCTCGTGTAAGTCTTGATCCTCTTGTGTTTGTCGCACTGGCGATCAAGTCACATAATCCAATGTTTGTTCCCCATGCTCAACCTGTGTGCAGCTCCGCTCGCGAGCGCCAACCGAACGACATGAAAGTGACGCAGATATTTGACAGCTACCAGCGTCAGAGCTTCATTTTTTTCCCGGGGTTGTTTTATCCTGTAACGAATGACGAAGGTGGGAATGGGATTTCGGGAGTACACGGTTGTCACCCGACCGTGCCTGGGAAATGCCTCTTCACATCAATCTTGACTGCGATTCGGCATATCAGCGCGCAAGTCCAACGTTGTCCAATACAACGACAGCATTCTGAAATTGGTCCATAGCCAGAATGGCGATTAATAGTAACAGATTTCGGACGGGATGCCAGCCCTTCATAGCCTGCTCCTAAAATCGTTTCCAGGATGCCTTCCCTTACCCACGTCAGGTTTCATTACAAAATAAGGGTATACCAACATCATTTCCGGCAGTACCGGCAAGAGAGGTCTCAAGCCAGTGGTCGCGCTTAACGCCCTTTTTATCAATTGTCCGGCACAGGTGACGCCCTTTTCACTTCCAACTTCCACCTGACGATGATTTCTTTGACAGTTTTGAGCCCAGCGGGCTTAGTGATATACTCATCCGTACCAGCGTTTTCCGCTGCTCGACGATCCTTATCACTCACCAGGCCCGTCAGCGCCACGATTTGTGAGCGCTTACCGTCGCTTCTCCGGGCCTCTATGCGACGGATCGCGGATGTGGCCTCAAAGCCGCTGATTCCAGGCATGCTCTGTTCGAGATGTTAACGTGATTCCAGCGCACACAGGGGTTTCTTGCAGGACGAAGTACCAGGTCCATGAAGACGATATCGAAGGCACCTTTACTACCAACAGCCTTCTCATACAGATCGATAGCTTGTTGGCCTCCGGTGGCCTAGGCGTAGTTGGCTGCATCGATGCCACATTTCTTTACAAACATAGTAAGCATCTTCAGATTTACGTTGTCTGCGATGCTGTCAGCTTGATAATTCTTGCGTATCTTGGAATTGCAATCGCCATACTGTCATCAACAAGAAGTATCTTGGGTTGGGTGGGTGGCTTTGACCCATCATTGTCATTGTCTTCTTGATCTTGCTCACCCGTCCCCTGTTTTGTTTTTCCGACTTGTTCGGCTAGCACTCGATGATTCTTCTCCTTGTCGGCTGGCGCTTCGCTTGAGTCATTAGCTTGTGAAAATCTCTGCGGGTCGCTTGTCTGATCATCGACACCTGAACCATGCCTCGCTATACTTGCTTCGGGCTCGTCTCTTAGAAGTTTGCTTTGAGCAGATGGTGGCTTTGTTTTGTCTGTATCGCTTGTGGAATTGAAATCGTACTTGTAGTCTTGACGTGCATCCTGGGCAGGTCTATTTATACGAATGGGGAGCCTGGCATCGGAGCTTTCGCAGTGAAGATCAATTTGTTCGACGCCGGCCAATGAACCAGACTGCAGGCCACTGCCGTCGCTCGAGGCCAGCAAGCGATCGTTGCTTGGGTTGACCTTAGCGGATTTAGAATCCCTTTTCTCATGAATATTGTCCCTGCTCGGGATGAGCTGAGGGAAGAAGAGCGTCACTGCCTTCCACAGCTTCGAGGGCAAAATTGAGCCAATAATGATTGCATCAGCGACCTTCGAAGCAGCATCAATTTTTCTTGCATCATACTCAGAGTTCTTGCCAACATCTGCGCACACGGCGACCTTCTTGACATTCGCGAAGGCTTCGCCCGAAGACTCCTGGAACGACTCCAGGTCGGATTGCGCAATGAACACAAGATCTGGAAACCCTTGATCTGAACCTTGGCGCCAGATCGTAATCTTGGGTTGGAACCAAGCCTCAAGAGTGGATGCCAAAGATCCGTGAAGAAGTCGTACTGACCGCTCGCCGCGTTTGTCGTCTTGGCCAAACCACTTGGGAAAATAGACGCTGGCCTTGAGGATAGGGAGCTCGCTTATGTCGCGAACGGGCATTGGCGGTATCACAGCTGTTCCTGGATGGTAGCCGTCTTCGAGCTTTTGTTCGACACTCGCAATTAGATTCGGCAATGGCAAAATGATCGCAGCCTTACTTCCTATCGTCTCATCTGTCTCGAATTCCACGTTGCCTTCAAGTTGCTCGACGTTCCGCTTCACTAGAGACAACCCCAGGCCCATACCGCTGTCTATAGGTTCCTGCTGCGAGAAAGGTACGAACAGGCTGTGCTTCATGAAGTCTTCCGAAAAGCCTCGACCAGAGTCAATAACATCCAAATAATAGTAGTTGCGGTCCACTCTCACGGATGAGCGGACACAGTATCTGCTTTGCGAGAATTTGATGGCATTGCTCAAGAGATTCTCGAGTATGATGCGAAATGCGGAATCTTTCCCAATCTGACAGTTCTCCGTGCTATGGGCGTCGAAGATGATGATAGAGAATTCGTCATCTTTGTGGTTGCTTGTGACGGTTCTTCCAACGTCATGAATGTTGTGTTGGTGGTTCAGATCGGCTTTGCGCTCGATGGATGAAGACAAGATGGTGTCGGAGAGCCGCATCCGCTTCGCAACGTCCTCCACAACTTCCTCGCAGAGATCCACCAGACTTGCGTTACCCGACGTGGGGTATTCTCCGCCGATTTGCTGGCCGATTTGTACAACATGTCCCTGGTTTCGGACTTCAACCTGTTGCGGTGAAGGGCCATTACTGGACAAATATGGAGGCTGGTATATAGGCATAGCTGCAGCCTGACCCTGGACACCGGAATGCAGTAAGATCTTGTCAATGGTTTCCAGAAGTTGTGTGGCGCCAAATCTCGTTTATTATCAGCAAAATTCTACTGCTTTTCAGGGCCAGACAACACACCTTGCGTCGACCAACATCTCTCGCAGCGGCGGGCTGCAGTGGGTAGTAGCAAGGGCAAGATCCAGATTTCCGAGAACATTGTGAAGCGGCGACCGGGTCTCATGGCTAATAGACCCAATGAAATCAGACTTTACCCGATTAAGCATCCGCGATTCTATTCTCAAGATTATCGATATTGTTGCCATGCAAAATGAAGACATTGCGTTGAGATCAGTCTCGGGTCGGAAGATGCGATCGTCGCCAAGGACCCAGCCCACACAGAGAGCCGTATTGCGATTGCGAACAGCGTCCCAAAGGGGTGTGAAGATGATCTGACGTGCGCGGGGAAAAGACACGTTGAGTGATGCATTGGTCGCCGTATCCAGGACTCTTGTGTCGTAACTAATGGCTCCAGCAAAGATGGGTACCTCACCTAAGTCATCAACGTGTAGTACACCGCCGTTTGGGAAAGCCTCGAGTATCTTGGACACCGCTTTGGCATCCAACGGAACAACCGTGTTTATGCCGGGATCGAGCTTGCCCATGATGACTGAATCCTTAGGACTAGTATCTTCATCCCGAAAGCGCTGAGTAGAGTACCGAGTAGAAAGTGATAACTCCTGAAATACAAGGCCAGATAGATCAAGAAATTCATGGAGCCGTTCTCCCGCAGACCTGTACACATCATTTATTTCAGTCGGTCCTCTTGACGAGGTAGCATAGTCTCGAGATTCCTGCAATTAATTTTGTTCGTACGCTTGATCATTGAGTAATGCTGAGAGGGCTTCGTTATACCTCTCGGCACGCTTGCCCTCCAGCGCCTGCACGGCTTGAACTAGTTGTCTCATGACATGCTTCGTAGTCTGGTAAAGGTACTGCTGCTGAGGCTCACTGAGATCATCTCTGGCTGGAGTTTTGCTTATTGCAAACACCGTCCCGATGTTAAGGCCATCAGGGCTTGCGATAGGCATGCCAACATAGTGGCGAAAATCGGCCGTTGTCCCGTTGACATATGGCAAATTCTGCGTGCGCTGAGTCTTTACCAAGTCGAGTTCTTCGTAAAATGCCGGTGCGCCCGGTTGATGCTCAAGTGTGATCGTGCGCTCGCAGAGTCCGCCATGGTGGCTGATTGAATCGCATCCATACCATTGAGCAGACTCGAGCGAGATTCCGGCATCATTGATATTATCGCCAGTGGCTCCGGATAAGAAATACTGCGTATGCTCATCTAGGAGTGATATCATAACCTACAGTAATTAGCATGCGAGCCAGGGTGAATGCAATCTGAATTCCTACAATGTCTGCATCTAGCTGCTTGACCACGCCTTTGAGTAAGGCTGCCAATGCTGGATCGGCAGTCTCATTTTTCCCATGAAGCGACGCCGTAGCGCCATCTTCTTTCCCGGAGTCCGAGCCATCTAGACTATACTGGACCATAGAAGGCCTGACCTGACAATACTTCCTCACTTGCCACACACGGCGGCGGTGCGCAACGGTGGCCTTGTTCTCGTCGAAAAATTCATCCTCGCGCTTCCGCGTCTCCTGGCTCAGATCCATCTTGTCGTGGCAATATTCGGCCTCAGCAGCACAAGTCAGTTTCGTCTATCATGCGGGCTAGCTGTGGCTTTTTGGCTAATAGAAGGAAAGTATCGCGAGGTCTTTATGCGCTCAGAGAGAGATAGAGAGAGATGTTGTCTGTATCTTACCCCAGAAAACCCCTTCGCCACCTTGTGGCTTACCGGCTGGAACAGCCTGGGAATTTGCAGTGACTCCGGAAGTCGCGGAGTCGGTGATTCTCCCGACTTGTCAGGGCTTCGTCGTCACATCAGGGGTTAGTATTATTTCTCCAGCTGTTTAAGGTGAACTCGTTGCAACGATTTCAAATCATTGCACTTACAGGATTCTACGCAAATTGAGTAGCAGACAAGTGCATTCAGTCCTCGGGTATATGTAGCGTCTACTGTCGGGAAATTGCTTTTAGTACGGTACCTGATATATCATACAACCCGGGCACTAGCAAATTAACAAAGGACTGCATGTGTCTTCTCAGCTAAACTCTTCTAGAGATTGTGGCAATGTACTATGTCGGCCATACACTCCCTGCCGTGGCACCAAGCTGATAGCGTCATTCGAATACCAAATCAATCCAGCCTGCAACCTCCAATCGCTAACCGCCCTTAGCTTGGCAGCGGTAACAGAGGAGGAAAGTGTAGCGGCAGATCCGCTGTCCTTTTCGCGACTGCGGCTGGAATGGCGCGTCGGGGGCCTCGGGCTTTGAACCACAATCTTGATCCTGGATCCTGCAATCCAGGATATTACGCAAACAGTAAGCGCGCGAGCTCGCTTCATGATTGTAGCTTCCAGATAATCGACGGAACATCATCGACTCTGGGTCGGGAGTCCAGCATTCGAGAATCACGAATCATTACTTAAGGAGGCAATTCTGAAGCTAGGAAGTGAGGATCAGGAAATAGGAATGGAGGATCAAAAGAGGCAAGCTGGCCGGATGCTATTGTTGATCATCTCTAGCACGCGTTCTGGCACGTGAGATCACACCTATACGTTCTATGTTTATGTTCTAGGATCTTTTGATGTGGAACTACAAATCCATTGTTCTATGATAGAACGCTATCCCGGCTTGATGTCGGCCGCAATCGAAAAGTCGAGATGACTATTTGTGGGATGCTTCCCAGTCTACCGCAGAACAGAAACCTAGTACCTGGCCATCGTATCCTGCCTTATGTTAGTAGTGTCACATAAATCCTGACTTGACCTCGGCTCTATAAGTGCATTTCCAAGTTTCGATGTTTGAAACTCCCGAGTTTGACCAGTCCCGTCCCAAGGAGAATCAGCCAGAAGTCAGGTTCCCGCAGCGTATACACGACAACACACTGGGATCCTGTAACCTTCAACGACGGTGAGAATGGGGGATTTCGGACGGGATGCCCAGTTTTCACTGACCTATGGTCGTATGTGCTCATCCTCATGACACATTTGTATATATTCACTCACATTTAGCAGCCTACAATATGTTGGGCGCACATAAGGCTACCTAGTAGTGACGGCACTGTACATTTGTTGCCTAGCATCAATGGCTTATCGTGCTAGTCAAGCCCAGCGAAAGCCGTGAAATGTTCGTCTCCTATCCGTCAAAGTTCAAGTGGCACCGGTTGGCCTAGATTATATTCTTGGAAAGTAAGTTGCTTGGGATATAAGCAGACGATAAGACTCAATCTGGTAATTTAATTATCTTTCTGAACATTGTTGCTCAAATTGATCGCTTGCGGGCTCGCAGTCGGAAGGGAGCAAAGAGCGTATCCACAACTATGCCGTGAAACTGATGGCGCAGCCCAAGACAACGCTCAAGATGGCGCTCAGGGCAAGCGTGCTACGAGGCACCTGAAGACCGTTGGAGTCGCCGGTGGAAACGGCAGCATCAGCATCTGATGAAGAGTTGCTGTTGCTGTTGCCGTTCTCGCCTGACATGGAGCTGTTCGTGCCGGATGAAGAGCCGGGAGTCATGGCGGGCGTGGTGGAGTTCGAGCCAGAAGAGGAAGAGGAAGATCCGGATGATGAGGCCTGCTCGCACAGTTAGTATGCTGCTTCGCCGTTTGAAAGTATATTGCCCGCTCGAAACGGGAAACATATGTATACTGACCGTAGATGTTGAGTTGTCGCTGGAGATAGGAGCTCCGTCCAGAGGCACGTAAGCGAACAAACCGGCGCCCTTGTTGCCACACTTCTGGTCAGGGTAGCCAGGGCAGGCCTGGTTGCACTTCTCTACGTCGACTTCCTCGGAAGGCTTGTCATTCGAGCACCAGCATTCCTGGTACTGCAGAACGGCGTAGGTGAATTTGCCCTGGCATTTGTCGTTGCAAAGGCCGAGAGTCTGGTAGATGTTGGACTCTGGAAAGGCGATAAGTTAGCATGACTTCAGAATTTCCATGGAGCTGTCGATATGAACCAACCTTTGTCGTTGCTGGCGCCAGTGTTCTCCTCGGAGCAGTACTCGACAGAAAGGTTGATGGCTGATTGGCCTGGAGCTGCAGCGGCGACATAAGATGCCAGCATGAGAATGCCGCACAAAGAGTTCTTGATTGACAGCATGATGAGTATTGGATGATGATGATGATGCTGATGTTGAAGATGGTATTGTTGCAAAAATTAGGTGTCTGGAGTGAAAGAGGGAATTAAGTTCGATATATCCATCCCCTTGCATGCAAAGACCATCCGAATCCTACTGACAAGCATGCCGTCACAGCTGAAATTGGTCGTTTCGTCGCAGCGCACTAAAACATCCCTGAATTCCGCGGCACATCTTAGCCGAAGGAATCACTGGCCTCACTGTGGTTTCCGTGAAGCCGACGAAACTGTCAAGTAACAAAGCCTTGTCCGCTAGTGCCAACGGTTTTGGATTTTGGGAGGTGTTTCGGGCAGGGTTTGGCCCTGGGCTGTTTGGAATTAAATTACAGACATCACCATTCTCTAGCTAAACCAGCCTGACCTAAGTTATCTTAGCACTGCAGATGCCAGCCTGGCGGCGGACGTATGGGATTGTTCATACCGCTATATTGAAGATGCACAGGGAGTCTGTGATTGTGAGCGACAGTAAGATAGGGGAATTCTGACGCCCAATCTTGACCGACTTATGGTCGCATGCGTTTGACAAGGCTTCGTTTAACATGACATGACTCTACTTTTGTGATTGACACCTCTAAGCTGCATAGCGGTGCTGCTCATGATAATCCGCCTCTGTAGCGCATGCCCCTGGTTTGTGAGAGTGTAAATCTACCATTTCAGCTCATTCGGAGCTTGATCTGCGTGTTCGCTGGCTCACGGTCCGTGACGCTGTCTCGTGGTTGGAAGGGTGATCGTATAGGCGAGGTAGAATCTCTACGCTCAGCATAGGTCGACACCCATTTCATCGGAGGACCTGCGGGCAGTTCTGGTTGGCCTCTTTCACAAAGATACATCTCTCGTCGCATAGACTCGAAAGGTTCGCGAAGTCTCGCTGCGAAAAGAAGGAGTTCCTCGGCGTCGAACGTGACATCGAATGTAGTGTGAAAGTCCGTGTGGAACTGCGGCCCGAATTGACAGTTGCAAGTCTCCCAGGAGGTACAGGGTTTGCATTTGGGAAAGAAAGCGGCCTCGCCCACGACGTCATATACGTTTGCTCCCTTCGACCGTAATACAAGGCCCAAGCAATAGTTGTGATAGTATTGGCTCACGTAGTGAGATAAAGGGGCTACCCAGTCACCGACAGCAAACTCGCAAGTCGCTACCGCTACCGGACGTTGGTTCACCACCAGAACATTCCTATCTGATGACGAAACTGGATTGGACAGAGGGTTCGCAGTGAACGGTGCAGTCATTTGACCGGCAGTTGTGCGTGAGACCTGAGAAGCCAGTGCGGTACTTCGCCGAAGCACAGATGGAACGGCGGTCTGATGTGATGATCCAGGATTATCAGAATAATCAATCGCTTGGTTTCTCGCCAGGCTTTCGGCCACCTCCGTAGTAGTCGAGTACAGCCGGAGGTTTGTGCACAGATACGCAGCAAGCTCGACGCAGTTGTGATCGTTCTCGTGGATGCCATATTCGTTCAAGACCTGCAAAGCCAGATCAAAGGCCGAGATGTCATAGTCAGGCAAGATGCTGCAAGACTCCCCAAACATGTTGATGATGGCGAAGATTTTGTCTCTTGCGTCCTCGCATTGCAATTTCGAGATCCTGGATTGGATGGAGACGATATCGGTTCCGAAGGGCACAGGAGTCCAGTCGGGGGTTTTCCGATGGAGTTGGCTCACCAGGATCGAGAGGGCACCTAGATCCTCATCGTCGTGCAATTTCATGAAAAGATCAGCCTCTTTCAGCATTGGCAGGAGTTTCAGCTGTGCATCCTTGTAGTCATAGTCCGATTGTGGTCGGTAGCTCATGATCAGTGTTGAGCAGATCAGCTCAATCTCTTTCAAGGCCTGCATGTCCGCCGTCTCATCGCCACAGACTATCCTGACCTTCGTGGCAAGAAACATCTCTTGGTAGATCCACATCCGCGAGAAAAAAGGTCGACGGCCGAACGCTTTCAGGGCAACTGCAAACCGCTTCAAATGATCTCCAAGAGACACTAGGTAATTCAACGTCCGACGCTGCGTGTCATCACTCCGCTCATGTAGACTCTTCGCAACTGGATGAGATTTATCTTGCGGTGGGAAATCCTTTAGAGTGCGTATCAGGAAATCGCTGTCTGCACTGTGTGGTCCAAAACAAGCCCAAACTTCGGCTGCGCTGGCAAATATTGCGGCGATCTTGTAAACCTGAACTGCCTTTTCTTTCCGATCTCGTTGATTGATGCAAAGAGAATCAACCCAGTAGTGACCTCCCTGGGCTTGGGCATGAATTTGTCGAAGTACGTGCCAGCAGTTCTTGTTCACCGTAGTGTCTGCTCCGTTCACAGTCACAGGTTCCCGGTACGTTGGGTCGCCGCAGCAATAAGACGCAGCAATATATGATGGGCAGTCAGCCATGTCGTAGGTCTTCATCCGAAGTGATAGGTACTCCAAGGACTGTGTATCGAAGCTCAGTAACCGGATTTGATGAGCAGGATCGGCTAAAGGAGTGTAAGTAAGCATAATGTCTAATTTAATATTTTGTAAGACAGGTTGAGAGGTCACAACGATAATGAAAATGACACAGTATAATAAGATGTGGCATCCGCAAAGCTGTATTCTCACAACATGAGTCGGAGCTTGATGAGCTATTTTCTGCGTGCGGACGGATGCATGCGTGGGGGTGGCTGGGTGAAAGGATGCAGATGGCTTGATAGATGTTAGCCAGGCGCCACTAGTTTGTGCTAATGCAGTCATCCTTCCCTTTAATGACACTGTGGACATGCATGAAAGTAGCTCTGCAAACAAAGAAATGAACTACTCACCTGAACCTGCAGAGGTGCCACACGTAGGCAGACGTTAGGGCAGTTGTTGAAAAATCATGGAGTGGTAGTGATTAAGCATCGTAAGGGCACTATTTCAGCCTTCTTTTAATTTCTTTCCATTCCGTCAAGTGGCCTCGCGGCTCTTATCTAGCGGAGATACGTAACAAAACATCGTAGCATCATTCCCATGCTTTTCTCAATCCGCAGGTATATAAAGAAATTCCATGATTACATCCACCAGTTTTCCAAGTTTGAAGATCCAATGTCAAATCGTTTAGATGGCAGAGTCCTGCTTGGCGAAGGTGCGGGCAAGAGCCTCGAAGGAGTCAACGACGTCCTTGAAGGTCTGCTTCTGCTCGGGGGCGATCTCGGAGACCTCGTTGGCGGTGGGGTCCTCGTCCTTGTTGGCCCACTGGATCTCGAAGGTGTTGAGCTCGAAGTAGACGTTCAGGCCGTAGACGTCCTTGGAGATGTGGGAGGGGAAGCCGCGGAGCTGGTTGACGAGGGTCATGAGCTCGGTGACATCGTCCTTGGGGACGTCGCCAGACTTCTCAGAAGACTTGACGCTGCCCTCGTACTGGGAAGAACGGATGACGGCGGGGCGGTTGGGCTCGCCAATGACCTCGACGGTGTGGGTGGGCTGGCCTAGGAGAGTGTCAGTTATGTTTCTATGTGGTTCAAAATTGGATTGGTGTAGTCTTACCCTCGAAGGGCTTCTGGAGGCGGACGGTGAATTCACCAGAGGGAGGGGGAGCCATGGAGCGAGGCATGTTGATTTATGTGTAGATTTGGGTGGATTTGGTGTTTGAAGATTTGGTCGTAAGATGAAGGAGTCGTTCAGAAGTTGGGTGTTGATGTGATGTGAGAAAAAACAGAATGTACAAAACATGGTCGCGTGTCTTCTAAATAATGTAGTAATGTCTGCAACAAAATGTCTTGATGATGCCTGTCAACGTCACAGACCTCGAGACAACGATGAACTCAATTTCTCCACTCTTTTTATTGCGGCCTCTCTTCGCAATTGACATTTCCACCGTAATGATTAGCTGGATGCGGTCCGATGTGTAAAATCGCCCTTTGCCAGCGTCTCGACCTCCACTGTACATTTCCATTCCCTTCGAAATGGTGTCATTACCCCTCTGGTTACACCCACGTCAGTATCTCATCGCCTTGGTGGGGTGAGTCCGTGGTCCGATGGCATTCGATCTTTACCGATAATTCTCTCAACGACTTCGGAGGTCGCAGGCATCTAGACAATTAGCGATACACTTATTCTGCCTCCAGATGATGGACACTCTGTTCATCTCCAAGTCGTTCTTCGAGATACTTCAAGCTCCAGCAATATTGAGATGAGTTAGCTGGCAATAATGACGACTCTGTGATCGAATACCTGGGAACTTCTATTCTGGCCGTGTATCTCTTGATGCCTGTCTTGCATTCGACGCTTCATCACTTCATCAGTTGTCTAGGTATCTGGACAATTAGGCAAGCCATGTGAAAGTGATATCGAGTGGCGTGAGTTGCCCGCCGGAGAGAAGTCCGTGCAAATCCGACCAGCTCACTTTTCTCATGACAACACTATTACGACGCCGAACTTCCTTCCTGAATTCTATATGCCACAAACGTAAAATCTGAGCATCAAAATCATGCGCAGATCACCTGTTTCAGGATGTACTCTTGATCAAGGCTCACAAATAGCAAACGAAAGGTCCTTGCCACGAGGGCATTCCACTGTGCTCAAGCACAGAGGCCTCACCTCCCGACCAACCTCGAGAAATACCATCATACCTCTGATATCACCAGGGCAAGTATCATTTGCGGAAACATTGCGATACCCTATATCACGTCGGCGGTGTCTCCAGCTTGTCAAATGTGCGTTCGGTGAACGACATTGACGGAAGGATGCTGCCCTCTTCCCTGTCTGACAGTAGCTACTTCCCCTTGAGAGCCTGTTGCCCTGGAACACAAGGCATCGTGATGCCTTCTTTGTGAAACCAAGCGAGCAGGCGACTGCGCCTCTCCGCCCATCACCTACACATATATAGGAAACTCATGTCTCGCTATCCTTCGAGCACCAGAATTAGGACGGGGCATCACGACACATTACTCCACGCTTCATCCACGCCTCATTGACAGCCGATGCTTGATAATACACTAGACACCACGAGCATGCTTCCTTTCGTCGTTTTGAGTGTTCTTGGGCTCGCTTGGGCAAGTCAGCTCGACACCGTCAGCATCCCAGCGCATCGCAAGCTCTTGCAGCTGAACGCGCCCTCCACTGTCTTCAACAGGCTACAATACAACGATACATGGCTTAATGGTGGTTGGTTCGCCGAGATCAGTATTGGTGAGCCACCACAAGCTCTCGAGGTTTTGCTGGACACAGGCAGTAGCGATATGTGGGTTCCCGCCGCTCAAGCGACAAAGTGTCGCGAGCACCATTGCGTGGGAAGAACATGTGAGTGCAACCCTTAAGTTTTGACTGCTTTGGCATATCCGGCCTGACATTCCTGTCAAATGTCTGATCACACCTTGCCTGGATTTTCCTGTCTGACATGATGCAGTCGATCCTCGCAATTCAACGACTTTCAAGAATGTTCAGCTTTCGCAACCCTTCAAGATTCGTTACACGGACGGGAGCATAGTCGAAGGAAACTACTCGCTTGACACCATCAAGTTTGGCACAGCGATCCTGCCAAACTTCACTTTCGCTCTGGCTGACAATGTTGATGTGACGCCTGGAGATGAAAATGGACCACAGTACGGCATTCTTGGTCTCGGTACGAAGGCTGACGAGACAGGGGCGTGCCCAAGGAAGTCGGAGCACTGTGAGGGAGGCTTCGAAATTCCAACTCTACACGACGCTCTCTACAACAGTGGCGGTATCCGGTCCCGGTCTTACAGTCTTTCCCTCCAGCGTAGGAAGTCAGAAGTCGGCAACATATTGTTCGGTGGGGTTGACAGGTCCAAGTTCACTGGTCCACTCATCACTTTCAGTACTCTACCCGAAGAAGATGGTCCCCAGAAGGGAAAGTATCTCGAACAATCTGTCCAGCTCACCGAGCTGCGCACGCAGATCAACGGCTCCTCCACCCTCCAGCCTTTCTCGAATATTTCGGGCGAAGCTGCTCTGGACACGGGCTCGACTATCATCCGTCTTCCATTTCGCGCAAAGAGCATGGTCGATTCGTTTCTCGCAAGCGTCCCTGTCCTCCGGAATGTTACTCAGGATCTGCCCGACGAACCTTTCGTCTATTGCAACGAAGCTAACGCCAAGATGTCCCTCACATTCACCTTCGGCGCGTCAACAGGTATATCAGGTCAGACCGCGTCAATCACCGTTCCATTCCACGAGCTGGTCATTCCAGCTTATTTGGGTTACAACGCCAGCACACCGCAAATGCTCAACGGACAACCCATCTGCCGAGTGAACCTGGACTACCACCATAATCCAAATATCGATTACTCTATCCTAGGCCTTCCATTTCTGCACTCTGCCTACGTCCACTACAATATCGACCAACACACCATTTCCATCGCCAAGCCGGCATACAATTCCAAGAAACCAGATATCGTTGCCATTGGTAAAGGACCAGTGCCGAATCTCATGGGTACTGGGTGATAGCGAGTCTTCAGGCGGGTTGTGTTTCGCAAGCGAGTTGACTTGTGTCCTCGCAACCTATGAGCGTATCCGCACTTTACATCCCTGATATATCTAGCTGAAAACGCAGTGTTCTGGCTACTCACTTCCTCTCGTTGTTTGTGACATTTTCTCATGACCTCTCAAACATCGAATCCGCTGCCTATTTACAAGTAGTACCAACCCATATGACAAGAAAACGCGTTTTCTCACGCTGTTGATCACGATGCTTGACATTTTCCAGAGTCCATACGTTCTCAATAATTCTACACAGATATCGATTCGAACCCCTGCAATTGATCCAAATCTCCTTCGCCTGGTCGGATACAAGCAACACAACAGATCACGAAATCGACGTTTTAAGGGTTAGGGTTGCGGTAACTCGACCCCATGAGAATCGCCACTTTCGAGACCCAGATCCAGCCAGATCAGCATGACATCACCATCGGCATCGAGGCGAACTGCGTCAACGATGTAAATAAAGTAGCCTCCTGCGATTCCATCTATACATAACCAACCCTCACAATCTACATTTTCACGAATAATCCCCAAATTTTCCACATCCAAACCACAAAAACTTCAACAATCACCTTTACCAAACCCCAAGCAAATTACACACCCAAGAACAAAACAAAAACCATGTCTTCCAACGACCAACAACAGCAACAACCCTCTCTAATCGGAGGCCACGCCCAATACGTCAAAGGAGCAGCAGAGGTACCTCACACCCATCCCCTCCCCATCCTCCTTCCACCATATCAAACCGCTCCCTTCTCCTGCCCTCCCCTCTAACAAGTACTAACGTCCCTCCAAGTCCGCAATCGGCACCGCCACCGGCTCCCAAGCCTGGACCACCTCCGCCGAATCCGACAAGCAAAGCGGCATCGACGCCATGAAAGCCGCGTCGGAAAACCGCGACGCGAACAGAGACGGCTACGGCAAAGTGGAGGAGTTGGCGGGCAAGGCGGCCGGGTGTGAGGGGATGGAGAGGGAGGGGGCGCAGAGCGCTGACAAGCCGTCTTGAGGGATGAGGGTGATGGTTTGATCAATTGATTTAACTTTACGATAGGATGAATGAGAATTTTAATTGATTGGGTAAAAAAGAAAACTACAAACGCTGCAAATTCGAGGCTAGGATATCTCTACTGTAATATTACTACGACAAAGATTTCACATCTCTGTCTCCCCCTCCGCTCCGCATTCCGGTCTGGTTAATCCGGTCGTAACAAAATCGCACAATCACACTTCGTGCATTTCCTTCCCTTCCTTCCTTCCTCTCAAGGAAGATACCAAGCACAAGTACAAACACACTGCCTCTGCGCGACCTGCAACCAAGGCGGCAAGTCCCTATTGGCCTCGGTCGTAACGGCCAAATCCTCCATGACACTGTTACAACGGCGACATCTCCTCAACTTCGCGCCATCCTTCAGCGGTGTTTTCCTCATAGCGTCGTAGCGAGGCTGCTGACTCTCCCTGGACTGCAGGTGCAACCACGTCGTGTCCCAGAAGTAGATTCTTCCGATTTCCAGCTCGGGCGTGAGTTTGGGGAGAGTCGTTGTTAGGAGGTTCGTGAGAGCTGGGTGCAGGGCAGTGGGGAGAGAGCATTCCGTCAGCATGGAGAGTTCGAGGTCTGAGCGGGCGCGGTCCGGGGTTTGGGAGGAGGTGTAGGCGTCTGTGATTGATTTTTCGGTCGAGGCGATGAGAGCGTGCAGGGCGTCGATTTTGAAGGGGAGGGTTTCGCCTAGCTTTGCCAGGTCTGTGAGGTGTTGCTTCTCCAGCAGGGCGCGTGAGATGGGGATTTTGGAGTTGAGGACTTTGAAGTAGCGCGGGAGGTACGTTGCTAGCCAGCGTAGCCAGGTGCGGGAATAGCTGCAGAGGAGGAGGTGGAAGGCTGGGCTTTGGGTTGTGTTTATGTAGTTTTGGATGGCTTGGGGAGCGGGGGTGCCGTCGCGCATGGCGCGGCTGGTGGTGAGGAGGGCTTCTAGGATGAAGACGAAGAGGTCGACGGTCCATTTTACTAGGCCTCGGAGGCTGTGGACGACTTCGGATCCGAGGCCGGGGATTTTTTCTGCGTGGCCTGTGGTGGTCATGAGTGACATTGTGACGTGTTTGAGGTTTAGGAGGGCCCAGGCGAATTGTGCGGGTAGAGTGGGTGTTTTTGAAGGCGGTCGAGTGCCTAATACGAGCTGCGCTGATAGTAATCGTGGGATGTGAGGGTCCTTCAGCATGATCATTTGCTTTTTGTTCTCGTCGAACGAAAGGATGTCATGTGCTCGAGTCATTGGCCGAGATAGTTGTTGGAAGAAAAGTCGATATAGCTCGGGGCTGAGCTCGGTGGGAAGTAGGGCTAACGTCTCTGCTGTTGCTGCGCTGTTCAATGTCAAGAGCATGTGTTGTCTTGCAATACACACGACTGCCTCCTCGATCAGACCATTGCCATCAACGATGCCGTTGTTTTCGGTGTTTTGCCAGCCGTGTCGGAAGAACATGAGTTTGCCATCCAGCTTGCCATCCAGTCGAACATATGCCATTGCTGCGCCATCCAATGAAATGGCAGCGTCGACGTTGTGGAATCCAGCGATATGCTCAAAGCCGGCTTGTGGTAGACTGGAGACGAATGTGGTGTCCATAAAAGGCTCGATGGCATTAAACGTGTTGCGATCCCGGAACTCCACACTTCCATCCGTCGCGACGAAAGCCAATATTGTCCCGAAAGACATTGGCTTGGTGGATAATACTAGTTTCATTGTGACCTGATCTGGAAGACGCTGCAGGAACTTGCTAGCAGGGAGATTCGCATTCGCGCTGGAGTTCTTCCTGAGTTTGCCAAAGCTTTCGTGCATTGTCGGATTGACTCCCTCCAGTTGCCATCTTGATATAGCAGTGAAGGATTCGGGGATTTGTTGTGTCGTTCCTGAAGGAAGGGCCGCATGTGTAAATGTGGCGATGATGGTTGGAGGAGGTGGAGGACCTGGAACATTCTGATCTACCGCAAAGTCCGGCACTTGTGGTAATACAGTGAGGCATGTGAGACGAGCCTGGTCGGAGTGTTGGGGAGCCACGTGTTCGAAGCTGGTGAGGTGACCCACTTCTAGTGATGGGTTCACTCTGACTGATGGTTGTCCGTTGGGACGAGTGAGCTGGGAGGCGTTCCAGTCAATCGAGACGACGATCACTCGGAAGCGTTTCGCTTCGTCGTATGCGACAAGAAGCAGCTGGTTGCCATACTCGCAAAACGACGCATGTGATATTAGCTCGTCTGACAGACCAGTGTGGTCCAACTCCTTCTGAATGGAATACCACCTGCCGCTTTCCTGTTGGTAGAGCAAAGTGAGACAACCATTGCGCGAAACATAGACTATGGCATTTTTGCCGTCTGATGGATTATGTATTCTGGGAGCATTTGGGTCTCGACCCTTGATTTGTATATTCCAGGATCCATTGGTCTTGTTGGCTGGACCGACGTAAGGGACCTGTCATGTGAGTCAGCCCACCTGTGCGCATCTTCCCGAGCAAAGAATCACTCACCCTGAAATCAGTTGGAAAGATAGGTAACCAGTGGAGGCCAGCAATGGCATCGCTATTGCTCCGACCAGTGCGATCGAAGCCAAACTCGGTAGCACTCACATGCGTCCTACCTAGACCGGTGGGAGCAATGAAGAGATGAACCAAGCCGACATCATCAACTACAGCAAGTTCATGTCCTAAAGCATTGAACTGAACATGGACGAAGTGTGAGCCTTCAGGCGCACGCAGTGGATATGGCGATTCTTTGCCAGGCACCCAGGCGCCAGTCTTGGGATCTTCGACAAACACGCAAAAAGTAACTTTGAGGCCATCGGGAGATATACGCGCAATACTGCCAGTGTTGGACCATGCGAGCTTTCTATATTGACGGGTTATTTAATGTTGCAAGACATATTCGGCTGACTGGTCGACTCACGTGCACGCGCCCGAGGTTTGCAGTTCCGCGATGCGCTGAATCACGCCCGAAGGCGGAGGAAGAGATGGTGTAGGGAGGGGGATGTTGACATTGACGTTCAGACTATCTGTGGCATCGCCGAAGAGGTCATCCATCGAGTCCATCATTCCCTGACCCTGGATATCTGGATCTGTGGCGTCGTTCATGGTGGTGTCGACATCAGAGCCGTCCATGGTGTGCGAGGGAGCTGAAGCTGACCTCAGAGCTGGACGGCCAGTTGTGTGTCACGAGAGTGGGTTAGGTGTTTGCTGAGGAAAACTAAGAACATGTGCTCATGAATCTCTGGACATATCGCCTGAGAGTCGCGAGTCGGCCGCCGATCTGAGACAGGGGACCCCACGCAAAGTCAAGACGTTGCGGCTGGCGGCTCGTGGGCGGGAACAGCAGTCCGGCGGGTTGGATGTGAAGGTCAGGTTAGTCCCGAGAATGTCCGAAAATTGAGAGTATATGGTCTTGCTGTGTGATTGGGAGGGTGATGTTGATATATATGGGAGAGAGATTGTTGGTGAGATGGCAGGAAGAAATAGTAAGGCGACTTTTTGTCTGGCCTTCTGGTGCGGTGGGAGAAGTCTATTGCTGGAAGGAAGAGAAGAGAGTCAGTGATGAGTGGAGTCGGGCGGCACAGCCAAGCAAGCATGAAGCCAAAACACAACAAAGGGCCAGAGATGTGGATGTGGATGATCCCGCATCAA
Organism: Cladosporium sp. MBC 237; assembly: GCA_030772445.1. NCBI lineage: Eukaryota > Fungi > Ascomycota > Dothideomycetes > Cladosporiales > Cladosporiaceae > Cladosporium > Cladosporium sp. MBC 237. The sequence goes on from JAPHCH010000073.1 coordinate 26,333, forward strand.
CAGCGGCCCGCCCTCTCTCTCTCTCTCTCCATCTCTACGCTACTGGAGTACAGCAGCGTCACTCCGCTTCTCGCTCTCTTCTCTTGCAAGAAGACCAGTCCTGCTTCCGACCTCTCGCTTCACCACCACCACCTCCTCCTCCACCGCCTGTCGACCACGACGCGCATCCCGTCGCGCGCAACTCAACTGCGCGTACCTACAATAATTGCGACAATAGACCGACACCCACCAACAAAAGGAGAGAATGCCATTGTCGCAATAGACCGACCGCCCGTCCTTGTTATTGCGCCCCCGCGACCTCCTTCCAATCGCTCCTCACCTCCACCTGCGCCTTCCCGCCATCATGGCCGACACCCAAGCCGACAGTCCGCTGTCCAGCGTTCTCTCTTCGCTGTCGACTTCGCGCGCATCCTCGCCGCTAAGCTCGCTCGGCAGGCGCACTCCCTCACCTCCCCCAGAGATCAAGCTCTCACACGTCGTCAACACCATGTACAATACTAAGGCCCGCAATTTTTCGCATGTTGACCCTAATCTTCCTACACCACCACCTTCCCAGGAAAACTCACAAAGCGGCTCGCCAGCGCCCGATGCCGCAGACACTTCCATGCTTTCGGACAAAGATGGTCCTCCGCCCGCCAAGAGACGGCGCGTCGGTCCAAGGGATCGCACCACCAGATCTCTCGATCTTAACCATGAGCGCGTCAAATCTGCTGAGCAACCGCAATACGACGATATGCTACGCACTTTGCACAGGTGCAAGAAGATCGTTGTGATTGCTGGTGCTGGCATTTCAGTGTCCGCTGGCAGTATGTGCAATTGCTACTCACCGCTTTGATCGCGCAAGCTAACATAAGCCTAGTTCCTGATTTCCGCTCTTCCACCGGCCTATTCAATAGCCTGAAAGCCGAGCACAAGCTCAAAGGCTCTGGCAAAGACCTATTCGACGCGTCTGTCTACAGAGACGCGACTTCTACTTCTTCCTTTCACACAATGGTCAGCTCAATGTCGCGCATGACCAAAGACGCCAAGCCCACCAGTTTCCACCACATGCTGGCCACGCTAGCGCAAGAGGGCCGCTTGCTCCGCTTATACTCGCAAAATGTGGATGGGATCGACACTTCTCTGGAGCCATTGAAGACGCGTATTCCTCTTGAAAAAGACGAAACTGGCAAATGGCCAAAAACAGTGCAGCTGCACGGTGGTCTGGATAAAATGGTGTGTTCCAAGTGCAACGAACTTTCCGACTTCGATGCCGATTTGTTCGATGGCCCGATCGCGCCAATCTGCGTGAACTGTGAGACTGTAAACGATATTCGAACGAATCACCAAGGAAAGCGTAGTCATGGCATTGGCCGTCTTCGGCCACGTATGGTTCTCTACAACGAGCACAACCCCGATGACGAGGCAATTGGCAAAGTGGCTAGTGAGGATTTGCGACGAAGGCCGGATGCTGTTATTGTTGTGGGAACTACTCTGAAGGTGCCTGGAGTACAACGTATTGCTCGCGAAATGTGTGGAGTCGTTCGCAACCGAAAGGATGGCATGGCGATCTGGATCAACAACGATCCTCCTCCAAGCGGAAACCAATTTTCTGACTGCTGGGATCTGATTGTTCGCGGACCAGCCGATGCAGTTGCCAGTCATGCTGCTATGCGCAGATGGGATGATCCTACCAATGCTGCGGAGTTGGACAACATTAGTGATGAAGAGATCATCAAGAAGGCTGAGAAGAAGACGGCTTCTGTGGTGGTTCCGCGTGAAGATTTGCCTGCGCACCTGCACGAAATCCCACTTCCAGAGGGCTACATCAACAACAGTTTCCGCCCACCAACCACGAGTCCTACGACACCACGTCATCAACGCGCACCTGACCGCAGTCCAGACTTCAGTCCGGCGACCAGCCGTCGTCACTCGGTCATGCCGAGCATTGAAGGAGAAATCGAGGGAGATAACATCACTGTGGCAGAGACTGGTCTTCTCACGCCATCAAAGTCACAGAGGAACTCAACTCCCATGCTTGCCTCTGCTTTCGATTCAATGAAAGGCAAAACCACAGGCAAGGCTCAGAAAGCACCGGCAAAGAAGACCAAGGCTGCGCCCAAGAAGCAAACCACCGGAAAACCCGGAAGACCACCCAAAGCGAAGGCCGCTGGAAAGTCTGCCAAGCAACAACCCGTTTCCTCTGGCATTTCACTCAAAGCAAGCTTCACCAGCAGCAAAGCAGCAATCACAGAGTCAGACGAGAAGAAACCTTCTCTGGGCGCGAGAAAAATGCCAGGTCCCTACCCAGAGCCCCCGAAGCTCCCTAGCAAACTCGCCCAAGTCTCAAACATGTCCCCCGAAACCCTCCACCCGCTCTCGCCATCGGATCCACGCAACAACCTTTCCCCGACCATCTCAAGATCATCACTACCAGACGCACACGCGCTCAAAACCGCCCACCCATCCACCGAAGTCACAAAGAAAACCATGAGTGTCGCGAATTTGATGAACTGACTGCAAAGAATTTTCTTCTCTGCAACGCAATGAACGAACGGACGGACGGGTACTATACACGCATCGCATGACGGAAGGCACAACTCGCGAGACTACCCATCGCAAACGGCGTTAAATTTATTCTTTCCCGGCGCAAAATGGACGGACGGACCGGTTCTAGTGAACGGATGAAATGCCTAAAGAAAGGCAGGCGGGTTTCGCATCGAAAGAAACGCATGGCGGGGCGTTATATCCTGATCAGTGGATTAAATGGATGGATGGATGGGAGGCGTTGTCGTTATTTCTCTTTTTTCTCTTGTTCCTTTTTCGTCGTCACGCGAGACCTATTTTCCTCGCAACCCTCGCGTGAGAGGTGGATGGACGTGCCGAATCCAGGTGTTTGGTTCTTCCTGCAAGATGGTTGGAAGGACGGTGTTGGTCGGATTTGGGCGGAGTCTGTCGATTTTTTCGTATTCTTTGCTTTTTGTTGCTCTTCGGTTCAAAGAGCAATATTGGTGTTTTTGCGCTTGAAGAGCGCTCAATGGAATTGATCGTTGACCTTTTCACTTTTTTCGATGATGATGGTGATGGTGATGCTGCTGCTGCTGCTGCTGCCGCTGCTCGTCTCGTCTCCTCTTTTCAATCCTTCCGGTCGCGAAGTCCGACTTCACCCTGTAGCCTGTCTCTTTCGGTGAGTGATCCCGCAAGCAGGTCCTGTCGTGCTGGAGGTTTGGGGGCGTGTAAGGATCGTTTTCTGAGGAGGGTGGGGCAGGGAGGTGAGATTTTCGGAAGCTTTTTACCCACCGATATTGCCTACCATGGGCCTAGTTCGTCTTGCTACCTTGGTCACTGTATGCCAGTGCTTGGGGTTTGGACTACCTACCCACCTACCTCCTACCTAGGTACCTGCAAAGTTGATGAGGCTACCTAGGCGGATGCTCTCTTATTGCTGTCGTGCCGAGGAATACTCTAGGGAAGCAATGCGGTCTGCTAACGCTACGGCACTCTTGTGCTGCTCTGAAGAGGCGCCGGCGTAGGAAGTCTACATACTAGTATGGCGGTGTGGCGGTGTGGATGGTATAGATGGCATGGTATCTGCAGCTGTCCACATGGGCAGAGGAAAACGCAGCTTCCTCTCGACGCAGTGCGTGGAGGCGCATGTGTAGACGGAAGATTGATACACGGAGGATGCTCATCGGTCGGGTCAGGATGTAGTAAAAATGCTCATGAGCACTGCTTTTTAGAGATAAATGTATGTTAAATGTAGATGGTAAATGTGCTGTACTCCACGGACAACAAAGTCCTCATGATAATCATGATCGTTCATAATCATGCAATGTTATGCTCCCCAAATCCTGAACTTATCGTATCGTAAGCCAGGTAAATGAATAGAAGTGAAAAGAAATTTCCCAATAAAACGCCTGTCATGCAATGCAGAACTTCGAAAAGCAAAATCAAAAATCAAGTATACCTAATGCTGAAAGGCACACTAGTCGCAACGTCGTAGTCACTTCCATTCTCGGGGTCGCCGAAAATGTGCAAAGCGCGCGTGACGAGCTGGTACGAGCCCGCGGGCACAACAGTTCCATTGGCGAGGAGACCGTTCCAGCGCGAGACGGTCGCGCCACGCGGGTTGTACTCTGAGGGGAAACCGTAGATGTTTCCGAGGGTTGCGTTGCTGCCTGCGGCGCGGGCTTCGACTTCGATCAGGCGCGAGCCGAGAGCGAGGCTGATGGCGATGGCTGGGTAGGAGGCGTTGCTTCCTCCTCCGGTCGAGTTGCGGCCGGGGATGGTGAAGACTGTGTCCGCGTCGACGGGGTTGAAATCTGGGTCGGTGGTGCGGGTGAGGTAGGTGCTGCGTCTGTCGAGGACGGTGGCGTCGCGCATGCTGCCGGCGACTCCAAGGTAGGGGAGCGAGAGGGAGCTGCCGTCAGAGCCGTTGAGGGCGATGTAGCCGTTGTAGACGGGGAGGCGGGCGGTGTTGAGGTCGGTTGGGGGTGAGGGGGAGACCTGGACGGTTGCTTCGCCGTTGCCAGGGACGGTGATTTCCTTCGAGGAGAATGAGAGGGAGGCGCTTTGGCTGGTGAACTCGTTGGGGAACTCTTGCGGGTAGATGCTGTCGGAGCCGAGGGTGTAGGCGGTGCCAGCAGGGACGTTGGAGAGCTCGTAAGTGACGTCGTCGTCGCCCAGGTTACGGATGGTGAACTCGGCGGACTCGACGAGGTTGTCGGTGTCGTTGAAGCTGATGCTGCCGACGCTAAGGATAGCAGTGGCGTAGGCTGCGTCGTAGGCCTGGATCAGACCTGCACCCTGCTGAGTAGTAGGTGCAAGGAAAGGAGAGGCAGCAACACCGTTGTGGAACAGGTTCGGGTTGGCGGTAGAAGCGATGACAGCCTCGAGGACTTCCGGATCGAAAGTCTCTCTGACCTCAGCAACAAGAGCATATACTGCAGCTGCAAGAGGACAGGCCATGGAGGTACCAGAGAGGACTGCATATCCACCGAGCTCCAGGGGGTAAGTAGAAAGGATAAGACCACCTGGTGCAGAGAATTGAGGGTAGAAGTCGAGCTCATAGGTAGGGCCCCACGAGGTGAAGGTGCTCAGGAAACCACCGGTGGCGGTGTTGTCGCGGGTGCTGGGATATTGAGAAGCGTACTCGGAGTCGATGATGTTCACAACAACGTTCGTGCCGTTCGCAAGGAGGTCAATCCATTGCGCACCAGTGTCTGCAGTCGTCATGCCAACAGCGACGAGGCCCTCGACGTCAGCAGTGACAGAGGTAGATCCAGCGGCGTTGTTGTAGAACATGACATATCTTGCGCCCTTGGCAACAACATTCTCGACTTTTTGCACGAACGTGCAGGATCCACGCCTAATCAACACGAGATACTCCGAAAGATCAGGAGTGTCGTCGGGAAGAGCCTCGCAAGCGTTGGCCGGGTCGCTAGTGTTGTAGTTGACACTCCAGAGAGGGAGCGAGATGTTGCCCCAGTCGGATGGAGTTCCTTCGGTCCAGCCGAAAGTACCAGAGGTCAGGTTACCCACATCGTAAGTAGCGTTGAGGAGGATCGCAGGTGCTTGGGTGTTGTCGACGGAGGCGATTGCGGCGACACCCTTGCCGTTAGCGGCGGTGCTTGCGTAAAACTGTCCCTGATCACCAGAGTTACCGGCCGAGACGGTGCAAGGAGTGCCTGCATCGACAATGCGAGAGACGGCAACAGCCCAAGGGTCCTCAGTCCAGCCAGATGCACCACCGATCGAAGCAGTGATGATGTCCGCGCCATCCTCGTAGGCTCGGTTGAAAGCAGCGATCAAAACATCGTTACCAGCGCTACCCGAGCAGCCAAAGACACGGTATGCACCCAGGGTAACGTCAGGAGCAGCACCAGTGAAGCCATAGGGGTTGTTCTGCGCAGCGACGATACCAGCAACGTGAGTGCCGTGGCCGCCGCAGTCATCAGGGTCATCGTCGGGCTGAGGAGGTGTTGCGCCGCCAGTGTAAGCATCGCCCACAAGGTCAGTGCCAAAGCTGACAAGGCAGCCATCTCCGAAGCATCCACCAAGAGCAGGATGGTCGTAGTCAATACCAGTGTCGATGACAGCGACACGAATGCCGGCGCCTCTGATGCCGTCTGCGCGGAGCTGGTCCACCTGAGTCATGACATGTGTGGAGTAAGTGTCGTTGCCAGATTCCTGGCGTTTGTGAAGGTAGGACTCTTCGGGTGCAGCAGTCTGGCTGTTTCCAGTCCAAACGACGATGTCGTCAGGTACGGGATATTCGCGGACTGGCCACAGGTGCTTCACTTCAGGCATTTCGGCGATTTGCTTTGCGATCTCCTCTTCCGCCGCGAGGTCGTCTAGTCTGAAAGATACACCTTTGAACAGATTGTAGGTCAGGTCCATTCGGTGCTTGTATTTCTTGCCAGATTGGTCGAGCTTGTTGTACAATATAGATGGTGCCTGGATTTCTATTAGTGCTGAGCACCCCGACAATGGTTGGAAGCAAGACTTACATGGTCTTCTGCAAGCTCGACAATGTATGCACCCGGTACTACGGGTGCCTCTGTTGGCTCTGCTGCGTGAACAACGGGAGATAGCAACGCCGCAGCGAGCGACAAGAATTTGAGAGCGCCACCCATGATTGTGGTGACGATGAGATCAGATGGACGATAGAATCTTGTTTGGGAGGATTCGGGACGCCATGGCGGTCTTTATAAGTCCATTTCAACCACCGCCCATGTAGGCGCTGGAAGCGAACGGACTCCCCAGCATATCTTCACGGCTCGTGCTGGGTGTCTCTGATATCGCCAACCTGGTCGTGGAGCCCCAAGACACGCCCGATGCGGCGACTATGCCAGACCATTGGCGACGATCGCAAGGCAGCATATTAGCCAGGCACGCCAGATGCACCTTTTCTGACCGAGGCATATTGTTAGGTATCGACTGGTGATAGTAGTTGCAATGGTGTGCAGTAGTGTATAGACGAAAGAAGAAGGCAGAGAAGGATGGAGTTGATGGACGTGCACGCAACGGGAGGATCAAACGGCGCTGAGTGGCCAGAATGTCTCACGGCGGGCCGCATCTTTCCCCAGTTGAGCAGGTGAACAGAATAGCCAAGCCGATAACACAATACTATGCATGCAAAATACTATCTCTTCCCGGCGTTCGTCAAGCGTGATAGGAGGGACCTCAAATGCAGAGCAGCAGGCTAGGGTCCTTGCGTGCCTTTACTAGACGGCCCACAATCTCCAGGTACACCAATCGTCGCGGAGATGGACCTGGGGCAGCCCTCAACTATACCCTCGGCCTCTGACTAGACTGATGGCCTTGTTGTCTGGGTTCGATAGCTCAACGAGCTACTTTGTGTCTGGTCAAAGGCCGCAATATCGAATATCGAACCACAGCCCAGCACCGCGTAGCGAAGGAGATTCTCCGCCGCTTGGGAAATTGCACATCCCTCCTCTGGACATTCAAAAAGGACTCGGCGAAATCACGCAACAACTGCTATAACAGCCAATGGGGTCTACTCCAAGGATCTACTGCAGGATTTCGATAGACCAGTGCCGTTCAGCAGTAGTTAGTCTGCTCTACCATCCTGCGCCTGGATTGCGTCTTGGATGCTCGGCAAGAGAATTCCCCATTGACGGTGAGACGTTCGCACAATTAATTTCAACATCAATATGTTGAACATTGGATCTACGCTTCTTCATCGAAGCCCTCACGAATCAAACTAACGAAGATTGGAAGGTACGAAAATGTGTCTTCTCGGTGGCATTTCGAGCTCAACTCCTCGGGAGAGCCCTCGCCTCGCCAGGCGGTTCACACTCTCCCGTCAACCTCATGCAACGACTTCATGGTACAATGGCATATACTCTCCAACCGTAAGCGATGCTCTCAATCATGATATGTACAGAAAGCTTGGTTCCCAACCTTAACCAAAATCCCAATGCCATGAACCCCAGCAACGACACTTACGCAAGTGTCTCAGCCACCAAAGATCATGTTCCAGATCTGTACGCCACGTAAATCTGAAGTTACCGGATCTAGCAAAGTAGTAGAAGCGGAGGAGATGTAGCCCAGTGATCACCGCAGCTGCATGGTGGATGCTTGATTTGACCCTGCTGCGACCGCCGTCGGCACCTCTGTTGCCCAGAAGCTCGTTCAGTCTCCGCTTGATTGACGTACATGTTCATGAGATTGATCAGACCCCAAGCCCTGCATAGTCTTCCTGCGGCCGGCTCGCTGTCGCAATAATGATAGAAATAGGAACTCTTTGCTCTGAGGCGTTCATTGTCCAGGGATCAAATTGCGCTCAACCTCCCGCGGCAGATTATTGATTCCTCGAAGGACGTTACTCCAATTCCCATAGGGTTAGGGTTGGGGTTGGCGCGAGCGAAACTATCTCCCGCAAAGCATTTCCCAGCATTGGGAACTTGAGAACAATGAAAAGAGCAAGTTTGTGAACTTAATAAGAATTCATTTGGTATCTGGTATCTCAAGCAAGATCATCCCATCCAAGAAAAACACCCAATGCAATCATCCCAAAAGAGGCATGTATCCCCACCTGTAATGAAGTAGAATCCCTTTTCCAACGCCGATAAGATGCCACCGTGAACGGTCGTGGTATATGAACATCAAAAGAAAATAATGCTAAGGTCCTGATTCGTACAAAACGCGTCCGCTGGTCGTGTGTCCATGCGATGCGACTAGCAGCCGACGTAGATAGCTGTTGATGGGTCAGTGAGAGGACTTTATTAAGAGAGGTGTATAGGAAGAGCACTCACCATTGGCATATAGAGCATATGTGTCGGCGTTGTTGAGAGCGGCATCCGCTGAGAGCTCCATCGCGGCATCGTAGCCGTAGGCATTGTCGAGCGTGCCGGGGGCATAGACGTCTGGGGCGTGAGTCTCCTCGTGCAGAACGGTGGTTGCCTGGTCTTGGTTGTGGCAACGGTCGGTCAGGGCAGGGAGGTTGTCGAAGAAGAGCGGGCAGTACGCGATGTAGTTGTAGGCTGGGAGGGTGTAGGCGAGGACGTTGGAGGAACATCCGTTGTACACGTCCGTGCAGTATGTGCGAGTGTCTCCGCTGGCGGTGGTGTTGCAGTCTTGGGCCACGGCTTCGAAGCGATCGGAGACGGTCTTGCGAGTTGAGTTGTTGGTCGTCATGAAGTACTCCTCGAACTTGCTGTCGCTGCCACTGGTTGCGTTGGCAGCAGCGTTAGTGGCGAGCACTTGACAGTTGTCGAGCGCAGTGGTAATAGCCTCGAGACGGTCACCTGAGCAATCGCCTTGAACCTCTGTGCGCTTTGCGATCTTGTCGACAGCCTTGGAGTGCATGTGTGCCTTGAACGAATCGACTTTGAAAGACAGTCTGTTGCTGTTGAAAGTGAGGGCCTTGCCGGTCAGCTCGGTGGAGTTGGCTTCGGCGTAGTAAATTCTTCCAGCTGTTGAGACGTCGTAAGATCCGTCAAAATCCAAGTCATACAACTCTGCGAGCTCCACTTCGATGGCGAGCGTCTCATGAGGGTGAATAGGTCTGAAGGATTCCGGTGAGGGATTATCGTAGGTCAGGCGCTGTACGATACCCGCAAATTTGGCGTTTGAGTCCTGGTGGCGAACGTGGAACTTGTTGATGGGCACTTCATCCAGGAATGTACCACGGATGAAAAGGTTGTACTCTGTATCATCACGGTTGGTGACAGCAGCACGGACTTTTGTGCCGCTAATGCGAGCAATAGTGACGAATATGGGGTTGCTGGTAGGGCCTCCTGCCCAGAAAGGCACTGCAGCAGCGCTGGTGGCAGCCGCGAAGAGCGCGCTGTAAGCAATTGAGAGCTTCATGTTGTGATAGTGTTAATGCCAAGGGGGGTATAGGGATGGAGAGAATAGCCAAGGAGGGATGATATGCTTGAGAGAAGAGAAGAGAAGGTGTTTGACTCAGAATGAAGATGGGGATGCAAGTGCGAATGCTCTTGAACATATACTTGCCCAAAGGCTGGAGGAGGGATTCATCGATGACATGGATTGTCTCGAGCTATCTCTTCATGCCCAGCAATTGTTTCTGTTGGCAGCCTCCTGTATTGTCGCGGGATCGCAACGCTTGGACTCTGCGCAGAGTATTGTCAGGATGAGGCAGGAAGCAGAGTGGTATAGCGCCTTGTTCGATGTAGTGAAATCAGATGGCCAGGGATCGGCGTTGGGGGTGAGACATGGCCCGGGTCGTCGCGAACAGGGCCTGACAACGGCTAAACGACCTTGAACTGGCTGTCTAGATGCTGTCCTACCAACCAAGGGTCTGATGAGCAAGGTACGAAATTACGAGCCAAAGGTGGTTGTCGGTTCGGTTGAGGCTAACTTCGGGGACCCCGTATTTCCAGGTCTCTGGGACATGTAAGGTGGTCCAGTCGTGCAACCATCGCTTTTTCTGCGATTTCGCAGTATAGCTGATTTACATGTATATGTTCATTGCGTTTCTTCGTGCCGGCATTCGTATGCAAGAGCGTTTCTATGTTCACGCATGACATAACGAACAGGCCTGAGTGCTCGCACTGGCGTAGTTCATCGGTCAACTCGGCATGTCTGCAGTGTCGGTAGGAATCGTGGGTGGCCGGGAGTAGGAAGCCGCCACAAGCTCACTGGTCGCAAATGAGACAGATAGTCTTGACTCGCCTCAGTCGCAACGGTTGTGGAGGACACGATCGAGACCTGTATTCCCGGCATTCTGCAAGTGATTGCCATCAAGTAACCCCTCTCCAATGGCGAAAGCGATGCCAGCGTACACAAGGACACAAACATCTCCGGATTGTGGCCTCAGGTAAGACTGTGAGGCTTCTGCGCGGTCTTCCGTCTAGACAGTGCAAGTCTGTGGGCCCGGTCAACGTACCCATCCACGGAGGACATTGTAGTTTTCGTGGCGCCTACTAGCCCGCCGCTTCATCGGTCATTCACCAGAAATCGATGACACAGCCAGAGTGTAGGCGTGGGAATCATTGCACGAGGTGAAAGTCCAGCCGTTTGGGGGTTGGCCAACAGGGCGGGGATGTCTGGTGCACGTCCGAAAACAGAGCGCAATTTCACCGCGCGCCGTTCGTCGCGCGGCTGTCCTCGACCGCCATTGTGCGAGTATCTTCAGAAGTTTGATCCTCCACAAGGAAATACAATGCAGGAGACTTTGTGGCTTTGCAGGATGCTTTCGCCACAAAGCGAATACCAAGCATCGCAAATGGTCCAATATGGGAGAGACCCAGCGCTTGTTGTGGTTTGCCGACTGGCCAGGGAATCTGGACGTTCGCATATTGAGACAAGGTCTCAGAATAATCATCGCAGAGGATGACTCCTTCCGTGCAAGGCGAGAAATGCCCGAGTCGAGGGAGTACTATAGTCGCGTCCAGTACCTCCGTAAGTGGAGAGGAACATTGTCGTGATGCTGGGCAGCATCGGCATCGTAGGTGGGCACGAATATCATCGCCATGGCCGCGTCACGTACAGTACGAATAAAACATCGAGGGTATGTCTTGAATGAATGGAACGACTGAGGTCAAGAGAGAGTGGCTGGCCGCCGGGAGGACCGCGGCGGGCGCTCCTCCCGCCTTCGCATTCGCGTCACCAGCTCGACGACATCTGTATCTTCTTCGGGGTTGCATGTATGCATGAATGCGTCTTCGCGATCGATCGGTGAAGAGGAGACGCGTGCATCTTTCTGCGCAGCATCGATACCTTGCTGGTTGTGCGACGGCTATGCGGATCTAACGTTGTCCTGCCACTGACGCACTTTGCGACCCAACACATTGTGTAGGCGGTCCACACCGTACTGGTGATACCTCCTACCAAGTGTAACACAAACTTGTGCGGCAGGGAAACGGTACCTCCTACGTTCCTGCCACGGCATGAACAGCCCGGGAGAATTCATAACCATCATATAACAACCTTCTTTCCTCCGCCTCATCGTTCGTGTATTTCAAAACCAAAGAGTGTTATCAGGCCCTTCATCAAACATTCAATCATCCTCGGCAACTTGTCTCTTGTCTTTCACTAGAATAACACACTTGCAACCAAGCTTCCTCGGCATCGGCCACTTAAGCATTAAATAAGCCCTCACATGGCAGCACGAGTATTTCTTGCCGGACTCCTGTACTTGATCACCGCATCGTCAACCCACATCCACCGCCCTCTGTCGCCATCACCTCACAGCACTTGGGGTGCCACACCTGCATCCATGGGCTCCACCAATCCACTTCAAGTCGAAATCTCGGCTGGATCGGCGAATTCTTCGGTGACATGTACCGTTCGCAATAACGATCCCAAGCACGCCATATCATTCTTAACTTGGGATACTCCGTTTGACCTTACGGCCATCAACACTGGTATCCTGAGCATAAAGAATGCGGACACCGGCGCTGAAGTGCCATCTCCAGAGATGAAAATTAATCGCCAACTGCCACCGCCTCGGGATGCCTTGCAAGAGGTTGCGCCAATGTCTACCGCAGAAAGAGAGATCAACCTGTCATCCCCATGGGTTCCCAAAGATGGCCGGAAATATGAGATCAGGGTTCAAGGGAAGTGGAGAGCCGCCTGGAAGAAGCCAGCTGCCCAGATTACAGACGAGGAGCTAGCGACTGTCAAGGGCGACGAAGAATTGCAAGGGGATTTTGCGAGCGAGAGTGTGGAGATGGAATTGGGAGAATAGCAGGGTCTGCGATGTTCGAGAAGCGAGCAACAATCTCCACGCTCCACACGGATATTGCTTTTCTTGGTACTTGGTCGATAGGAATAATATCATCCTCCATTAATCGTAAGAGATACTTCACGATATGAGTGCGCTCACACCGAAAGCGAATCAGATAAATGTGGCAAAATCCATCGTCTGCAACTGATCCAGACGACAGGAAGATTAGCGCTTCCAGAACCTCACATGCCCTTGCTACATCCTAGTCTGTCACTTTCTCAAGCACTACCGTTCTAGCCCTCCACACCCACGTGCCTTGCCTCGGGATATGCCTACAGCGAATATATCGACCTTCCAATTAGATCTTGCGCCGGGCGGCTATCAGTGGTAGAAATCGGTCAAACGCTATCTCGTCTATGCGACTGATATCGGCCCTGGCCTAAAGAAGCAGAGGCCCCGCGGTCGAAGACTACTAGCCAAGATAACGGATAGCTGAACCGAACACTTCACAGCGACCCTGTCATTTGTGCCTCCTTCCCCATTGGCTCTGGCGGGCATTGGCGCCATGGCGCCAACTCCGACTTGGTTCCCGCTTGTCGCTTTCTCCGCCTAACAACTTGCACCTCTCCATGGCACAAGCAATTCTTGAACTTGCGTGCTGCAACCCAAGCCGCTTCAAGACTGCGCCGCTTCTTGGCCAGGCGTGTTAGCTCGATCGCTTGTGCAGTTCTGCTATGTTACTGTTACATTACCTGCCGCTTGACTGGGTTGATTTCGTCCGCGGCACAGTAAATACGAGCCCGGTAAAGGATCACTCTTTGATACCTGGCACGCACATGATTGACTGCTCGCGTGCTCTATCGTGCGCCGTCTTTGCTCGGTTAGGGTGGCGCTACCCTCCCTAGATAACCTTATCCCAAGCATGGGGGCCGAGGCGGGTATATGTATTCTATATATCTTGACTGGGCGCCGTTGCCTGCCACGGCCTTGTCATTCTTCACCAACTCCGCCACCTGCACTACCTTAACCCTTGGCTGCGTTTGAAGCACTTCGACGCCAAGATGCAGACCATGGACGCAGATCTTGCCGCCTTCGCGGAGGCAAGGCGACCCAGCGTTATCAGCGTGCCACACGAGAAGGGCGTTTTCACTTCCACGAACGCCAGGGAGAACAGCAGTGTCGTCGAAGAGGAGGAGGACGACGGCGTCGATGGCATTGAGCCAACCAAGGAAGAGCTTGAGACTCTTCGCCGCATCAGTGGTCCCATCAGTTGGCAGGCAATGACCGTCACGCTCGTCGAATTCTGCGAGCGTTTCTCCTACTACGGAACCACCGCCATCTTCGTCAATTTCATTCAGCAGCCCCGTCCCTATGGATCCAGGACTGGAGCAATGAACATGACCCAGGCGTGTTTCGATGCTACCAGCGAAGCTGCTTGCGAGCAGGCTGGTGGTCTGGGTCAAGGTCAACAAGCTTCCACTGGTCTCGTTCGTTTCAACCAATTCTGGGCTTACCTTATGCCTCTTCTTGGTGGTTACATTGCCGACACGTACCTTGGACGTTACACTACCATTCAATGGTCTATTCTGTTCGCCATTCTCGGCCACTGTCTGCTCATTGTCTCGTCGATTCCCTCTGTCATGGACAACCCTGAAGGTGCAATGGGCTGCTTCGCTGTCGGTCTGGTCATCTTCGGTATTGGTGTCGGTGGTTTCAAATCCAACGTTTCTCCTCTCCTGGCTGAGCAGATCAGGCAGAAGCGTCCCAAGGTCATCACCACCAAGACTGGCGAGCGTGTCATTCAGGACCCGGCTGTGACTGTCTCTCGCGTCTTCTTGTACTTCTACATGATGATCAACTTGGGATCGCTTTCTGGCGGTATCGGCATGGTCTACATTGAGAAGTACATCGGCTTTTGGCTGTCCTTCGCTCTCCCGACTTTCCTCTTCTTCGTTGCTCCTCTCGTTCTTATCGGATGCAAGAAGTTTTACCGTCTCAGCCCCCCAACCGGATCTGTCACCTCCAAGGCTTTCTCGCTTCTTAAGCTTGCCAGTAAGGGAAGCCTTTCCGCCAACCCAATGCAGACATACAGAAACTTGAAGCGCGACGACTTCTGGACTCGCGTGAAGCCTAGTGTTCTTGGCAGCGCTGCCCCCGCCTGGATGAACGGTATTGACGATGTCTGGGTCGACCAGGTCGAGCGTGGTTTCAACGCTTGCAAGGTCTTCTTCTGGCTTCCTCTTTACTGGCTCGCATACAACCAGATGACCGACAACCTTACTTCCATGTCTGCTGTCATGCAGCTCAACGGTGTTCCCAACGATTTGATCAACAACCTGAACCCGATCACTTTGGTCATCTTCATCCCGATCGTCGACAATTTCGTCTACCCTGCTCTTCGCAAGGCGCACATCCGTTTCACTCCCATCAAGCGTATCGTACGTATCATCAATCTAAGCAATAGTGCTTACTACATCCACATCAGGACCTGACTAACGATGTTTACAGACCTGGGGTTTCGGCATTGCCTCTGTCGCCATGATTTCCTCTTGCGTGATGCAATACTTCATCTACAAGCTCTCTCCCTGTGCTGCTTCCGAAGTCTCTTCAGACCCCGACTGCAAGGCTCCGATCAACGTCTGGGTCCAAGCCGTGCCCTACTGCTTGATCGCCTTCTCTGAGATCTTCGCCTCCATCACCGGTCTCGAGTACGCCTTCTCCAAGGCCCCCGAGAACATGCGCGGCCTCGTCATGGGTGTCAACCTCCTCCAGACCGCTTTCTCTGCTGCTCTTGGTCAGGCTCTCGTCCCGCTCTCTGCCGATCCCCTTCTCATCTGGAACTACGGTCTCGTTGCCGTTCTCGCTGCCGCTGGTGGTGTTGGTTTCTGGTTCACCTGGAGAGATCTTGACAAGAGGGAGGATGAGCTTAACATGATCCAGTCTACCAAGTACAAGGGTCGTGGCGCTGCGCTCAAGGATGACGAGCGCATCTGAGCACGTAGTCTGCTCGTGTAATGAACAAGCAGTTGATTATGTTAATTATGGAGATACGTTCATGAAGGCTCGACGAATATATTACATTTTAATTCTCATCTCAGATTGTGCTTGTCTGCAACACCGCTCCATTCTACACTTGGAGATAATCTTCCTTACCCCAAGTGGGTCATTGATGCCTGTGCTATAGCTTTTTCTCCAGTTGTGGCGAACGATTGTTCGGTCTTCGCAAACAGCTTGTAACTTGGCAGGCAACATTCTACGGCAAGCGGACTCTCACCACATGGAGTGTAGGAGCTGTATGCACTGCGCCTCAAATGGCTTCCTGGGTAACTCCGGTTGCCGACCATGACCCTGCAAACATTTGATTGTCCCCGTTTCTTTTGGAGCTGATGGTCTCTCTTTCGATACCTGGGGCTGCAAACTCATGGCCCGAGGGATGCAAACCTTGCGATGTATACAGTAAACCAGCTTCCCTCCATTGCTACCTGAGATACTGATCGAGGAACCAATAGATGTCCAACGATCCTGGCCAGTGGCGCGGCATACGCGCTTACTTGTACCAGGAGCAGATGCATAATGCATGAGCTTTCGACCAATTGAGGCCTTTCGACTTCGCCATAGTCCTCCATGCAAGCGATCAGTTGTGATACGCTGTATGCTGTGCCACCAACATGGAAAGCTGCAGCCTAAAGAGTATCTGCTGAGGAGAAGAGCTGAAGAGCCCTCTCCATGGCATATTCTATCGTTCGGCGACTCTTTGGGCATTCTGCGCATTTCCTGGCTCTCTTGTTTCTGCCATGCTTCTCGCCCATTCCAAATGGACAGTGTTACCAACCTGCGTGGGCTCGAAATTCTGAGTCTACCGGTGCACAGCTTCTCCTGGTGCATGTGTAGCGATGGCGAGTTCCCTGTTCATCACGTCAAAGTAAGAACTTGGATCCAGCCGATCATATCAGGACAGGCGATAGCGCTCACGTATCGGATTGGCGACTTTGGACGGGAAAAGCACCTCTTCGGCCATGTCGACGATAGCTTGTCGATGCAGCAAGTGAGATTGGAATTTGGCGCGGAATGGGACATCCAGCAAATAATGAAGGCTCTGATAGATCTCAGCGAAACTCATGGCGCAATTTGGATGGACCAGCTTTCGATACCGCAGGACCCCATTTCGATCGCATTCAACCTCCAGAACATACCGCAAATCTACCGCACACTCGACGTAGTGATTCTCCTGCCAGACGCACTATGCTCGTGTCTCAGAGAGGTCGTCGAAGCGTACGACACTGGCAATTCATCTTACACGAACGCAAATGGGGATCTGGACCTTAATTTGGTAGTTGGATCATGCTTGAATGCCTTCCCGGTGTCCTCTTACCACTTCAGACTCTGGACCAAACAAGAGTTCACATATGCACGAGCCATATCTATCCGTTATTGCGGACTTCCTGTCAGTTTTTGCTCCAGCGGAGTTCGCGACTGGATACATCACGCTTCGAAGGATCTTCTATCCGAACTTGGTCATCTCAGTCCATGGTGCCAGTGGCAATACAGTCGTTGCGTTGAAGAAACTCGCAAACTCGACGATCGTTCTGGAGAGATGGCCTACTCAACGTTCAGACAAGTACAAACCACGGGACGATCACACTTGTTTGTGGCAGTGGTTTCCTTCTACGTGCGAAAAGATGGCATCTCCTCACAGCTCGACGAGGTTCACAAGGTCGCGAAATTCATACTCGGCGCCGAACTACGAAGGATGAAGAACGATACTGAAGCCGTGCCAATATTCGAGAATTTGCACAGCGAGCATGTGGCAACCGAACCGCAGGATCTTGCGTTGGCCGTTTGGCCATCTGTCAACGGCTACCGTCTTCCCGAACAATGGCGCAACATGTCATTGCCAGAACTGGTTGACAACGGCCTTGATCAATACGAGCGGACCCAAGGCAAACGCTCTCAGACAAGGCTTCCCAGTGGACTTTTTGGTCCCTGTCCTGGCTCAATGAGATGTATACCATCCCTCTATCTTGACGGCAAAGATTTCGGCAACCTCGAAGACGTCTACGGGCCACTCTACACCCTGTCCTATCCAGCGCTACCTGGCTTTGACGATCATGTGATGCTGCATTTGCGGAACGGAGTTCGCGGTCGACCTGGAAATCGCTTATCGCAGGCCAAAACATATTCGACCTCGTTTGGCAACAGAAGTACTGCACAATCACTCGACTTCATACGAAAGGTGCGGAAGCATGATTTCGGCATCTTTGGGAAATTCCCATTTGGAGCATTGGCTGGATGGGCCGACAAACTCCTCTTCGGTGGCCATGCTAGCTCCATCAGCAGTTGGCCAAGCTTAGCACATGAGAAAGCAATGTTCAAACAGTCATTGCTCCACAAGAAGGATTGGAATTCGTGGCCTGAGATTGATCACGAAAGAGTGTGCTTTGAGCTCATGTGCGATTTCGTTTGTATTGATCCATTGGTTGCGCGCAAGAAAAATTTAGGCTTAGTCGTGAAGACTGACGATCCGCCTTGTATCGGGTTCGTCAATGGGACTGTGTATGAAGCCATGAGGAGACTCGAGAACGGCCAGAAAGGTCACTCAGCGGACGCAATCAGGGATCTCAAGAAAGTGGATGACTACTTGACAATTGTGACAGGCGCAACGGCATCGTCGAGGCAAACTAGATTTGTAACACTGGAGGCCATGAGACTTGATTCTCTATTTCACCCGACAGAGATCGACAAGCAAGCAAGAGACGAAGCATTGCCGATGTACCATGTCGTAGGCGTATGGTTCTTTTCCGCGAAAGATGATCCTTGTATAGGTGCTGAGCTGG
Organism: Cladosporium sp. MBC 237; assembly: GCA_030772445.1. NCBI lineage: Eukaryota > Fungi > Ascomycota > Dothideomycetes > Cladosporiales > Cladosporiaceae > Cladosporium > Cladosporium sp. MBC 237. The sequence continues at coordinate 44,807 of JAPHCH010000073.1, forward strand.
CTGAAAGTTGGAATACTTGCGATGCCATTCTGGTGTAAGGAGCGGAATCGCACGTTGTCGGGAGCAATGCGGCCAGCTTCAAAGTTCGCTACAACTCGGAGGACGAAATCTTGAGTTACGAAGCTGTCTGATCTTTCGAAATGGCGGAAACATGTTAGAGGATTGAGCAAGAGATGTTTTTCTCATGTAGAGCTGCAAACGAGCCTATCAGGTCATGAAGTTATTCCAAGCTGGCAGTAATAATCTACACCAGGCAGGCACAAACAAACTCCATGTTAATGCTACCAAATCGATTAACAGGTCTAGAAAGAAACCGCCCACACCCAAACAAACCCCATCTATCTATATCGACCGAATCAACCTTCGCAGTAATGACTGTAAGATGCTGTGCCACAAGTTCGCCCTAATCATCAACCTTCCCAGCGGGGACTGCGAGACACCATGCCAAAAGATCTAGACGCCACATTCGTAGGCGCCGCAGTTGTCGTAGTTGTCCGAGAAACAGTACACATCGTGCGTAAATCCCTTTTCATCTACATACGTCGTGTATGCCTTTCCCTGCAGATCACGATCCGCTGAGTTCGCTGTCAGTAAGCTTCTCTAAACTTAATATAAAGGCAGCGGACTTACGACCCGTGGGATAAGTGAGTCTTCCACCGTAAGGGTGGTGCTTGTTATCTTTGTACTGAAGCATGACGTAGAAATCATCAAGACGGACAGTGGTTGCGTCGTCAGAGGTCCTGAAGTTGATGGGGAAGGGCAGGGTCTTGACCGGAGCGTCGTTGTCGTAGAGCTTCATGTCTTGAATGGTGCCGTAGCTGTCGTGAACATATCTATCGACACGGACGCGGACGCAGGCTTGGGCCTGGAGGACGAGGGTAGCGCTCAAAGCGACGATCTGGCAGACCTTCATGGTTGGAGTAGGATCGGACGACGGGTGGTTATTGTATTGAGAGTGATGTGGGTTTTTGAGTGGTGTGGTGATTTATGAGGTGCTGGTTGTGGAAGCGAATGGATGTTGTGATTGTGTTGGTATTCGAGCGGAACCATCCAGAGCTTAAGTATGCATCTTGTTCTCTCGATTAACGACCATTAAGCTGGCATACTCAAAGCTTGTTGCACGCTCCAGATGGCCTGATCGTTGTGGATCACGAATAGGAACGAGGACCTCAGCCTCTCAGGCCTACCTCATACATACGAGACTTGGCGATCCCTCCGCATACCAGATCTATGCAGGAACACAAGCAGTAATTTGCAAGCGGCTGCGATGTGGCTGAGATCTACAAGTCTACTTCAGACAATACCTGTGCTATGTAAGATAGAAATATTCGAAATACCTATGCAAGAACACAAGAGGGAATTCGCATGCGGCTGCGTCGGAGCTGAAGGACTCGGGCCTACCTTATACGAGTCTTGGCTACCTCTCTGAATATCCATATAGATATGCATGCAGGGATTGATAATGCGGCTGCGTTAGCAAGGTCGTACAGCACCTCTTGTCCGGGGTCATCTCCTGCGCTAGGCTATGTTGTGCTACAATGCTTACATACACAGCCTCACGGCGTATAGCGACCCTGTGAGCCTGTCAACCACAGGTTCTCGAGAATTTAGGAGCTGACATTGGAGTGTCTTCCATCGGGCGTTTATTGTAGCGCCCAAAGAAAGCTACTATACTTGTTTCTTAAACCAAACATTGGCTTCCTGGCTTGTATGGATAGATGAACGCCACCAACCTGACCGACATCTAGCTCCTCACCATCAAATCGTTTGGCACACCATGTAGCTCTACTATCCTCGATAGCGTTGGTGCAACCTCATTTCTCGATCCTTTGTCGAGAATAACCATCTGATTCTCATAGGCCCCGGCTACAGCTCCCCTCTTCAACCTCACCGAGGGAATGCTCGAGACCGAGTGCGCAGGCCCTCATGGGACTGGTGAGTTCGAATACTCACAGTGCGAGCGTGCTCGCAGTCCCAAGAGGCTGTATGTCGGTTCTGCGGCTGAAAAACGTATAGTGACAGGTCCTGGCAAGAGCGCCCAGAAGACAAGTCCAAAATCGGGCCTCAGCTTTGACAAGTTGTTTGTAAGATCTGCGTGCGAGGAAGAATCCCCAGGATCAAGGCGTAGCAGCGATCCACGAGTCTCGCATCTCGAATGAAACCCTGGGCTCGCGTGTCATTCGCCGGCAAAGAAGTCGTAATGATCTGGCCCCTCAGGCCTTGCCAGCCAGTGTAAAGCGCTGAGCGATTGCGTCAGTCATGCTGTGTAGGTATCTGACTGCTGTGCCTTGCCGTTCACTCCCCGTGTTGAGCCGTATTGATCGTCCCCGGTCTGTACTCGTTCACGACCCCAAGATCAAGGCTGCGATCATCCTTCAACATCAAACAACAATCATCATCGCCAGGCGGACCCATCAGCGCCGTCATCACGCCATCCGCCCAACTCATCAACCTCACCGTAAGATCCGGCAGACCCAGCGCATGCAAGCCACCTCTAGCATTCATCATCCACCGATAAGCCGGGCGATGGACTCGTTTCGCCGCATCCCTATCGCCATACAAAGTCTCATGAAGAGCGATACGCCCCACAGCCAGTATTACAGCGTTGCTGAGTGCTCTGGCCGGGTCATTGAGGGCTTCGTTGAGAGTTTTGACGATTTCGCCACGCAGCCAGAGGGGGAGCGAGGGGGGAATGCGGTTTTGCTCCGCGAGACTGCCGGAGGCGCTGAAGAGTTGGACGTAGAAGAAGACGGGCTCAGACATGGAGATGCAAAGGGTGTTGGTCGCCCATGAGGCTCCTTCGGCTGGGGTGATGTTCATGGCTTTCCAGCCTTGGCCGATGAAGACGTTCATGTCTGGGTTGCGGTGTCAGCTAGGCTGTTTTATACTTGGCTAGGCTTGTTCCATGGCGGCGGAGGGAGCCCGAGTAAGGTGCCAGTAAGGTATCTGCGGGAGATCTGTTTCACGGTACTCACAGTAGTCCAGCATCCACGGCATCCAAGGCTGATACGGAACAGGATAAGTGTAGAAAGGATCTCTCCAGCCAGCTCCCGGGTCGCTGGTGTCGACGGCGGGAATGGAACCATAATCGGCGTTCGGCTTTCGTGTATCCAGTTGGATGTCGACTTTGTCTTCCTCCGTGGCAACATCGTCTCCCAATTCCTCGTCCTCATCCTCGCGTTTCAGTCTGGAACGCAGCCCGCGAGTCTTCCAAGCAAAAGCAGACGCATTTGCCCGAACCTGTCTGCGTACGGGGTTTGACTCCAGCTGCGACGGCGCGGTGATGTTCACGAAAGTCAACTCTGGTGCCATGCTGCCATGCCTCCTCAGCCCTAGGCTTCTCCTCGCTCGTTGCTCTCCAGACTTCGAACCTGCCGAATTCTCGGAATGCGATTCCGATGTTGGAAGCAATTGCTCCCGTCTACAGCAAATGAGCCGATGCCTTTCTCACCAGTAGCATACCCAACTGGCGGTACATAATCAAGAGGGGAAGATTGTTCAGTGCGAATTTTGCACCAAGCTGCAAATATCACACGGAGGATTTGGCATTTGCCCATGCACTTCTTGGCCGTACCTCCGTACCAAGTAGACTTTGGCATGGACCCACCGAAGATCGAAAGATCCAAGCTTTAGGAGGTGCTATATCATTAGATCTCAGAATCGCCATTGGCCGAACAGAATGCCTTAGTATCATGCACGGCAGTGATCACCCGCGATAGTAGCGTTGAGGTATGCATTTGGAAAGGCACGGCTTGCAATCCGGTGGGGAAACATCCTTGTTAGGTAAGGCATCTTGCAACCGGCCACATCTCCTATGATCTTGCTACGGGTATTGATCTCTTCGGACTCGTAGGACCTCCAAAATCTCTCGTCTGCCAGTGAAGGGTGTGAACACACTTCATGTCTTCCGGACCATCGTCCACTGTTGTATCAGTGGAAGAATCGTGTCAAATGCATAGCTAACGAACAACCCAGGCCCTTCACTCACAACCCTCCCCATCCCCATCGCCATAACCCACCACCTCACCCGTCCCTAACCCGATAAAATTCCCCTCCATACTCAACCAACCACCCCTTCTCAATCTTCGTCAAATCTCTAATAAAACTCTTCTCGCCCGTCTCCATGACCTCCGTAAAAACAACCCACTCCGCCTTACGATTAAACATCAAACTACTAGGATGAGCATGCAACACCATCCCACCATCGACAGTGCGAAACGTCCCGTCGGGAACCATCTTGGCGGCGTGCGCGAAGTAGCCGGTGGTGAGACAGCGGCGGATGGATTCTTCTTTAGGTCTTGGAGGACCGCCGCCAGCGCGGAGGATGGGATGTTCTGAGGAGGAGGAGGTGGTGAGGGATTCTGTGACGGGGATGCCGAAGCGTTCGAGGCTGCGTTTTAGCTGGTTGCGGATGCTGACTGCGCGCGTGAGGGATTTGTAATTGAGGAAGTGCTGCTGGCACCATTTTGGGTCTTTCCTGCCGGAGGTGATGAAAGCTTGGTAGACGTTTAGCAGAGTGAGGTGGTCGCCTTCTTCGACGGCGAATTTCCGGCGAGCGGATTCTTCGGACTTTTTGCTGTCGTGGGAAAACCATACGTTGCCTTGTAAGCTGGTCATGGCGGCGATGGTGAGGAGTTCGCTGGTGCAGCCGAACGAAGGCGCATTGAGGAGGCAGGTCGCGAGCATGGGTTCTAGAGCGAGTTCGGCCATGCGAGTGCCGAGGGGGGAGGTTAGTTTGGCGTATTGGTCGAGGGCGCCGAGGGAGTAGAGGAGTTCGAGGGCGCGTACGAGCATTTCTGCGGGAGGGGGGGTGAGGAAGTCGAAGCGGGCGATGTTGTCTATTCCGAGGGCTTTGAGTTGGAGGATCATGGGGGCGAGGTTGGAGCGTTGGATTTCGGGGATGGTGGCTTCGTCGAGGCTGTCGAAGGAGGTTTCGGTGTAGAGGCGGTAGCATTTGCCCGGTTTGGTGCGGCCTGCGCGGCCGGCTCGTTGGGTTGCGGAGGCTTTGGAGACGGGTGTTGGGGTGAGGGTTTCGATGCCTGTGAGCGGGTTGTAGGCTCGTAGTTTGACGAAGCCGGAATCGACGACGTAGACTATGCCGTCGATTGTTACGCTTGCTTCTGCGATGTTGGTGGCGAAAATGACTTTTCTGTGTTGTTCTGGCGCGGGCTCGAAGACGTACATTTGTTGTTCTGTCGTTAAGCCGGCGTAGAGTGGAAGAGGCAGGATGCGATCTGCGTTTGCTGGCAAGGATGGCAAGCGATCAGCGACCATTTCGATCGCTTTCTCGATTTCGTCCCGTCCGGTCAAGAATACCAGGATGTCACCTTCGGGCTCAGATGAATGTATATCGAAGATGGTCTTGACCGCCCCTTCGAGATATTCCTCGCAAGACTCGGTCAGGTAGTGGATATCCACAGGAAAGGCACGGCCTTCGATGCTGACGATCTGACCATTCTTAGGCTTGTCGTCGTCCTGGTCCTCATCCGACGACTCTTCTCCCACGAAGAAGTTCAGAAAATCTTCCGCCTGCAAAGTCGCAGAGCTGACAACAATACGCAGCTCCGGTCGGCGTTTGCGAATTTTCTTCAAGACTCCAAGTAACACATCTGACGACAGGGATCGTTCATGGGCTTCATCAACCATGATAACGCTATACCGCGAGAGTAGAGGATCCACGAGCGCCTCACGCAGTAGCAGGCCATCGGTCAAGAATTTGATCTTCGTTGTAGCCGATGTGACATCTTCAAATCGAATGCTATAGCCAACTTGTTGGCCAATTTCGCATCCTACTTCTTCAGCCACTCTTTTCGCGACAGTCGTAGCTGCTACTCGTCTGGGCTATCGGAGACTGTGAGCTGCCGTCAACTTTGCAATGCCATTGAAAGGATGGAGGACTTCCTACGTGCCTGTGTGATTGCAATGACTTTGTTGTCGTTACAGTAACCCGCTCTCTCGAGAAATTGTGGCAGTTGTGTGGTCTTTCCACTTCCGGTTTGGCCCACAACGATAGTGACCTGGTTGGTCTCGATAGTGTACAAGAGGGCATCCTTATGGGGAGCAATGGGGAGGAGAGAGCTTGGTCTGTGTAAGGCTGGTATGAACGAGTCCGTGTCGGCCATTGTGTAAGATCTGACTGATTTCTAGCTTAGGCTAGGAAAAGAAGGCTCGTTCAGAACACTGCGGTGAGGGCTGCTAGATCCATTCACAAGCCCATAGATGTCCTGACGTGAGCTGCGAACAAGCACCTCTATCCGGACGTACTGGCTTTGTAGCACTTCACAGCCAATGAGACGTGACAAATTCGGGCGGTAGTAACGTGATGTGAATCCCATTCACTAACAGGCGAGGCCAGCGGTTGCACGTCCGAAACAGGCAGGAAGGGTTCAAAGAGCCAAGCATATGACGCACTGGCTCCTCGCTGCGCCCGCCCGCCACGGTCAAGTTGCAGTCAAGGCTCCAGCTTGAAGAGACAGCCTGGAACATAAGCTACATCCACTCCACCACTATTTACAACCACCTATACCTTCAACACCACCAACGTCGAAGTTGTCATTGTTGGAAGTCAATCACACTCAGCCACATACTATACCATCATCCACAAACACCACAACACAGCAAACATGGCCGACCAACTCCAACCAGTCTCCCCAACCGCCAAACAAGAGTCCGTCACAACCCGCGAAGAAATGGACTTCGACGACAACGACCACGAGCAGGAAACCGGCCGAGTCAGCCCCCACGGCCACGAAACCGCGGCCGCCAAACCCGTCAAGAAATCCCCCTCGCCCAAGCCGCGCGTGTCCTTCCAAGAGCAAAACGACGAGATCCCCCCCGTCAAACCCCCTCGCCCTCAAAGCCCCCAGCAACAAGCGGAAAACACCCTGATCGAAGCCTTTCCCTCCATCGACACCAAAGTCGTCAAAGCCGTCCTCGCAGCAAGCGGCGGTAAGGTCGAGCCGGCCTTCAACGCCCTCCTAGGCATGACCGACCCCGACTTCCAACCAGAAGAAGCCGCTCCTCCCCAGCCGCCTCGCCCAACCCAACGCCAACAGCGGCAACCCCAGCAGCCTCAATCCCAACTGGAAGCAGACGAAATGTACGCCCGCCAACTAGCCGAGCACTACAACAGCCAAGCGCAACCGCAACAAACCCGCTACAACCAGCGCGCAACCCAAAACCCCAATGCGCAACGCCCGCGCTACACCGAGGAAGACCGTGAGCACAGCTTCTTCGACGACGACTTGCCGGAGATCGGACGGAACATCCAGCGTGGCTTCGCCGAAACGCAAAAGCAGGTCAACAGCTGGCTGACGAATTTCAAGAAACGCATTGACGGCGAAGACGACGAGGATGACCTTTACTCCGGCTCGAGCTCCAACGCCGCCGGCCGCCAGGGCAGACAGAACTTCGGCCCCAGCCAGAGCGAGCAAATGCACGGGATCAGGAAATCCGCCGAGCAGCCGCGCCGAAGCGTCGAGCAGCAGCGCTACGACGCCGACCCGCACGTTCTCGACGACGAGGAATTCAGCCGTCTCGAGCTGCGCGATGAGGAAGCTCGTAAGTCAAACCCCCGCGCACCAAAGACCCAAACCCCCCTTCCCTCCTCCCACCAAAAACCAAACTAACCACCCCCCTCACAGCCCCAACCCAACCCCCGCGCACCAGCAGCCGCCAACCCGCCAACCCCGACCTCTTCAAACCCCAGCCCAAACCGCCCCAATCCGGCCCTGTAGACGAAGTCGAAGCGTCCGAAAAAGCCAACAACAACGGCAGCTCCAGCAACAACAACGGCTCCGGCAAAAAATGGCAACCCCTCACCTCCGTCGCGCCCGCGCCGGAAGAAGACAACGATCCTTTCGCGCTGGGCGATTCGGACAACGAGACGGAGAAGGAGAAGGAGAAGGCGGAGGATTTGAGGAAGGATGACTCGGCGCGTTTGAAAGAAGCTGCGCGCGCGAGCGTGAGTGCTGCGGGCGAGGGCGAGGGCGAGGGAGCCAAGCTGAAGCCTGTTGAGAGTGAGACGAGCGGGACGAAGGATAAGGCTGCTGAGGAGCTTTTGGGTGGGGGTGGGAAGAAGGAGTAGGTTGATTTGTTAAATCGGGAATGTAGAGCTTTTGTTGCTACGCAGAATGGGCGTGGGAAGAAGGAGTAGGTTGATTTGTTAAGTCGGGAATGTAGAGCTTTTGTTGCTACGCAGAATGGGCGTGGTAGAGATTGTCTTGCTTTGGAGTACGGACAGGTCTTGTCGAAAGCGTCAGGACAGGGTCAGGAAGTATGTATGCAACGAAGCGAGATCATATTGCCAGAACAGCTTTCGAGAGAGAAATTTCCCGAGAATAGTATGGAACTTTCTACTACCACCTTTGTCCGCTTCTCTATCTTTCCCAAACATCATTAAAACATCTTCACCACCTCTCAAAAACCCACCATACAAAAAAAACAAATCCACACCAACTAAACAACCCTCGTGACCCTCCTCCTCCTAATCCCCTTCCTCCCCTCCTCCTCCGGCTCCTCAACCTCATCCTTCCCCTTCTCCAACACCCCACCCTCACTAACCTCCAAACCCCCCAACTCCCTAGCCCCCAACCCCCACTCTTCAGGATCATACCAATCCTCGCCATCGCTCATCTCGGTGACGAAATTCCCCTTCCCATCGTCGACAAGATGCCCACTAGCTTTGGCGCTCTCGTAAACGAACTTGCGCAGACGGTCGGCTTTCTGCAGTCCGAAAGAGAGGGCCTCGAGGCTGCGGATTGTTTGCTCTTGTTTTTGGCAGTAGAGGAGGAGGAGTTTGCGCGTTTCTTCGGCTTCGTTCGCGGGGAGGCCGAGGTCGGCGGAGGGGATTGAGGTGGTGGGCGCGGTGAACCAGGGGTGGATGGGGGGGACGGAGGCGGAGTCGCTGGGGGAGGGGGAGGGGGGAGCGGAGTTTTGTTCGGGAGAGCGGGCGCGCGCTCGCGTGGTCATTATGTGACCGCCGGTGGAGCCTTGTTCGCTGCTGGGTGGGTCGGGGGATTGGCGGAGGGAGGCGAGGGCGGGGTTCTCGGGGGGTGCTTGGTCGTCGGTTGCTTCGGCCATGGTGGTGTCTGGGTCTTGAGGGGTTTCTGAGGGTGGGTCTGTTGGCGCGTCTGCTGGTTGGGGGTTGGGTTGAGGGTTCGCGTCGGGTTGTGCGGGTTGGTTTTCTCTGGTGGACTCGGCTGCCATGTCGGTGGTGTGGACTCGGTTTTCTCCATTCTCCTCTGGTTGAGCAGGACCGTCAATGACACCGTTAGGGACGCTATCTCCCAGTTGTGCCTCTTGGGTCGCGACTGGTGCTTCATCTACAGACATTGTGATGCTAGGCACAGCACTTGCGTTGCCATTGGTCACGCCGCCCGCTGGGTGATCATGTAGCAGCATTTCGTCTCCCTCAGTTTCGAAGTTCTCGCAAGGAGCCCAATCTGCTTCACCGCGAAACCTTCTCAGCAGCCTCTTTGCCTTCCACAAAGTTTCTCTCTCGCGTCGCAACATCTCCATTGCCTCGTCGGCCATTTGTGTGAGAGCTTTGCTCTTATATGCACCGCTCAGACTCGGGTGGTCCACCAATTCGTGAGCAGCGGTCAAAGGTCGTAGCAGATGCTCAAGCTGGACCTCTCCAAAGGGATCGTCTTCGAAAGGCTGGAGGTGACGCTCATGTTCGTTGTCGGAGGAGGTAGGTGAGGCGGGTTCGCCGTCGGAATCGAAGAGAGGAGGATTCGTAGAGATTGTTGCGCGCGTGTAGCCGGCGTGGTTGACTTGTTTGCGGTAAGAGAGACCCCCAGAGGTGTCGAGGCGGCCTTCTCTAGCGAACTGGGCGCGGCGCTTGAGTTTGTTGCCGCGGTTGGTGTGGGTTGGAGTCGCGTCGTCGTCTTCTACGTCTGTGGGAGTGGTGTCAGTAGGAGGGTATATGCATTTGCTTCTAGCCATGACTTACCATCTGGCCGTCTCTTAAGAGCCAGCTTCATTGCGCGAATGGTCTCGGCGATTTGGATTTGTTGCGCCGCCATGGCTGTTGCTGACGCCGCGGCCGTGGGTGATAGTTGAATAAGAAGGCGACGAGTTTATTAAGAAGACAGACGCGTATGGGTTGCGTGGTGTTCACAAGTGCATGTCAATGTTGGAGGTTGAGGTGTGGAGCTTGGTGGTGCAAGATGGAGATGGAGATGGAGAAGGAGAATTGGAGAGCGTCGGCCTCTCTCACATGCCGGGAACGTCACACACCAGCCCTGAACCAAAGCTCGGGGTTGAAGCCTTAGGCATCAGGCATTTCATCACCCCGTCTCGAGTCTCACTCTTGCACCCCTCTCCCTTCTTCAGTCCAGTAACACAGATATTCCTACACCAAAGCAACACGAGGCAGAAAGAACATCTTCATCGCTCAAGTCTAGGGCCAAGCTAGGCTCCAGGATCATAAGCATGATGCTAGATCACGAACGGTAGGATCTCTGAGTACAGCCAATGTGCACCTGTACAAACACCAGTCGAACTATAGGCAATATTGATATATTGCATGTAAACGGCCGGGTAAGTTCATGAGTCCAAATGGCTGGACTGATCATGTAGTTGCATCTTTGCTGCCAAAAACACGCGGAAATAAGTCACAATCACTTACTGCCGGTGCATCAATAATCAAGATCACATCCCCCGGTATCGAAGACCAAAAGGAAACGACGGCAATACATGCAACGACATCCTCCGACCCCCAAGACTATCATCAGCAAATGAGATTTCTAATCCGAGCGACGGAGAGTGCCCGTTCGCCATCTCAACACAGCAGCAGCACTCGTCTAGGTGAAGGCGTGATTGACCGGCGATGTCGCCATTGGCCATGCCCCACCCTTGCCCGACTACACATATCGTCGCATACATCCGCCTCTCTTGGATATATATCTTATATTTTGGAACTCCCAAAAGCAATCTTGTTCGATCAATCCACTCCCTCCTAAGCCTCTTCCAACATGCCCACCGAATTCATCAGTCTGGCGTTCCCCAACGCCTCCAACGAACTCAATCCCATCCCAGGCGCTCCCATCGACCCAGACTTCCTGGCAAGATATGCACGAAACCTCGACGACTACGACTACAACTACACACTCCAACCCTACGACAGCGGTGGCTTCGACCCCTTCACCACCGCCTCCTTCATCGCCGCCAACACCAAAAACCTCAAAGTCATCGTCGCCCTACGACCAAACACCCTCTACCCCACCGTCGCAGCCAAAGCCCTCGCAACCCTCGACCAACTCAGCAAAGGCCGCGCAGTAGTTCACTTCATCGCCGGCGGCAACGACACGGAGCAAGGCAAAGAAGGCGACTTCCTGCTCAAAAACCAACGCTACAGCCGGCTAGAAGAGTACATCCACATCCTCAAAAAAGCCTGGACCTCCACCGAGCCCTTCGACTGGAGCGGCGAGCACTACTACTTCAAGCAATTTCAATCCCGTGTCAGACCCGTCAACGGCACCATCCCCATCTCCGTCGGCGGCAGCTCAGACGAAGCCTACCGCGTCGGCGGCAGCCTGGCAGACATCTTCGGACTCTGGGGCGAGCCCCTCAAGGAAACCAAGGAGCAGATCGACCGCATCTACGGCGAAGCAGAAAAGGCCGGCCGCAAAGACCGCCCGAGGATATGGGTGGCTTTCCGCCCCATCACGGCCGAGACAGACGACCTGGCCTGGTCCAAAGCCCACCGCACCCTCGAAGCCCTGCAATCCAACGTCGCAAGTGGCAAAGGTAAGCCAGGGCAAAAGGGCCCTGCGCCGCAAAACGCCGGCTCCCAGCGTCTGCTCGACATCGCCGCCCGGGGAGAAGTGCAGGACCGTGCGCTGTGGTATCCAACCGTCACAGCCACTAATGCTCGCGGTGCAAGCACGGCTCTCGTCGGTAGTTGGGAAACCGTATCGAAGTCGATTGTTGACTACGTGGATCTGGGCTGCGATCTGATTTCTATCCGCGGCTACGACAATTTCACAGACATGGTTGATTACGGCCGCCACGTGCTGCCTCGCGTTCGCGGGGAGTTGGCGGCGAGGGAGAACGGGGGTGCGAAGGTGGATGGGGAAGGGGACGGGGTTGTCAAGGGCGGATTCCACCCTGTTGAGAGCTCGTAGGAAAGATTCGAGGGAGGGAATTTCTTTCCGTATACCAATGGCTTTTTCGATAGATGCTCGAATTTAACGGCGGATATGATTGATTTGCGTGATACTGGCATCCTCTTTTTCACAACTTTGAGCGAATCCCTTGCGACTGCGGTTGATGGTCATGTCAGTCGTGACGTGACGTGTACATGTGGCCACACACCTTTCCATCCCACGGCAGAAAGATTTCGCACAAGGCTTCGATTGAGTGTCCATTCTTTGACTCGAACTCCCATCGTGATGTTCTCTCTCGACCAAGGGGGCTGTTCGACCCTCCAGAAAAGTTCGAACACACAACAATGTTCATTGATACCTATCTAGCCGCGGTAACAAGCTTCCGCCAAAAAGTAATGTCCTCTAAAACACTAACACAACTGCAAAGCCACAGGATCCAAACGCTCCTCAAACCCCTCAGCAGGATCCTGATGCCAGCCATTGCTCAGACCCTCATTCGTAGCTCCATTCACTTCCTCCTCATCCCTTGGAGCCCTCCAAGTCTTAGCAGCAGCAGGATGATCATCTCTCGGCTCGCACTGCCCCTTCGTCTCCGTCAGGTTCTCACGATAGGTGCCACCCGGAACCGCGTAGTCGGTCCAGAAAATCCCACGACGTTGGAGTTCGGGGATTAAGAGCTCGATTACGTCGGTGAAGGTGCCGGGCATGAGGGCGTAGGCCTTTGGGGGTTGTTAGATTTTGGTTGTTTTTGGGGGGAAAGAAGTAGGTGGAAGGGAGGTGGGGTGTTGGGGGTGGCTTACGATGTTGAAACCGTCGACGTCGCCTTCGTTGACCCAGCGTTCCATTTCGTCGGCGACCTTTTGAGGGGTGCCGACGCTTGTTGCGCCGAGACCGCCGACTGGGAGTTTAGTTAGTGAGAGTTCGCATTCGAGGATAGATTGACCAAAAAAACCTACCCATGATGTGATGAGCCAACGTCTTCTTAGTCCATTTACCTCCATTGACGTCCGGGGCGGACTTGATCAAGTTTCGGATATAGCCTTGAATGGCATTACTCTTGACATATTTCAACTCCTCGTCTTCCCCATAAGGAGCCATATCAACTCCCGTCCAGCCACCAAAAAGCGCCAGGGCACCTTCGTAATCCCCATACTGAATGAGATCACGATACTTCGCATCCGCTTCCTCCTGCGTACGACCCAGAATCGGACAAAACTTCGCCAGAACTTTCAAACCCTTCGGATCACGGCCCAGAGCGGCCATTTGAGCGCGCACATCTGCTATGTTGCCTTTGACTCCCGCGGGACTGTGCGTTGACACGAAGATCGCTTCGGCGTGACGGGCTGCGAAGGCTCGGCCGGCCGTGCTGGTGCCTGCTTGCATGATGACTGGCGTGCGCTGGGGCGAGGGTTGGCAGATGTGTGGGCCGGGGACTTTGAAGTACTTTCCTTCGTGGTTGATTTCACGCACCAGAGCAGGATCGGTGTAGATTCCTTTGCGCGGGTCTAGTTTGACGGCGTCGGAGCGCCAGGAAGACGCCCAGAGTTTGTACATCACTTCCATGTATTCTTCGCACATGGCGTAGCGCTCGTCGTGCTCGGCTTGTTCTTTGCCGTTGGTCAGGTTGCGGGCTGCGCTGTTGAGGTAGCCGGTTACGACGTTCCAGCCGATTCTGGATCGTGTCAATGAATAGTTCGACTCGATTAGCAAGGGCAAAAAGTAATCCTTACCTTCCTCCAGTAAGATGGTCCACAGTACTCAGCCTACGAGCAAGATGATAAGGTTGCTCATAACTCGTCGACACAGTACACCCAAAGCCCAGACTCTCCGTTGCAGCCGCCATAGCAGGGACCAAGGATAAAGGCTCATTGACAGGCCACTGAGCACCCGACTTGACAGCATGATCCAACTTGCTATCAAAGACATCGTAGCCACCAAGGACATCAGCTATGAACATGCCATGGAATTTCCCCTGCTCCAATTGCTTCGCGAGCGAAACCCAATGCTTGACGGAATTGAAATCCGCAGATCGGTCGTCAGGGTGTTTCCAGAGTCCTGGGCTCTGATGGCCAGAACCTGCGTAGGTGACATCAGTAAAGTGTCTTCTGCATAATGGCGAGTTCTAGAAAAGCATACACATCTCAACAAAGGCATTGAGGATCAGACGCTTTTTGGGGCGATCGTCGTCAGCGGCTGCCACGTGGTTGGCTTCGACGGCCATGCTGCAAGGAGTGTTTCGGATGGTGTGAGAGACGCATGGCTCCAGGCATGACTCCAAGATTGACAAGGTAACTCACTGCTCTGTCACTTGGGGAGTGTTGGCGGGTGATTGCGTGCGCAAAGTGGGGCGAGGAGATGGTGTGCTACGTGCTGGCGATTGGGCCATCTGGACGTCGACTTCGGGAGGTCATTGGCCGAGGGCAAGCACTTTGAACAACCTCGACTGCTAACTACATTGCCTCGAAACAACATCAAAAGGTCGCATATCTCATTCCAAGAAATCAAAGCAACACCCCAAGCAATCCGCCAAAATGCCAATCCTCAAAACCTTCAACCCTCCACGCACCATCTCCCAGCTGGAAATCCCTGCAAACTCCGCAGGCTTCTTCATCGCCTTCTTAGCCTCCAAAGATCCCACGACCCAAAAACCCTGGTGTCCAGACGTCGTAGCCGCCTTGCCAACGCTCGAAGCAACATTCAAAGGCGAAAATGGCCCGACTGCAGCGTTTGTTGAAGTTGGGCAGAGACCGGAGTAAGCGAGCATTTCGGCTGCCGGGTGTGACGATATAGCAAATACTGACTTGGAGGAATAGATGGAAGGATACCAAGAACGTCTTCCGCACAAATTGGAATGTGAACAATGTTCCTGCTTTGCTTCGCTTTGAGAAGTCGGGTGATACGGTGAAGGAGGTTGGTCGTTTGATCGAGGGCGAGATTCTGGATGAGAAGAGACTGCAGCAGTTGCTTAAGTGATCATCATTCGCCTGAAAAGCTTTCCCACCCATCTCAACATACCATCCCTTCTCTCACGATCAAGTGTTTCGTTTCTTTGCGTGCGGCTGCACATTGCCAACGATCAGTGGCTGATCTTTCTTCTTTTTGTCAAGTCGTTAGCGGGTTGTTTAAGCAATAGAGCGCCTAACAGATTCGCATGCATGATATTCACTCAAGCGACAGCATATACTGGCAAACTACGCAAGAACAAAAGACAGTCGTTCAATCACCAAAAAGTATCTAGCCCTTCTCTACCTGTTCCGCTCCCTACCAGCTTCCGAGATCTTCACCACCACCCCATCAAACCATCAAGACTGCGTAAACCCATCGTCCATCGCGTTATTGCCTCTGCCCTCGCACTCGAGAAAGAACGACGCCAAACTCAGAATCAGCAACCTTCAAAGCCATGGCCATCGATCTACAAATACTCCTTATACCATGAGAAACTAGAGTCAGCCTGCCGGCCTTGAAGATCGAATTAACTGATCTGCAGGCATGGTGTAGTCGAAAGAAATGGAAGCAGGCTTGAGAAAGAGCCACAAATGGTTGTAGGAATGTCCAAAAAATCTAGACGTGCAGGGCTAAGACGTCCTCATAGTATAGCCGAGAAGTGAGAGGGGGGATTTTTTTTTTTTTTGCATGCATGCATGCATGCAACTTTCCGGCTCGATTTCTCCCTTCGAATGAGGGTAGTGGAAGCATTCATGAGGGGCCAGTATCGTGATGGCTCTGGAAATCCTCGCGTGAAGCTCTCTGCCATGCCTGGGTCTTTGTTCATGTCAGTAAAGCCACATACATACACATGCACTGAAGTGAGAAGGGGAAAGCGAGCCCTCGTACCATCAAATGGAGCAGGATTTTGCCCAGACAGGCAACAAAACAAGTGTGTAAAAGTCATAAAGAAAGTGAAAAATTGCAGCCATATTTCGCAAGGATAATTGCATCGAAGACGCCATAGCATACAACCGATCTCTGACCGCCCTTTCCCATTCTTTGGCAACAATGATAACTCCCGTCTTTCCCGCTACTTCCCAAGGTCGTAGCATTCGCTTTCTCTCCTCCCGCACACACATACTTCTCTCTCGAATTCGCAAAAATATGCTTCCTTTCGTGACGTGTTCTTGTTTCTAAAAGAGGTTCATGTTTCTGCTTGTGCACGGCTCGGTCGCGCTTCTCGTGATTTAACGTGATGGGTTTGCGCGATTTCGTGCGTTGGCGGATTCGCGGCGTAAGTAAGGCTCTACTGGTGGCCAGCCTTGCGCAGCGAGTTGCTGAGCCACTCGAGACCCTCGTAGAGACCGTCACCGGAGGTGGCGCAAGTTGACTGGATGTACTGTTTTGATTGTTAGTGCCATGGACAATGGAAATCCGACAGATTGAGCGCCTTCGCTCTGTCAAGAAATATGGACGGAAACGTACCCAGGCGCGTTGCCTCAGGGAGTGCAGGCCGAGCTTGTCAGTGATCTCAGCCGCGTTCATGGCGTTGGGCAGATCCTGCTTGTTGGCGAAGACAAGGAGGAGAGCGTCGCGGAGCTCGTCCTCGTTAAGCATGCGCTGAAGCTCCTCACGAGCCTCGACAACACGGTCGCGATCGTTGGAGTCGACGACGAAGATGATACCCTGGGTGTTCTGGAAGTAATGCCTCCACAGAGGGCGGATCTTGTCCTGTCCACCGACATCCCACACGGTGAACTGAATGTTCTTGTACTCGACGGTCTCGACGTTGAAGCCTGTTTGAGGATCGGACTGTCAGCGAGTGCGCTGTGCGAGTCGCCTTGCATACCGGCCAATGGCTTAGGTGAGGGTGTTACGAACCGATTGTGGGAATGGTGGTGACGATTTCACCGAGCTTGAGCTTGTAGAGAATAGTGGTCTTTCCGGCGGCGTCGAGACCGACCATCAAGATTCTCATCTCCTTCTTGCCCCAAAGGCGGTCGAACAGCTTAGAGAAAGTAAGACCCATGTTGACGGTGGTTGTGGTGGGGTATCGAGTGGTATGTGTTCAAGGAGGAAGAAAGGGACCAGGTCTTGTGTCCTATACAACGCGGGCGGCGCAGTCAGCACATGCGTTCTCAACTTCGTCTGCGTGTTCGATCTTCACATGCGCCTGCTATATACACAGCGCAGTGAATACGCCTGCCTGGAGGCGTGTCGCATATGTGTCCCTTTCGCCGCGCGCTGACCAGTTGTCCTGACATGTGGGCGGGGACAGGGGGCGAAGGAGCGCGCTGGTCGGGGCAAGCATCAGGGCTGCAGGGAGGTCGGACTCACTTTCTAGTGACACTGCTGATCCTTTGATATGGAAGTTCTTGGGTGGTGGGTGAGATGGGATGGAGTTGGCAGTTGGGATGGTCGAGCACCGGCTGCGTCGGTGAAGCGCACGTTGGAATCAAGGCCGCCGTCCTCTCAACTGGACCCGCTTGGCGTTGCCTTGTGATTGGCTGATGGGGGACAACATCAAGTGGGCAGAGAACGAGGGGTCTTTTTATTTATTATTCATGTTATTGTTTGATTTGCCTCCTATCAGACTGATGATTTCCTGACACGCTACCTGAGGACAGCGATTCATGCCACGAAATGTGCAGCCAGCATGCTACCAGAGGTTCTAAGAAATACTGAATATCCTTAATCGAATGCCTGAAGGTCTCGACCCTTGCGAGACACACCCTAGCGCTCTCCGACACGCAAGCCGGTGACAAGTGTACAACTTTCAACACCAACGTACAACTACCGGTCCGAGTGAAGTTCTTAGGGGATGCCTTGAACACAATTATACCCATGGAATCATAGTACAGTTCCGGGGCGATTCGGTTCCCTTTCCGGCTCTTTTCTTTGATGCGTGGCGATTTCGACAAAATTGCTGTACAAACTTCACGACAGATGAAATGGACGTCCTCCGTCAACCATGGATGTCTACGAACATTGAGTGATATAACACAAGAAGGGCATCATCAAATACATCAATAAGTTTCTAGACTATGTACAAGAAAAGGCATTCATCTGTCCAACTCGGCCGGCTCCCTAGCCAAAGCCTCCTTTTCATCAGCAGTCAAGTCACTCTTCGCCTTATCGACTCTGACAAAGAAAACGAACATAACCAAAGCCGCCGCACCACACGCCAACTCAAACCAGAAAGCATTCTTGTAACTCTGCCGTTCTCCTTGGTAACTGGTCTGGTCGACAACAATGTCCGAGAAGCCCAGCAAGATGGCAATGCTCAACTGCAACAAAGCGTTGGAAAGCGAGCCAGCGAGACCTTGCTGTCGCACAGGTAACGTGCTGCTGAAGAAGATATTGGCAACACTGAAGATGAAATCAATCGCGATTGTTGCGCAAATCATGGCTGGAAATACCCAGGGCCAGTAGGTTGCGCCCGCGGGAGCGATGGCGAACAGCAGGCTGTCAACAATGATCGCCAAGCACGTGATGATGCATAAGATGGTGCCGGAGATTCTGTGCAGAATCAGGGCGCCCACGCCTGCGAGGATGCAGCCGCCGACGCACATCGGCACGTACCAAGCGACTACTTGCATTGGATTGACGCCCATGATATTCGTAATGCTGTTGCGAAGTAAAGTCAGCCAACAAGATTCATATGTGTATCAGTCTGGTCAACTTACTACAAGGTCGCGTAGTACATATAAATGCCCAGTGTACCATAGGCGAGGAGCAGAGCCAGAATAAACGGACGCATATACTTGATCTTGAACACCTCGAAAGGCAGCATAGGCTGCTCCGCCACCCAACCTTCGATGTAGAAAGCCAGACACAGCACCAGCACACCCAGAATCAGCGTGACTGGAATATACGGCGTCGCCCACTTGTTGGTAGCATGGCTGGATTGCGTGATGGCGAAAACGACCAAGATCAAACCACAGACGACCGCTGCACTTCCATACCAATCCATCTTGATACCATTATCCTTGCGGCTCTGGCTATCCGATGGAATGGTGAAATACGCGACCACGAATGTCAGCGCAGTCAAGATGACACCGATGAAGAAGTACCACCTCCATCCGGCGTATTCACCCGCAACACCAGCGAAGAAGATGCCAATGAAGAAGCCCAATGGAGCCATCGAGCCGTAGACGGAAAAGACGAGGTTCTTGCGCGGTCCAGGTCTGTACATGCTGCCGAGCAACGTGAGGCTCGCAGGTAGATATGCCGCTGGACCCAGGCCTTGGATTGCGCGACAGAAGACAAGCATGAGCTCGTTCTGGGAAAACCCTCCGATCAGACCCCAGACCGCCGTCCAAATGCAGCCTGCGAGATAGACAGGGTATCCACCGTAAATATCGGCGAGACGGCCAAAAGGTAAGAGGAAAGACGAAACCACCAAGGAGAAAGCGCTTGCCGGCCAAACAGCAGATGAAGCGGCAATGTCGAGCGCTTCTGTGACTGTTGGCACCAAGATGATAAAGCCAGAGACCCAGTATTCCGTCAAGACCTGCGACATGGTGACGGAGAAGATGAAGCCGAATTCTTTCCACGCCGAGCTGAGTCCTTCTGGTCGCTGACGTCCGAGGCGCTCGATGCGGTCTTTCTCGGACTGTCCTTCCACCATGGCATTGTCGTAGTTCTCAGTCGGTTCCGTGGACGTGCCAGTTGTAATGATGTTGGGAGAAGACATGATGACAACGACTTGACAAGATCGTTGGATGATCCAATCTCGAGATCCCAAGACTTAGGTCGTACTTTTGTATGATATGACAGAGAGTAAATCGATATGTCCAAAGAAATCCAGAAGGACGAGCGTAGCAAGCGAACAAAGGCGAAGTAAAGGGAGGAAGAAGCTGATATTTAATCCCACGCCCCCAACCCAGCAGCCCCAAAATCGCACCCCGTCGTTGAGAACGTATTCATAAGCAACCGGCAACAAGTCGTACTCCCAGAAGCAATATGACGACCCAAAAAGCCCGGTATGACGACCCGGCCAAAAACCACACAAGCAAAGCGGTGGTGTGACCAATGGGAATCCACAGCTGGAAGGTTTTCAGTGACGACTCGGCCAACTCACTGCGACTCCATGCAGAAGAAGAGTGCACGGTAATGAAAACTTCGTTGCTCAAGACAACAGACCGGAAGTAGGACAGCGGAAAGGACGCTCATATTTGCGTCGAGAGGGGGCGAAAGGGTCGTCGCGACAATTATAAGACTTTAAACCGGGCCAAGGCGACGGCCTGGATGGAAATGTAATTGTTTCTGATGTCGTTACGAAACTTGTTCGGCCCCCGCGTCCCCCGAGTCTCGCTTCTGCGAGGTACAGTGATGCACGGGCCATGGCGTCGGTGTAGACGTACCCTATGGACTCTGCAAATGCAAGAGCATAGGTCTTGTGATGTTCTGGCGTGCCGAAGGGCGCCAAATTGACAGGGCTGCCCTAACGCCCTCGTTGATAGATTATTCATACAATTACCATTCACGAGAGTGATCGCATCGAAGCCGCTGGCTTCGTCGCGAGCGAGTCGGGACATTGCAAGGTGAATCTGATGGATACCGAATGGTATCCTCGACCGTATTTGAGCATGGAATCAATATTCCTCAAATAGTAACAAGAATATAGAGCGGTGATGCTCTCGTTGCCACAGTATTCGGACAGCCACATATCAAAGCAGTGAGTATCTTTGGTAAAACGACACGAATCGATTCCCTCTCCAAAAATCCTTCTAACAATCAAAAGAGACAGCTAAATACCTTATCATAATGATTTGGGAAATCTAGAAAAAAAGAAAAAAAAAAGAAAAAAAAAAAAGACTGATGCACCATATCCCTTCCGAGAACCGCTAAACCCTGCCTTCTACTATGCTTCCATCCTCTCCCCTCTTATTAGGTCGGACAAATCTCCTCAACAGCGTAACGACAACATCGATCAAGTCCTCGAAAAGCCTTTCAATGAAGATTGGCTCTACGAGGGACAGCAATCGAATAGACACAACGCCCACGAAACCAAGAGTAATTTACCTTCGAGAACTGATCGACCAAAACCCAAACCCTACCTTCCCTCTCTCCCTCACAACCATCACAGCAAAGCAAGCCGCCAATCGAACGCGATTCTTACCCAAACAAACATAGGTAACTTACAGACCTTGACCTCACAACGAACCAAACGAAAACCCCAACGAAGCCGAAAGTATTTGAGGATGCTTTCTATTCACACACAAAGTATCATCCTAAACTAGGTCCCAAGTATCGACATCACATCACACATCCCACCAAATCATTGCCAACCCAACAGCCATTTCAGAGAATGAAGAAAAAGAAAAGCAAGGAAAATAAACAGCTCACCCACGCACCCACGCACACCTCTCTCCTCCCTCCCTTGATCCCCGGTCCATCACAATAATCGTACAATCCAAAGAAAAACAAAGACAACCTAACAAGCATATTCCGTCCAAAGATAGAACATGAGTCTCATCAGGCGTCCAAAATTTCCCATCTTCACTCCAACCACTTTTGTTTCTCTCTCAAAACCAAGGAAACGACGAGCGTGGCGCGTAATGGAAATTTGGTAAAGACAGCAAGGAAAATAGAAACAGAAACTACCAGGAAAAAAAGACCAAAGCAGCCGCGAACGCCTCATGGGGAGGGAGGGAATGGAGAAGAAGGAATATGAAGAGAAAGAAGTAAGACAAGAAAACAATAAGAAAAAATCGCTCACATCCACAAGAATACGTCTTTGTGTTCGCTTCTCTCTCCCTCTCCCTCTCCCCTTCCCTTCGTTCCCCATTCCCTCCGTGTGCACGCGCCTGCATGCTATGCATAATAAATCCCTTTTTTGTTGGTGAACCCCCTGAAGCCCCACTCCCAAAAACTTCCACTCGCAAAATGCTCAAAAAGATAATGTGTTCCAAACGATCTGTGGGGGAGAGAGAAAGGGTATGTGTACCTTAAGATTTGAATCCTCCCCATTAGGCCTCCCTTGCAAGTTGGCCTTGGGATTCCGTTGGTTTCGAAACTTTTCCCCCATGTCCCAACCAGCAAGTCATGATCCTTCGTTTGTGAGATTCAGTTTGGGGAAAGACAGGTCGTTAGATTGGTCGTGAAACAAGTCAAAGAGGGGGTTTGAAGGAATTCTTCCACCCCAACTGTAATAGTAATATTGCTGTCGCGTGTCGCTTTTCACCTTAGAAGATTCGCCAGGGTTCCATTGCTAGGGGCGCAGGATTCCCAAGATTGTTTTGTACAGGTCGCGGAGAGGTCGAGCTCTCTGTGACATTCGCGTTATTCGATACCGAAATGATCGGATGTCCGGTGAGTCATTTCTTTGGTTAAGGAAGAAGGCTTTGCTGGTGAGGGCCATAAGAGGAAGTCATGGTGGGCTCGGCCTGGTCAGAGAGGGCGAGGAGAAGTTGAGCGAGACAACGCTTGGTGGCGGCGTCGTCTCTCAAGACCGGAGAGAATGTAGCGTCGCGCAGAGGCTCGGGGAGGCATTGACGAAGTGCTTCACGGGCACGAGCGTTGTCCGAGAGTCTGCATACAAAATCAGTACAGGGGTTGAAACCGTGCAGTGTGGCTATGCTTACCTAAGGAAGCACCTAACAACATGCTTCAGAAGCCTGACCGTCTGCTGGTCGACCAATTGAGTGACCATATTGCTTAGGACAGTACCGACAGCGTAGAAGCGTTCATAAGTCTGGCAGATGTATTGCAGGCCCATGTCGTCGAGCAAGATCTTTTGAACGATGAAAATGGCGACAGTTTTGCTGAGCTCGGAGCCGGTCTCCATAATGCGAAGACAGAGCGGGATGATCTCTGTAGTGAGGAGGAAGTTGATGACCTCCGAGGAATCGTTTTTGACAAGAGCGCCGATGACACCAAGCGAGGTGAGGCGAAGATACTCGAAAGGTCGCGATTTCGAAGTGGTGTTGAGGAAGGGGTAGAGGAAGAGAGGGATATGTGCTTTTCGTGTCACGTTAGTTTGCGTCCACGCTGAGTTTGCCGGATATATCACGTACCACCCAAGAAGAGACCGCGCGTATCGCTGTGAGATGCGACGCATTGAAGCAACGCCAGGGCATTGCAGACGCGGTTACTAGCCGCGGCTGTGAGCTGCGAAGGGTTGAGCAGTGGGTATACTGAGATGATCTCCTGGAGCAGGGACGTCATGACGCCTGGATAAAGGTTAGTACTCAGTTTGCGATCGCGAACAGAGATCTGATCATACCGAATGAATGCCAAAGGATGAGCGCCAGCTCCGGGACCTGCTCTCGCTTCTTGCTCAGTTCCAAGAGTGCACTCTCCCTTGTGTTCGCATTGAGCACCTGCGCGATCCATTCTAGCACTCTCCTGTTCTCCTCACTGATCGAGTCGCCGGCGCCGAATATGCTCCCATCTTGTAGCTCGCGCGCAGGTCCGAGTCCTTGACCCATGCTACCGCCGTTGGCTCCCGCGCCTCCGTTCTGATTCATGCGCCCATAGTGCTGTTGCTGTTGCTGCTGTTGCTGCTGTTGTTGCTGCTGCTGCTGTTGCTGTTGCTGCTGCTGTTGAGCTGCCGCGGCCGCAGTCGCCGCAGCTGCAGCTTGACTCTGAGCGTAGTGATGCTGCGACGGTCCGTGGGCGTGGTGCTGCCAATCCGGTTGGTGGTACGGGTTCTGGTGGGTGAAGACGTGCTGCATGGTCGCGGATGTCCGTTTCACTGAACACGCATGCAGGCCGCCTCACGCACCGCGAGGACGGGTATAGCTGTATGGATGGTGTCGCAATCGCTTTGTGCAGTTGTAGGTGAAGGTGTCGTTGGCTATGAGGGTGGGGAGAGGATAGATCGGCCGAGGTGGTAGATGTTGGTTGGTAATGTGAAGAGCTGGAGCGCTGGCTGGCTGGCTGCAAGTGTGCTGCGAAGCCGCTGCAGGGTCGCGATGCTCCTCAAGCGGGAATAGCCGCGTTGATTTGACCGGCCGGTGGCCTCGAGTCGATCGTGCTCGTGCTGCGGGCAAGTTTAGGTTGGGCGAAATTGCTAATGAAGCGTTGTTTTGTGAGACAGACTGCCGTTGAGGGTATTCACATGATCCTATTATTACTGCCACCGAGTAATGCTGCCCGTTGCATCGATCGTGATGATGTGCGGACGTTCTTTTGCCCACCTTGCATCACATGAAAGGTACAAAAGTGAGCTTCTCACATGTCAATGTGAAAGGTGGATATCTGATAATCTACATGTTTATACAAATTGCTCCATGTGATGGGACCGATCTCTCTTCTGCTTGTTTCACGCCATCTCTACGCCCGCTGCGCTATCCTACAACATTTTCTTACATGTGTCATGAGACGAACCATGAGTTCCAAGGCTACTACAAGGCCTCATCCTATCGTTGAAGTGTGACGTCTAGCATGAGACGAACTGACGGCCTTCAAGTTCGCGATGCCATTGGGTCGAGGACTCTTGTGTTCTCCCAGCATCAGTTTGTGCTTAGTTCTATCGCTGTCCTTGCTCATGGCAATCGTTCAGCCGCTGCGCATCCTCAAATCACCAAACGCCAAACCACTTCTTTTGAGCGGGCTGAGCCTTGCCTTCAAAATCGACATATGTGGCGGTGGACGTCTCGGCTGCTGGGCTTTCGCTCACGCCTTGATGTTGCGCTAGGTCCACAGCAATTGAAGACTGAGGATTCGCTTCAATTGCTGCACCACCTTCCCTCATTGCGGGTGTCGGACCTGCTTCTTCATCATCCGTCTTCGCCGTCCAACCACCAAACTTGCTCTCATCCTCATCTTCAAGTCCATGCGCCTTTCGGTACTCTGAGCGTCGCTTCACATCCTCCACCTTCTGTCGTCTCATCTCTGCAGTCTTAGCAGTGACGTATTGAGAGTGCATCTGGTAGACCTCCGCATAGCGGCCCATGAACTTTAGCGGATGCGAAAAGAACATGCTGTTGGGTGGGAGGAGGTCCATGTAGGGAGTCGAGTGAAGGAAGTCCCCAATCCAGATTCCGCCTGTCAGCATCACAAGGATACCCTGCAATTGGATTAGCATGATTTATTGTATGAAATGTCAACCATACGCACAATTGAGATCCAAAGGTGTATCGTCTTGTTTGTCAGGAACCAGAAGGCGAATGTGCCCTCGGCCGGCATCATGTGCGGGTATGATCGTGTCTTTTGCGCGGCACGCTCTTGCTGCGACAGAGGCGCGCCATAGCTTCTGGGCTTGGAGCGAAGGCGAGAAGGATGTGAGGGCGGGTTGAAGCGGTCGGGTTTTTCTAGAAGTCGAGGTTTTGGCGGAGGGGTAGAGGATGCATGGCGAACGGCGACTTGGGGCCGCGCGAGGATGCGCTGGAATTGTCGCGAGTGAAGGGCGAAGGCCGAAGGAGCCAGCGAGGATCTGAGGGCGGCCATTGTATCGCTCTGGTATACAACAATGAAGTCGTCCCTTCACACGCCAGACTGACTTTCAGGCCTTAGAGTGAGGATGTCGGCGAGGTTCGCGCCAAGTCACGCTTGCGGTTGATCCCGGCGCAAGGTCCACAAGCTTGCCCTGGCAGAAGCTGCGGTTGGCTGCTTCCCCCCAAAACATTCGAGCCGCTTGCCTGCTTTCGCCCTCACACACCGCTAACAACAACTCTCGCTTGCCGCCTCTCACCAACACCACCATCCCGTCCACCTCCCTCGTCCTCTTCTCCCGCTTTCAGACACCTCGTCGCCCTACCTCACCAAACCCACACCCCCCCAACAGTTGCCCAAGATTCCGAACATGCGCGAAATCGTACGTACCAGCCGCCCGCCAGAGCCTGTCCGCCCAGGGCCCCTGAAACAAACACACGCGTGCCCCGCGTCTTGTGTGTATTTCGCTGAAAACAACAACCCGTGCTAACCATCACTTCTCGCAGGTTCACCTTCAAACCGGCCAGTGTGTATGTTGCGAGCCCGAGTCTCGATGGTAAACAAGAGCTTGTGATTAACATACCTCAAAAGGGCAATCAAATTGGTGCTGCATTCTGGCAGACCATCTCCGGCGAGCATGGCCTCGACGGCGCTGGCGTGTATGTTTTCTCAATGCATGCGAAAACACGCTCAAGAGACTCTAGCTGACACCCGCCAGGTACAATGGCACGTCTGACCTTCAGCTCGAGCGCATGAACGTCTACTTCAACGAGGTATGCGAACTTTAGGCACCCGCAAATGCACGTCCCATCAGCCTGTACTGACTCCATCCTTTCACAGGCCTCTGGCAACAAGTACGTTCCCCGTGCCGTCCTCGTCGACTTGGAGCCCGGTACCATGGACGCCGTCCGTGCCGGCCCCTTCGGTCAGCTTTTCCGCCCCGACAACTTCGTCTTCGGCCAGTCTGGCGCCGGCAACAACTGGGCCAAGGGTCACTACACTGAGGGTGCCGAGCTCGTCGACCAGGTCCTCGACGTCGTCCGTCGCGAGGCCGAGGGCTGCGACTGCCTCCAGGGTTTCCAGATCACCCACTCTCTCGGTGGTGGTACTGGTGCCGGTATGGGTACTCTTCTCATCAGCAAGATCCGTGAGGAGTTCCCCGACCGCATGATGGCCACCTTCTCCGTCATGCCCTCTCCCAAGGTCTCCGACACCGTTGTCGAGCCCTACAACGCCACCCTCTCCGTCCACCAGCTCGTTGAGAACTCCGACGAGACCTTCTGTATCGACAACGAGGCCCTCTACGACATCTGCATGCGCACCCTCAAGCTCTCCAACCCCAGCTACGGTGACCTCAACCACCTCGTCTCCGCCGTCATGTCTGGTGTGACCACTTGTCTGCGTTTCCCCGGTCAGCTCAACAGCGACCTCCGCAAGCTCGCCGTCAACATGGTTCCCTTCCCGCGTCTCCACTTCTTCATGATTGGTTTCGCTCCTCTCACCTCTCGTGGCGCCCACAGCTTCCGCGCCGTCTCCGTTCCGGAGCTCACCCAGCAGATCTTCGACCCGAAGAACATGATGGCCGCCGCCGACTTCCGCAACGGTCGCTACCTCACCTGCTCCGCCATCTACCGCGGTAAGGTCTCCATGAAGGAGGTTGAGGACCAGATCCGCAACGTTCAGAACAAGAACACCGCCTACTTCGTTGAGTGGATCCCCAACAACGTCATGACCGCCCTCTGTGACATCCCTCCACGTGGCCTCAAGATGTCCTCCACCTTCGTCGGTAACAGCACCTCCATCCAGGAGCTCTTCAAGCGTGTCGGTGACCAGTTCACCGCTATGTTCAGGCGTAAGGCTTTCCTTCACTGGTACACTGGTGAGGGTATGGACGAGATGGAGTTCACTGAGGCTGAGTCCAACATGAACGATCTTGTCTCCGAGTACCAGCAGTACCAGGAGGCCTCCATCTCTGAGGGTGAGGAGGAGTACGACGAGGAGGCTCCTCTCGAGGGCGAGGAGTAAATTACGCTCTCAGCGTGATTCAATATTGTACTCCACAGGACGTGGATTACCTGGCACTAGGATGGGTAAAGCAAAGCGATTGTTTTTAATTTTGTGTGTTCTTTTTTTCTAGCAGAAAAGCGAGGAGTAACCCCAAATGGTAGTATTGTCAAATTACCTTCCTCGCTTCACGAGCTTCTCTGGGCGCGTCTATTCAATCCCATTTAGACGAGTCCTGTAACGCAACGGTCTAACGATTATCATCACTCTCCATGTTTCGCATTGTTTACACGTTTACGCGTTTTTGGCTTTTGATCCCCCGCACTCTGTCCTCCGTGCCTGTTTTCTTGAAATTCTACTCGCTCGCCCGCCTCTCTTTGCCGGCTAGGCGGGCACGGCTCTTCGGCACGCTTAGGTCCTTCGCTTGCCCGCTGATCTTTGAACTCCCTTGGCCGACTTCACGGTTATTAGGTAAAGAGTCATTCGCGGTAAAGATGGGGGGATTATTCGATTTAACTATCTTCCCATGGCCTTTGCGTCTTCGTCCTGATAAGGCGCACTTTTCGTACTAGGATTGATCTTGGATCTTGGACTTGATATTCTCTATACTTAATCTACCTGGCATTCATTGGACTTGATTTGCCTCTGGCTACGAATTGATCGGGCAGTATCTTACCTCGCTTGGTGGAGGAACTAGGTTTCTCATGCATGGACTCGACCTGTGAGAATCGCACTGGGTTTTCGAGCCTTGTCAGATCAGTACCGGAGAGGAGGAATGAACGACCAGAAATCATGGAAAGACGACGGGGACGTTGAGCGTGACTCGGTAGGCCCAGACACGCCCGTCGCAGATGTGAGCAATGAGAAAAAATACCTAGCAAACACAGCTGGGAGAGACACATCTACCGACCATGCAGACCAACAACCCGCATCAAAAGATCCCCAAACGACAACAACACCCCCAGAACCCGAACCAGCGCCCAACGGAGGCTACGGCTGGGTTTGCACCATCTGCGTGGGCACCATCAACGCGCATACCTGGGGCCTCAACAGCAGCTACGGCGTCTTCCTCGCCCACTACCTGGCCAACAACACCTTCCCGGGCGCCTCCTACCTCGAGTACGCTTTCGTGGGCTCCCTCTCCATCTCCTGCGCAATGCTCATCTCCCCCGTCGCAACCTACACCACCCGCGTCTACGGCACCCGCACAACCTTACTCCTCGGCGTCTTCCTCGAAACGGCAAGTCTGATCGGCGCTTCCTTCGCCACAACCATCTGGCAACTCTTCCTCAGCCAGGGAATCTGCTTCGGCTTCGGCATGGGCTTCCTCTTCGTAGGCAGCGTAGGCGTCGTCCCGCAATGGTTCACGACCCGCCGCTCCCTCGCCAACGGCTTCGCAACCAGCGGCTCCGGCTTCGGAGGCCTCGTCTACTCCCTCGCCACGGGCGCCATGATCCAATCCATCGGCTTAGCCTGGGCCTTCCGCGTGCTGGGGATTCTCGCCTGCGTCGTCAACACCATCTGCGCGCTCCTCATTCGCGATCGGAATAAAGCTATCGGCTCCTCGCAGCTTTCCTTCGATTACAAACTCTTCCGTCGCGCGGAGTATTTGCTGCTTTGCGGGTATGGCTGGTTCAGCATTCTGGCCTACGTCGTGCTGATTTTCTCCCTGGCGAACTACGCCAATGCCATCGGGCTGTCGGCTTCGCAGGCGAGTATTGTCAGTGCCTTGTTCAATCTCGGGCAGGCTTTTGGGCGGCCTCCGATCGGGTATTTTTCCGATTCGATCGGTCGGATCAACATGGGTGGGCTGATGACGCTGTTATCCGGAGTTTTCGTGCTGCTGATATGGGTTTTTGCGAAATCCTACGGCGTGCTGGTGTTCTACTCTCTCATCGGCGGGTCCGTCGCGGGGACTTTCTGGGCCACCGTTGGGCCCGTGGCGGCGGAGGTTGTGGGGTTGAAAGATGTGCCGAGCGCGCTGAATTTGATCTGGCTGGTGATTGTGCTGCCTTGCACGTTTTCGGAGCCGATCGCGTTGCAGATTGTGGATGGGACGGGGGGGTATATTAGCGCGCAGGTTTTTACGGGGTTCATGTATGTTGCTGCTGCGGTTTGTATGCTTGGTTTGAGGGGGTGGAAGATTGGAGAGGTGGAGGAGGCGGAGAGGGGGAAGCATGGTGGTGATAGTAGTGGTGCTGGGGGTGGGGTGGACGGGGTTGTTGCTGAGACTGTTAGTTTGAGGAGTCGAAGGGTTGGGAGGAAGGTTATGTTTAGGAGGTGTTGGAGGTGGAAGAAGGTTTGATGGTGTGAGTTGAGATCTCGAATGATATTCTTGACATCTAACTCTTTGCCATGGTGCTTTCTCGCTCTCTCATACGAACGCGGCAATGAAGCTGCAGGTCAATTGTTGTTGATATCTTTTGGAAAGGAAGATAAGATGCCCGTCTGAGCTCGGTCGAGACATCCAAGATGCAAACACATGGCCGTGGCTAACATATAGGTAACCTGTTTCCAAGCGACCATAGAAGTACCACGTTCAAGGGTGAGGAGCATAAGCAGCCAGGTCTCACATCAAATCGTGTTCCTTCATCATGGTCTCACAAGGCTACACCGCATTGGCTCCCGTGCAGATCTGGAGAGAGCCGAGTTACACAACTGGGAAAGTTGATCAATCGTTGGCATCTCTGCTTGCTACTAATAATATCAAGAATTCACACCATACGATCGAGAGCCGTGATCGTCTATCACAGCATCCCTGCGAGAAAGTACTAACAGACATAGTGGGTCAAGTCACAGGAAACCACGCCTTCTTCAGCGCTCTGATGGGAAAGTTCCGAACGAGAAGCAGCAGATTTGGTTCTGTTGGAGACGATAATAATCCACACGATAGTGGATCTCTCAATAGTGCACAGGCCCGAGATCCCAAGATGTCAAAAGTCAACATGGCGAACGATTGGCTCGACGCCATCTCGTGACCGTGCGCCGAGTTGAGATAAACTTCTTGGGCGTTGTGGAGATATGAGATTTGATCGATTGCGCTAGAGGTTGGTGTTGTGTGAATGATCTCGGTGATATGAATGCGGATAGACATGTATCTTCATGTTCTTCGTTCGGTGTTGTTGTTCGTGCTCTTGAACCCAGTCGAGACTCTCCTCAACAGAGGACCTGCGAGTCTTGGGAGAAGAACAGCAAATTCCTTTTCACATGTCCCATCCCGCGTCTACTCTCGGAACATCTGAGCTGCCAAACCTAATGAGGCGTCTAGCTCAAGTGCAAGCGGCGCTAAAGCAGATCGACACGATAGACTGACGACACAACTCTCGTCTCGCAGAGTCGCGCTGCCATCAAGGACAAGAAATAACCCGCCTTGCCGCGTGGGTATTATTATTGCCTTGCCTCTAGCAAAAATCAGCAGATGCAAGTAGATCTCTAGTCCATCCAGACCCTGCCTGCACGTGGCCGAACCACAAGGTAGATTCCCTCTTCTCACACTAACCAATACATCATTATTGGGCTCTTTTCCTTTTGCCTTCGCGCCTTCCTTCTCTCGCCCTCCCAGTCTCTCGTCTTCCCTTCCTCTTTCGCGCCACACACACATCTCTGCTATTACAGGGCTTTCCGTTGTCGCCACGATCACGCGACTACCATGGGAATCATATCTCCCAAGAAAGAGTTCGAAGCCGACGAGGCGCAAGCTCCCACTCCACCTGAATACGATAATGGCACCGCTCACGGCGTGGGAGCTGCTGCACCGGAAGAGCTCGAAGGCCTCACCCTGTTTGAGAAGAAATGTGTCTTGATCAATAAAGAGATCGACGCCAATGGCTTTGGAAGATATCAGTGGTACATCTGGGTTGGTAGTACTCGAGTACAATATACGCAGAGCTTTCGCTGACTGCGCTGAAGGGTCTCTGTGGACTTGGATACTTCATCGACTTGATTTGGGCGCAGGCCTTCGGTCTCATCTTGAGCCCTCTTCAACAGGAACTTGGTTTCCCAGGTCGGTCGCTCGCACACATGGATTTGCCACTTTGATCAATTCACTGACTTGCATTTTGCAGGCGACCAAAGCGGCAACATTTCGGTTGGTCTCTCCATTCCATGCGTTCGTGAAGCAACCATGTTCTGACCAATACTCTAGGTCGCCTTTTCCGCAGGACTTACCGCCGGAGCTTTCGTGTGGGGCTTCCTTGTCGATATTATTGGTTGGTACTCTGGACTCACTGTGAGGCTACTCTCCATGTGCGATCAGTTCTGACAACATACTCACAGGTCGCAAATGGGCGTTCAACCTGACATGCTTCATCTCCGCCGCCTTCGGCCTCGGCCTAGGTGGCTGCAGCACATACAGTGCATTCCTCGTTGTGACCGCCTTTAACGGCTTCGGCATTGGAGGCAACATCCCGATCGATACGACTATCTGCCTTGAGTTCATTCCACAGAACAAACGCTTCATGCTGGCTCTTCTGTCCATCTTCCAACCCATCGGCGTCACGATTTGCTGCGCCGTGGCCTACGGTTTCATCCCGAGATACTCCTGCGACCCCGATTTCACAATCACCGACGACGATGGAAGCTTTGCACTTCAGTCTTGCAACCTTGTCGATGCTGGCGAGCCATGTTGCCACAGAAGAGACAATATGGGATGGCGCTACTTGATGTTCACTCTCGGAGCCATCACACTTTTCATCTTTTTCATGCGCTTCGTTGTCTTCAGATTCAAGGAGTCTCCGAAGTTCCTCGTCTACCGCGGCCAGGATCAGAAAGCTATTGAGGTTCTCGAGCACGTCGCAAAGGTTAACAAGCGCGAGTGCGGCATCTCTATCCGAGACTTCGAGGCGCTGACTGCTGAAGTCGACTCAACCAAGAGTGCCACCGAACTGATCGGTGCTGGCGACAAGCAACGTGATCTGCCTTTGTCAGAGAAGATCAAAATCGAGTTCGTCCGCTACGGCATGCTGTTCAAGAACTGGCAAATCGCTCGCCTTACCCTACTCGTTTGGCTCATTTATATCTGCGATTTCTGGGGATTCACCCTTGCAGGTCAGAATGCACATCCTCTCCAATCACTTGCTCAATGAATCTAACACTTCTCACAGGCACCTACCTCCCAGCAATCTTCGCAGCCAAGAACGGCGAACTCGGCCTATCGATCGAATCGACCTACAAAAACTACCTCTCCATCTACACCCCCGGCATCGTCGCCGTCGTCCTCGGCTCAATGATGTACAAAGTCCCCGTTCTCGGCCGCCAATTGACAATGGGGATTTCCGCCGCCCTCATGGCCGTTTCGATCTTCGTCTTCTCAGTCGTCAACTCCCAGCCCGCCAACATCGGCCTCAACATGATGGAATACTTCTTCCAGTCAATGTTCAACGCAGTCTTGTACGGCTGGACACCCGAAGTCTTCCCCGCTCCTGTGCGTGGCACCGGGTCAGGTTTGGCTTCTTTCTGGGGTCGTCTGTTCGGTATCATCGCCCCGCTCACGGCGCAGACTCTGCTTCCTGCTGGCGGCATTGGTAGCGATCCGCAGGGCTCGCAGAGACTTCTCTACCTGGCCGGAGGTGTTACGCTTGGAGCTGTGTTGGGCATTGCTTTGTTGCCTAGGAAGATGGTGGGACGGCAGAGTTTCTAAGCGTGGTCCTTTTACGTTTGTGCTTTCTCCTATCCTGTCCTTGTTATATGAAGCTGGCGACTTGAGAGCGTTAATGGGTTTGGCCACTGCCGCTTCTTCTCGTTTTCGAAGAACGCAGCAAAAGACACCTGACGCCGTGTTAGCGCATGCCTTTTTAACCCTAGAAATTCTACATCATGTTTGCCGTACAAGAACAGCCTTTCAACCCCAAACCGCAGACCCTTTCCACGTGCCAGCCGTGATGTCCAAAAGCATTCATACGCCAATATGTTGTTGGAGTCAACGAAAAGTTCTCGAACAAATTGCTATCGCGAATCGGGGGGTTTTGGCATACTTTTGTCCACGCATTATCTTCTTCATTTGATCACTTCTTGCCGGGTCATTCGTTCCTTCGTTCTCGTGGCCGTGCGCCGAGCGTCGGGTATTTACCTCTCTTTTCTTTCTGTTCCTGCTTCTGCCGCTGGATTGTGGTGTCCTCGTGCGCTTCCTTGTCCACGCCGCCCATGAGTGCTCTTTGCGCAGTCCTCGGCTTGCGCTTTGTATTTCTCCTTCTCGTGCTCCTTGCTCGAGTTTGCGCGAACCAACCCTTCCTGCCTGCCTGCTCGCCCGCTTGCTGCCCTTCTGTGTTCTGCTCTTTGCCGATCCAATGGCTGCTGTCGCCGCCGCCGCAAGCGTCTCATCGCCCTCCGTCCAAGCCTCGCAGTCCCACAGCCCAGCAGCTCCCCCAATCCCCGAAACCCTCTCCAAAATGTAAAAAATCCCACAACTCACAACCCACCTCTCAAACATGCTTCGTACTCCCGATAACCTCGCCCCTCACTTTAGTCCAATCAATGCTAGCGTCCAACTCTTCGTCCACAAGCCCACACACGACCACATTGTCGCCTCGCACCAGGTACAAGCCGTGCGGCTGCTCGGCCGAGGGCTCGTCGTCGCCTTGCTCGCGGATGATGCGCTCGACCGTGTCTTGCAGGACGAGGTTGGTGACTTGGTCGCAGGAGACGAGCGTGCCGGTTAGGGTGCGGCCGTCGACGGTTAGGATGAGGACTTTTTCTGTGGGCGAGGATGGGTTTGTTAGAGGTGTTTGGTGAGGATTGGAATGGTGGGGAGGGCCTGGGGGGGCTTACTGTTTAGGTAGGAGTTGAGGGACATGGTCGGGTGGGTTTGGGTGGTGTTGTTGTTGGTGTTGTTTTCAGAGGGCTTGAGGCGCGGCGCGAGATGCGCCTGGTCGTTGGGGTTTGGGAGGCGGATTGGTGGGAAGGTGGAAGGTGAGCCGGTGTCTCTTGTGTGTGGTGAGGGTTTTTGTTGCGTTTGTAAGGTGGCTTGTAATGTGGTATTTCTGTGCTTCCGAACTCTATATCCTTGGGATTTGAGAATGAAGTCGAGCTCGAGTGGTCCGTGCACAGGTGTAGCATGCCATGTAGTATGCGATGACACCGGCACAAACAAATAGTGAGAAATTGATAAGGTCATATAGATTGAAAGAGCTCTGCTTCATACACTTCGACTCGTCACTTGGATTGCATAATAAATCAAGCCTTCGCAAACGCCTCCTCGACAATGGCAGCCAACTCCCCCAAAGACTCGACTCTCAACTCATAACCATACTCCTCCGACCTTCCATGCGTCTTCTCACCAATGTGGCCCTTCCTATCGACCCAGACGCCCTGCAGGCCAACCTGCTTAGCCGGACGGTGATCATGAAACAAACTCTGCGCAACATGAACCAGCTCAATCTTCTCAACTCCAAAATCGCTCTTAACGTGCTCGAGCAAGTAATGGAAATTCTTCAAATCCGGCTTGTAACTGCCAATGTCCTGCGCCGTGTAAATGGCGTCAAAGTGGCAGCCGTTCAAAGGCCCTTTGAGAGTCTCCCCAAAAGAGGCACGGTCGACATTCGACAGAGGGATTAGCTTGTACCTCTTACCCAGCGTCTGAATCGCTTTGACGGTATCTTCGAAAGCCGGGTACTCTCCGATTTTGGCGCCGTATTCCTTCGACGCCTGGTCGACTTCGGCCTGGCTGAGTTTGCCATCAGCGACAATCCCGAGGTCGCGCACGTAGCGGCGGAAGCCCTCGGCGATCACGTCGGATTGCAGCATGGTTGGGTTTTCGGCCTGGACTTTCACGTCGTGCTCGTCTATGCCCGAAAGGGTTTCGGAGCGTGAAGGCAGGTAGGGCCCGACTGCTGAGGCGCGGGCGGCGTTGTAGATGCCGGATTCCCAGTCGATTAGCGTGCCGTAGATGTCGAAGCTGAGGGCCTTGACGGATTTCCAGTCGATTGATGAGGAGGCCATTTTGAGGATGTTGTTTCCACTGGGTTGTCTCCTGGGAGCTTAATTGCCTTATGTGTGGTTCCGGTTTGGGGTTGCAAGGGTAAGAGATATGAAGCCGTTCTTCTGCAAGTGGGACAATAGATGTGAGATGTCGATTGCAATTATATGCTAGTTCTCCTCAACAGATACTGTAGCTTGATCGCGCCCTTCTACAGAAGAAATCATCCGATATGAGCCAGAGAAACGTGGCGTTCGAAAGCACGAGAACATCTCCACCTGGAGAGGAAAGTGGGCTTGCCCTTGTCACCAAACTGGGGAACTTCAGGGCGCAAGATAAACAAGTGCCAAGCCTGACTCGTCCAAACGCAACCAATACGAATCAGTCGTAGATACAGTATTGCAGGAACATCGGATGAGGCGAGGTTGGGTACATAGGACCAGTAATTGATACATGGTCTGTCAAATCGAGTAACAAAACATTACGCCTGGCGCTAATTCAAAGCATGACGTCGTGACAGCAAGTATAATCAATCGTAACGCTCTCAACTCATCGAGATTCCGGTTCTAGCATAGCAAGTATCGTTGCGACGCAAGATCAAGAGTGGGGATTTGCAGGCACCATTTCTCACCATCCGGACAAGGAGGGAGTGCGCTGCTTTCTCGGCTACGCGACAAAGTCAGCAGTGTAATCATGCACATAACGAGGCTGAACCCATGGGAGCAACTTACCATTCAAGCGGTTCCTCTAAGTCCATCCACTCACCATCCATGCCATTTGGTCTTGTTCGCAGTCTCGCCATGACTTTACTACGACTCGGCGCCGCGAGAACCCATGCATCGAAACCTGAACCGTGAACACGCCGCCACTCAGGAATGTCCTCGCACTGAGGGTGCTTTCTCGTGCATCCCGTTTCTTCAATCATGATGCACTTTTCCGCAGCTTTCGTCATGGCATCAACATGCCACGCACCTTGACTTGCCGGTAGCTGCTTCAACAGGGCTAAGGCGTTACGTCGGAGCCTGGAATCCCGACAGTGGGTGACAACGAACCAGAGAGGTCGCAGCAGGCCTTCATCCAAAGCCACTGAAAGCAGACGATCGGCTGGATCTTCGGCATCCAAGACATATCGGCAGATTGAGAGCATTTGCTCGAATTCTGGAAGGAATTGGTCATAAAAGCTGGTCTCGGAGTACAGGCAGCCGGCAGCTATGATGCGATCTTCTATTGCGAGGACTCGAAGCATGGATAGGCCGTGATGCTCGCGGAATGTGAGTTTGACGCTGGACTTTTGCATGAACGACCAGAGTAGACGCTCAATAGAGATGAACATTTGCTCCAGCTCTTGAGCTTCAGCCAAGAGTTCCAGGGGAATGAAACCCGGCGAGACGAATTTGAACTTGTCTGCTTTTGTGCGTAGAAAGTTGAATAATCTGCAAGTCCATGTTGTAGAGAACCTTCGGGCTTGGTTGATATCCGCAAAGGCGCTTGGTAGTTCGTTATCAATCGCCGAGGTGATAAAGGTCAGGCTAGGCATCCGCACATCGATGAAGAACGAACCCTGCAAGTCAATCCTGACAAAAGATTGGACCAGATACGGGTCAACGATTTCAGCGCTAGGAGCCTGGGCTGGATCCAGAAGTCGCATAGCATTCTCTGCATGCGTTAAAGCTGGAATGAACCTTTCCCGAAGAGATTCGAAATGAACTAGCAGAAGAGCGCAGAGGAGGACCACATTAGTAGATGCGTTTCCAGAGCCGAGGAGCTTCTGTAAACCGCTCAGAGCTTTGGAGTACTGGCGGATGGGAAAATTCGTTTGCACGAGGCTGACTTCGATCCCATCGTGGGATGCTGCTTCACGGAGGCTCCGTTCCTCGTGCAAAGACCCTAAAGCATTGACGGCATATCGGACAGCCGATTCCGTGTGGCATGCCTGCAGTACCAGTCGCGTCCAGACGGGATCCTGAAAATGCCCCGACATGCACCGACTAGTCCGCAGACGAAAGAATTCGAAGCTCCGTTGCTCCAGTGAATTGTATGCTAAATCAAACGTCAACGCCTTCGAAGGCGTCTCATTTGCGCGAATGATTTCTTTCTGGATTGGACCGATGACAGCGGCGTATCCGTCACATTTTCGGCCAGTTGTCGTGCAACGTGCGCATGCTGGTTTAGCCTCGTCACATTTTATGCGGCGTATTCTATGGAACAATTAATGCCTGACAAATACCATTGCCCATCTGGTAGGTACTGACTTGCAAGTAACACATCCACTCCTCACCTTGGGTGCATATTTCCTTTGTGCAGGCTTTCGGTCACCCATGACCGGCATGGAGGTTTTCGAGAGCGCGCTCAGTCATTAGCCGAGGCAAGTTCGAGTGTATGTCAACAGGCCTCGTACATGGCTGTATACGAAGCAGTGGTGGGAGCGAGAATGGGCTGGCCATATCGATTGAGATAGGTGGGATGGATGCCTGCTGAGTAAATGCACTTGCCGCGGACCCCGGAAGGATTGGAAGTCTGGTTCGTCGGTTCGTATCAAAGCCATGGCCTTGGAGTGGCTCATGCGTCGTACGAGGGCTGCTGGCCTACAAGCCTACCTGACGTACCTTTCGAACAAAATAGTAACGTCGAGGTTCTCTTTGAACCCAACTCTTGCTCGGACTTACGATAGCGAAAGTGACTGTGTACCAACTTGCAGGCAGTCCCGTTTCTCTCTTCAGACATACCAAAGGCTGTCTCGACATGGTTTTGACCTAGATAAGGGCAAAAGCAAAAGAAATGGTCAATACGAGGGTCGAACTCGCGACCTTGGCGTTATTAGCACCACGCTCTAAACCAACTGAGCTAATCGACCAGGTTCTATGGAGAGACTCGTTCAACACGTGATATGTAGCCTGATCAAAACCGACTCCCATCCGACATCCATGACCGTTTGTCTCATGGTGCCCTGGATATAGCTTGAAAATGTGGGTTCCGGGCAGGATGTTCCCATGGACGAGACAGCAACTCTCTCGTACTCTCAACACATACATATCCTTACGCCCCGAATACACTCTTCAGAAGAGTTTTCGCGAAAGCCTCCGACCCAGGAGTTCCCACACATCTCCTCAAACGGTTGCCAGAACCACCATTCAGCCAATTGCCATGGTCGCCAGAAATCTCAGCGAGTGATTCGTCTTCTCTCTTGCGCCGGTTGCGCTGATCGATCACACACATTCCCCTAGTCCATTGTCCGCTCGTCTCGATGCGAATATCCTCGTCGACAGCGAGCTTCCACTTGGGGTTGTCTTGGTCAATACAGTACCATAGAGTCAGCGGATCGTGCAGTTCTAGTCCCACTGCATCTCCTGTGACTTTGTCTTGGAGGGACTCGACTTTGCGGAAAGTCGACTCGAGCCAGGCGGATGTCCATGTTGCCAGGGGGGAGTTTGCTGCGATCAAGGGCGCGGTCGCGGTGCGGAAGGTTCCGCGCGTGAGGGAGTGCTTGCTGGTGATGTCCAGAGGGAACAGGGTCACCTTCAGACGGCGTGAGAGCTTTTCTGGGTAGGGGGCTAGGTGGGGAGGTGGAGGTTCTGTGGCGTGGGTGCCGGGGGGGGCAGGTGGTGCGGGCGGCATGGTTGTATGAGGGTTGGGGGATGTCAAAGCATAGACGCGTGCTGCAGAAATTGAGTCGGCGAAAGTGTTGAATTCGGCACATGGGGTCATCTGATTTGGACCAGTTAGCACTCTTGGGTGATACTAGGTAGTCTACAAGGCTGAAGGATGGTTCGATGATATGATCATCTTTCAGGTGAGAACGTAGGGTGGGCTTACATTTCCAGGCTCATAGACGTTTCCGCCCATGACGGCGACCTCCTTGACACGAAGAAATGTCTCCGGATCCTCAGCAGCGGCCAATGCTAGGTTCGTAAGCGGACCGACGGCGGCAATTGTAATGGTGTCAGGTTCGTTCTCGCGGAGAAGTCGTAGGATCTCTTGGTGGCCGGGTTCTTGAGACGGTCTGAACAACGCGTGCTGCCCTTGAGCCTCTTCTTGCAGCTCCTTCTTATCTGGATCGCTTGTGGCGTTGAACAGGCTCTTCCAAGTGTCTGATGGCGTTAGGTGAGGGTGCTACGCAGGTCAGCTCGATTTGTCCCATCATGTTCAACAGGGGTATGGCATACAGTCTCCGAGATACCTCCCAAGCCATCAGTTCCGTCTGAACGTTATTAAGTTAGTAGTGGAACAATGTGGCAGCTCATTGAGGACATACGGAAATAGTCAGCCATGAGCATCTGATCAGCCAGAGGATGCTCAGGTCCAATAGCGACCAGTGGCTTTGACTTTGCCAAAGCCTCAAAACCAACTGGACGTCCGTTGGCTTTACGCCACTCCATCTCTTTCTCGATATGATGGAAGAGCGAAACCACATTGCGAAGGCAGTTCTGAACGTCAATGTTGCCGTAAGTGACCGAGATCAGCATGACTTCAAGATCTTCTGGCGAGGCCGCCAGGGCGAGAAGCATGGCCATCACATCGTCGCAGCCCTGTGATTTTGTTCAGCAATCCTGTTCCTGAAAGATTAAAGGCGAAGAAGGGCATAGATACAGGATCGGTGTCTATGATAAGTTTACGAGGTGCCATTTTTGCGGTATGCTGTAGTTCAAGGGCTGTTGCGAGTACAATGTATTTATGTGTTGTAAGGTAACAATGATACTCCTTCAATATCGAACAAGGCGTGAATAGCCGTCGGCCTCTGCAAGTGACAGATAACCCGATAGCGTGAGGTCACATCGGCTCTCTTGGCGATGGATGCAGACAACCCGTGTCAAGTGCTATTTTTCAAGGATATATGCACTTTCTAAAGAACGACCGTGCTCGACGTATGATTGTCAGCATCGGCATCAAAAGCAGACGAGGTTCATGTAATCCACATGATACATTATTGCTTGTACCACGCCCTGTCTTTCTGGTAGGTAAGCCAGGCACCTTTCAGGCGTCAGCAAAAACCAGCCCGCTGTCGTCCCGTCCCACCACTTCCGCCACCCCCGGTGCCGCTGGAAATTCACAAAACCGCAAGTGAGCTCCCACTGATCTTTCTTTTCTTCTTTCTTTATACAATGTCTTAACCAGGCCACCAATAGAGTCTCGGTGCGACTTCTTCAGTGTTCGTACAGGTCCCTTGAGGCCTCCTTGCGTGCTCCGGTAGCCTAAGATTGACTCTGTCCTTTTATATCCTCCGACCTCGATTGAATGGGACGCGAGAAAGATTCTTGGGCGGTACATCTCAACTTTTTGTGATCCTCTTTACATATATCTACACATGCTGGCACTTAAGTCTAGTGATACTGGGCGTTATGCTCGGCACAGTGATTGCAGTCTACTGGCCCTGGGCTCGCTGGCGCATTTTCAAACTGGCCTGCGCGTTAGTCGTGGTTCATGCATCTGAAAGTGTTCGCTTTGCGTCACTTACCGTAGGAGGTTCGCCTTCGGGCAGCTGACTACTGAAGCCTCATCGCCATTCCTTTGGTAAAAGAGGTTGCAGCATTCGTACAGAGCGTCGATCTGCGTTCATCAGTGTATGAAGAGGAATCATCTGGCTGATGCGTTGCTTACCTCCTTCTGGCACTTTTCCTCATTGAAGTTGTTCTTTTGAATACAATCTTGAACTGTCAGATAAGTCGTCGTCGCATGTGAACGAGTCAACTCACTTTGGATTGCACAGGCTCGCGGATGACAAGGCGGATCGCACTTGAGGTCTTGCTCAATACCACCCTGTATTGACGTCGATCAGCAGTGAACGACACGTGATAACCTTTCTCGATCGCATTGGAGTAAGGCGAAACTTACCATGTTGGCTCACTGCTGCCAGTCACAAAGCGCTTTTAAGGGAGAAAGGTGATTGACTGTGG
Source organism: Cladosporium sp. MBC 237 (assembly GCA_030772445.1). Lineage (NCBI taxonomy): Eukaryota > Fungi > Ascomycota > Dothideomycetes > Cladosporiales > Cladosporiaceae > Cladosporium > Cladosporium sp. MBC 237. The sequence continues at coordinate 86,038 of JAPHCH010000073.1, forward strand.
TGAATGATGGCCTCAAATATATGCACGTGATAAGGGTGATTTCACAATATAAGGTTGTTAATGATAGTTACATGATTGCCTGCGAGGCTGCTGAAGCCTTCACCTTTGTACTCCCAAAAGCCTGGAAAGAACGTCACGATCAACCTGGGCTTGGCGCGCTGCCTTCGTTTGACATACCACGGCGGCTCTTCTTGCTTTCTCTCGTCACTACACCACACCACAAACCTTTGCTTGAGTCCAGTAAGTACCGCCTCCCCTTTGTTTCTCACGATCCATTTGCGCCGATTGCAACATAAGATCCGCGACAAGTTCATCATCAAGCAAAGCAAAAAGAGGCTAACCCAACACGAAGGCGACCGCTGTGAAACAACCTCCAATCGCAAACACCGCGCACGTCTTTCCTGCCGTGCAAAACCGTTCCACCGACCGAAACCCGACACATCCACTCGCCTACCCATTTCCAACCCTCATTACCCAAACCGCCGCCATGTCTGCACCTCCATCTCCGTCTCCCGCCCAGCAGGACGAGCAGCCCCAGCAGTCCGAGCACCTGAACATCAAGGTCACCGACAACAACAACGAGGTTTTTTTCAAGATCAAGCGCACCACCCAGCTCAAGAAGCTCATGGACGCCTTCTGCGAGCGTCAGGGCAAGACCTTCCACAGCGTGCGCTTCCTCTTCGACGGCACTAGAGTGAACCCGACGGACAACCCAGAGTCGGTGAGTAGAAATGCGGAGTGTTGCGCGAGAGCAGCATGTATTTCACAAAATCAGCACGGAAACTGACCTCAAAGTACAGCTCGAGATGCAAGACGGTGACACCCTTGAGGTGCACCAGGAGCAGATTGGCGGATGCTGAAGGGCTTCTTCCAGCTACATGCTTCTACGCACCAGCACTCTACGACCATCACGAGAATGACCACGCGCCTGAAAATATCATGGCAGCGTCTGAATGAAAAAGGAGAAACGAACGGAGGGTTTGCTGGGTGGAGGACAGCGAGCATAACATCCGTCACGCTGAAGTACTCTACTAGGCGGCATACAAGCTACCCGAGTTTACGTGCTTCAAGTGAATGATGGATGGATGGTTTTTTGCTCTTGTGAACTTAGCTTTGGCGTCTCTCAATTGGTTGCTCCCCCCTATTTGCAGCCTCTGCGGGAATTCACATACCCTTTCCCTTTACTCCCCCTTTCTGTCGTCAGCCCTGGAGTTGTTGTGTTTCTCTCCACCCGTATGTTGAGGTTGGTTCACTTCTGGTCAAACAAACAAGCCGCCTTGCACTACTTGTACTGAGGTTGTTATTCTCTTGCTACTTGAGCTGATACTCCCGCGAGCCAACTTGATGTACTTAGATAACATTGCGAAACATACATTTGGTGCTGAGCATATATACCACTTCATCAAGCCAGCCGAGCACCCGTCTAAAGCTTCGTCGAGGGCTTTTCCATCTGCTTACTCTTCCGCTGGTAATTCTTCACCAGCTGTCTAATCATAAGATCCAACATGACATCCTCCGATCCTCCCCTACACACAAAAAGTTAGCATTGACCACCTCAAACCCCAAAACAACACACCACAAAACTTACGGGATCCGAATACCGTTGACCTCCCTCCACATCCTCTCCGCAATCTCCCCCTGCCCAGTCCTCGTAAACCCATTCCCACCAAACAATAGTACACTACAATCCGCACACTCTTTCAGCACAATCCCCGAATGCGCCTTCGCCGCCGCCGTCAAACCCCCCAGTTCCAAATCAGCCTCTTCCTTCCGCATCTGCGTCATCTGGTACACAAACTGCTCAATCCACGCCCAGTGGCTTTCGAGCAGCGTGCCGCACTTGGCCAGGCGGTGTCGCACCACGGGCTGGTCCATGAGGGTTTTGCCGAATGCTTCGCGCTTCAGGCAATAGTTGAAAGCCGCGCTGAGAGCGACGCGAGATTGCCTGCAAGTGCCTATGGCGATCGTCAGGCGCTCGTGGTTGAAGTTCGTCATGATATAGCGCATGCCCTGGCCTTCCTCGCCGATTAGATTCTCCACCGGGACTTCGACGTCGTCCAGCTCGATGAACGTCGTGCCCGCGCTGATTTGGCCGGAGACTTTGAGGCGGCGCATGGAAACTCCCGGGTGGTCTTTGAGAGGCACAACGAGCATTGAGAGGCCCCCTGGGCCGGGGCCACCGGTTCGTACCGCCATGCTGGCGTAGTTGGACCAGATGCCGTTGGTGATCCATTTCTTGGTGCCGTTGATGATGTATTTCTTGCCGTCTTTGGATTTCACCGCGGAGGTTTTGATGTTTGCCACGTCGCTTCCGGCATCAGGTTCGGTGATGGCGATGCAGATCCTCTTCTTGCCCCAGAGGAGGTCGGGGAGGAAGCGGTCCTGGAGCTGTTTGTTGCCGAATTTGATGATGGGTGGGACGCCGAAGGCCATGCCTGTTGTCATGGATGCTGAGGGCCCGGAGAGGCCGGAGCGGTGCATTTCGTCGATGTAGATTAGGTTGTGGAAGTAGGTGAAGTCTTCTACTTTTACTACGCCTAGGATGTCGTGGATGCCGCATGCTTTTAGTTGTTCGACGGGGAGGGGTGATGGGAGAGTGGGAATGAGCATGTTGTTCTTCGAGAAGGTTTCGAAGAGGTGCTCGGGGACTGTCTCTTCACGCTCCCAGTCGAAAGCGTAGGGTGTCAGGTGCTCGGAGATGAAGGCGTGGCATGCCTTCTGCCACTTTCGCAGCTCCGGCGTGTAGTATGGCGATGGGAGGCCATTGAGATAAGGTGGTTCGCTGAAGGGAATTGCTGGAGCTTCTGACATGGTGAGAGATGGGGTGATCAAGACGATGAAATTACAACTTACGGAATCTGGTTTATCAATTATGTATATATGCAAGAGGAGTCCATTTTATTCCCGTAGACGAGGAGCCCAGGCCGGCTGACCTCGCCTCTCAGTGAGACTGGGGTGTCTTGCGGGGAGACATGAACCGAGGCACAAGTGAAGTGTGTGCCTGCAGCTGGGGCTGAATGCCGACGTCTCACAATGGACGGATATGCAGATTACAGTGACCAGTGAACAGTATGTTCTGCGTTCTACTTTCAGTAACGATGGTATATACAGCCGGTCTGTAGGACCAAAATGGCAAGCCAGGAAGAACAATCATCAGAGAAGTCACAGGTTTCATAGGTATTCTTAATTTTCATACAGGCTAGTGCTACTAAGAGCACGCACCTTCACCTCTCCTTGCTATACATGACAAAAGCCCGGGTAGAACTCCGCTCGCTCTCGTTCGTTGCCCTCACCCGGTGCTCAAAGCAGACGGACATCCCATCCGTAACACTCAAACAGCAGAAAACGCCAAAAGAAAGAAGGACCTTCTATCGAACATCCGCACGTGCGGACTTGCAAAGTTTTTCTTTCGTGTGAAGCGAGCGCGCAAAGAACCATTTCGCTCGCCATAAAAGCAAATTTCCCAAACGCCTCGCATAAAGCATTAATCGAGGGAGTAAAAAGCGAGAAGAAGTAAGCAAGCGTGGCACCCTCATCCAAGTAAAGTCGAGAGAGTTCCGATCAACGCCGGAAGCCGTAAATAATTTTTGTTTGGGAATACGTCCAGTTTTGCACATTTTGAGTGTGCGGGTATAGTGAAATAATGATAGTGTTCCAGGGGTTGCGCATGTACAAAAGCGCAGTTAATGACAGGTTTTGATTGCTTGGTTTTTGTTTGTTCCGAGGATGGTCATCCTTGTAAGAGCGTTGGTGAGCATGCTGCTACAGTAGAAGGTTGACGAATGTATTTTCGCTGCGTGGCAGCTGTCAATCATTCCAGTGGCGCCTCCGCAGACGAGAACGCGGAACTCATGCTCCATCGCGAGCAGCGCCTCGTTTCTTGGTAGAAGCCCTCGTAGACTGAGATTCCTAAGCAAGGTCTGCGCGCTTTCTACGCTTGCCAGCTGAGCGGTCGTCCACATCTCCAGTAGAATAGCCATCATCCTCGTAGCCTTCGTAGCTACGATCGTCATATCGTCGCTTTTTGCTCGTCCGCTCAGGGCGCCCGGGAACGTTTCTGGGAGAAGCTGGCGCCGAGTTTCTAGCAGAAGCGCCAGTGGCAGTTTTGAGAAAGTTGCTCGCGCCAGTCTTCGGAAGGGCAGGGTTGGTTAAGGGTGCGGCCTTTCCACCATCGTCCAGACCCAGCGCGTGTCTCCAGCGATCGTGCTCCGCTTTGGGCAAGCGGCCTGCTTTGAAAGAGAGCGCCGCATCCAGGTTTGCAAATATGTCATTCTTCGCGGGTCCATCTAGGTCAGCGGTCGGGTTCTGCTCCTGCCACAGAGTTGTTCCGTTTGGTGTTACGTAGTCCCAGGCGGGATCAATGAGACCCTCGAGCTCCTTCCTGCTCTCGGTGGCTTTGTTTCGCCCTTCCAGGCCAAGGTCCTTCAACTTGCCTTCGTAGCTTTTACGAAGCTTGTTGATCTTCTCGCCTGTGACGGGATCCTTGCGCTGCACTGACGCCTGAATGGCCCGCAGGTCGTACAGTTCGAGCAGATCTTGGGTCGGGTGCGGTCGCTGTCGCGCGATCGCTAACACAGGAGTTTAGCCATGCCCTGAGCAGTAGAATGCTGAGTGCATAGGGTACTTACGTTTTGTGGGGAGCTTGAAGAGACCCGGCAGTTTCACTGCCGGCGTTGAGTTCTCGCTCCGATCATGGTCCGACCTTCTGTGCTCTGCCTGCGCATCACCGCCCATACTCACATCGCCATCACCATCCCTCTTGACCATCTCTCCACTCTCTGCTGGCGTACCCTTGCCGCTCTCCATTCCTCCTTCACTGCTCGGTCCTCTGCCAGTCGTGTGTCCGTGATATCCCGACGTACTCGGCGGCGTGGGAAATGTGACGCCTCCCCCCTGCTGAAGCGACGATGATTGCGCATTCCATGTAGGCGACATGTGCACCGAGGGTGGCGGAGTGTGTGGGTGCTGCGCAACAAAGGCAGGCTTTGATGCGGGCGGGGAATCCGGGCTGTAGGAGCGGCGCTGGCGTTTGGGAGAGCGCTCGTCTACGGACATTGAAGGAGCGGCCTCGCTGCTGCTGCTGCGTTATGACGGTGCTGGTGGGTGGGTGCCGATGTGAAATGCGGCGGATGGGCAGGTGGTGACAGGCGAGAGTGAGAGGATGGGCGGGCCTCACATGCGCTGCACAGACCGCGGCTGTCAAAGTCGCGGGAGCATCCAGTGAATCGTCGGCGTCCAGTGAAGGCGGCGTCGATGTGCCGGAGTGCGGATATGGGTGTTGGCGAGTGGTGGGTGAACGAGTCGCAGCGTCGGCGAATGGATGGGCGAGAGTGAGGTTGCAAAGCGCCTGAGAGAGCAAGTCAGGCTGGGCTGGGCGTCACTCAAGGCCTGAGACCAGACGTCGGGAAGCGAAGCGGTTCATGCCGGCGATGTCCGCTTTGCCGGATTGGGACTAGGGCAGTTAACAGTACGCGATCGTGTATTCACTTACATATGATGACATACTTGGATCTCTTCTGTGCACTTTGACGTTCTCTAGATCACGCTGCTTTTCCTTGAAGCTAGCAGGCATGGCGGACGAAATAGAGGATGCTGATTTCGACTCTATCGGCATCCCTGGACCGCCCACTACAAACTCAGTGGCAACGTCCCATGCAAGACCCACAGGCTCGACAGCCAGACCGGGACCTGCACTTGACCGAACCTCACAAAACGAACCTCAGAAGACCGGTGTGGTCCAACCCAAACCACAAGCCCTAGCAAAACGCGCCGGACCCAGCTCGATCATTGTCGCGCCCCGGCAAAAAGGCAACCCGATCCTCAACAACATCAAACAGGTCCCCTGGGAATATGGCGACATCCTGCCAGACTACATTCTCGGAGTCACCACATGCGCACTTTTCTTGAGTCTAAAGTATCATCGACTACATCCCGAATATATCTACAATCGTATCAAAGGGCTGCAAGGAAAGTACAGCCTGCGAGTAGTGCTGGTAATGGTCGATATTGAAAACCACGAAGACCCGCTAAAGGAGCTGTCGAAAACGAGTCTCATCAACAACGTCACGTTGGTTCTGTGCTGGAGTTCTGCGGAAGGAGGCAGATACCTTGAACTTTTCAAATCTTTCGAGAATGCAGCTCCGACCGCCATCAAACAGCATCAGTCCACGAGCTACTCCGACAGAATGGTCGACTTCATCACCACCCCACGCAGCGTCAACAAAACCGACGCCGTCAGCTTGGTCAGTCAGTTTGGCTCGGTGCGAACGGCTGTCAACGCCAGACACGAAGATATAGCGAGTATTGCCGGCTGGGGCGAGAAAAAGGTCGAACGCTGGTGTGCGTCCGTCAGGGAGCCTTTCAGAATCCAGCGCGCAGGCAAGCGCGGTATTTCGAAGGAAAACTCTCTAGCAAGTCAGGCTGTCTCCCGTGCTCCGACTTTATCTCGCGACGCCACAGGCGTGGAGTCCGACTCGCCAGAGCCTAGAGGCTCGGGCTTGGGCTCATCGATCTTGTCCAGTAGGCCTGCAGACGCTTCTGCGCGGGTACCTGATGCCGATGCAGATCGCAGACCTGGTTCGCGACTTGCAGAGCAAGTCCACGTCGACGAGTATGCTGATGACGAGGAGGCTCTGGCGCATGCAATGACGGCCGAGGCTGTACCTGCACCTCCAAAGAAAGCAAACGGACCTGCGCAAGAGGCACCGTCCAAGAAGAGGAAGCCCGACGAGGATTCCCTGAGCGACGGTGTCATGGCCGCGTTGAGTAAGCTGAGAAAGGCGGGCTGAAGTGGGAAAGCGCCGAACTGTTGTTTCAACTCTCACGTCGTTCACGTCCTAGCGAGCATCGGCACGACGAGATTTATAATGCACCATGCATACATTCGCCTGTCTACGTGCCGCGCATAGTAGCGAAGCAGACCGTTAATGGCGAAGACTCATCTGCCCCGGAGCCCCACGAAGGCAAGGAGTTGTACTCCTCCTCGCAAACAGTAAAAGTCACATCGCTGACCTAGACCGCATTCTATCCTGATATCGCGATTCCTAACGGTGCCTCCTCAAGGTACCGGGGTCATTTAGGCCATGCACTGTCTCGATAACTTGACCAGAATGCCGAACCATGTTCCACAATGCACGGAGGCCGTCTACGGAGGGCAAATATGACAACTAGTCGAAGGAAGGCAGCTTCTCCGACGGCGAGCTCTCGTTCGTGGCCTAAAAACGAGGATTGAAGTCGGGAAATTTTCCTGGCAGTAAGGAAGGGGATGGTGTCTATGAGTAAATACAATCGGCTGAACCGCAAGGTTTCCAGAACCGAAATCTGCTCGGGTGTCTTTTGGGGGCCCGGCTTCCAGAATCTCTAGTCCTCGTTTTCAATTCTTATGGCCACAAGCCAAACTCACAGTTTCCGTGGAATTGACACTCGACTCTTTAAACCGTGGGCGATCTAGAGGCTTAGTCATTCGCAGTGGAATGGGAATCATGTATTGGAAAGGGAACGATGCATGATAGAAATCATGTCTTGAACACCTGACCCCAGCACCAACCCTAACCCTACTTACCCTCACGCAACTCGTGCTGAATCCTGAGTCCATGCGTATCCCAAGTCTCGCATAGCCACGGACGTGATTTCGTGTCTATTGGCACTTTGCGTAATATTTTTTCGTACTGATATGATGTTTTATCAATCTGTACGGTTCCTACCTTGCTTTTGTGGAAGGTTTTCGGGAAGTGACGCTGGGGAAGCGAAGTCCGCTGGTGCACTGCTTTTAGTGTCTTAGAAGTAGGATAAGATATACCGCCGAAAGCTTCGGGAACGATGGTCCATGATCAATGGTCATACGTAGGCAACTGATTAGTAGACATATAACCTCAGCTGGTTGGCCGTCTGCTTTCTGGATGCAACCATTGACTTCATTGATAAATGCTATATTCATAAATCCATACTATACCACACCCAAACCCTCAAGCCCCCACCCCAATTCTCCTCAGCGTCTCCCTCCCCGTCGTAACCTTCAACCCAACCCTAGCATCCAAATCGAACGCCTCCGAACCCTCCACCACCGCCAGCTCCTCACTACAACGCAACAGCTGCGCGCGATTGCCCGTTTCCCGCCCCGCTTCCTCCCAGTAGACGACGGCCATTTCGTAGTGCGAGACAGGCGCCGGCCAGAAGTCCGCGTGCGGGCCGCCGGAGGCGCGGAGAGAAGCGGGCGTGCTTGCTAGAGGTGTTGAGAGGGCGGATTTGGCTGCGGGGAGGTCGTGGAGGAAGCGGTGGATTGTGCCTGTTAGGAGGCTGGTTATTGCTGTTTCGTCGGCGGGTTCTGGTGGGGTGGTGGTTGTTGATCGGCGGGAGAGAGCGGCGAGGGAGTCTCGCAGTTGAGGCTCTGCCATGCGTCTGTACCCGGACCAGAAGTAGATCATTTCTTCTAGTGGGCTGACGCCGATGGCGTCGAGAAATGAACAGCCGGTCTGCTCTGCGCGGAGAGTCCACTTTGCGAGCTTGCGTGAAATGAAGACGTCGAAGGGTAATTGGCGGGCCATGAAGCGCTTTTTGCCCGTGTGTTGGGGTACGATGCGGAGGAGGTGTTCGGCTCGCCCGGCGTGTTTGGCTGCTTCTTTGTCGGAGGAATTGGCCTTGGCCTGGCGGTAGAGTTCAACGTGGCAGGCGCCGGCGATGTAGTAGTAGAGAGCGTGGGACCAGTTGTTCAGCTCGATGCATTTGATGAAACTGGTGGCGCAGTCTTCGTAGCGATGCAGGTACATGAGGTTCAGACTGCGTTCGAACGTGCGCAGAGCTTCGACTTGTTTGAGAGGGGAAGGGGTGGAAGATGGCGCGGTGATATCGACTGCTTTCTGCAGTTGATGGCCCGCACTTAGCTCGCGAGCTTCTTCCAAGAGCCAGAGTTTGGATTTCGGATAGAGTTGGCGCATTTCTTTGAGGAGAACGCGGAGGCGATCTCGAGGGAGGGCGTCTGCGCAGAGGATGTCGCAGAAGGCTATGGCGCCGTTGTGGAAGCCGAGAGTGATGAGAGATGCCATTGCGCCGTTGATGTTGGTTTTGAATCGGGTGGCGGACCAGAGGAGGCGGAGACCATTTGTGCGATCACCCTTGAAAGAGAAAAGGGATAGGAGTCTGGCGAATGTGGGAGGGATCATGGAGAGCATGAGCTGGAGGAGGCCGTAGCATAAGGCTGTTCCGGAATGGATGAATAGATCGATCTCGTCGCTTGTGACATCCCTGAAATCCACGTCGTTTTCCGCTTGTGCCGCAGCGCCTGCGGAGGGTGCGTTGACTCCTCCAGGCTGGGTGGAATCTGGTGAGGGTTCGCTGGATTGTACAGATGGTCTGTCTTTGATGTCGAGTTTGGAAAAGTCAAGACTTTCTAGATGTCCTTGGTATTCTCCGGGTGTTGGCTGGTCTGAGTGGACTTCTTTGGCGTCTTGAAACACCATATCGCTGTCATCGTCGTCCTGGTCCTTCGTGGGCGTAAGGACGCCTGAGCCGTCCGACCCTGAAGGCGCAAGAGTGGTTCCGCTCTCGAACGTGGCCATCGACGTTTTCGACTTGCTCGCTGTTCCAGACACGCCATTGGCCTCCAAGTATTTCCTTTCTGCTTCGCTGATCTCATAGAGGGTCTGGAATGCCTTCCTCAGCTTATAGAATCCTCGCAAACTCTCCGTCAAACTCTCATTGAGCACGGCAACCACAGCTCCCATGAGCTGACTCTCTGCGTGACACAAGGCATATTCGGATCCGACAGGGTAGATGGCACTCTGGTGAGCTGTCGATGGATCTCGGATCGCACGTTTCTGATGATCCAAGGCACTCTCTTCCGCTTCGGCCAGTCTGATGTTCGCTTGTTCTATCACCTCTTTCTCGAAACCCAGCGTCGCTCGGAGGAATGTCGTGGTTGCACGGCCCAACTACTTTGAATTGCGATCAGTCTATGGATTGAAATGGATCGGTCGACTTCTAGGTTCTTCATACCTTGTGGAATGGTGAGGTGCCCTTGCTCAGCTCGGATTCTGCCAGGTCTACATCGTCTGGAAAAGCGTGTTATAACCAGAGGCGATTTGTATATCGTCGGGTAAGCTCACCATTCATGATATGTGCCGCAGCCGCCAGAGCCTCTCGCACTTCCTAGTGTCAACGATCCGATCCCCCAAGCGCACATGTCTCAGATCTCCTTACATGCGTGAGGCTCATCGAGCGCAGTAAGCGACCTGCTGGCGCTGCTTTGTAGGGGTGCTTTCGCGCTGAGCCATCCTCCCATTCGCTTCATGTTTGGTGATAGGAGGGTGTGGGAATCGTGTGCAATCAGATCGTGTGATTACTGAAGAAAGAAGAGCATTCACTTAGGCGTTTGTGGGTTTGCCTCAAGGCATGCGGACCATGGCGGACCGGTGTTGTACCTAGGGTTAGTACAACAATCGTGCGGCAGAACGCACGTGGGGAGCTGAAAGGGCAATGATGACTTCACTGACTGTGCTGATGAGACGGCGGCACGGCTGGGGAACGAGAACAGATCCGAGCGATGCCGTTGAAGCCTTGAAGATAAGATGAGAATCAGAACGAGCATGTATACGAGCAAAGATGATCTTGGAACAGCAGGGGGTACTACATACTTAAATTCGCAATCACTGCCATGTAAGTGGTATATGATGTTTCGTACCGTCCCCAGGGCTATGGTCTCTGGAAGCTGCACCTGTGTCTATCAACCTCCAACCGGAAGACTTCCCATGTAATAAGCATTTGTGAAGTCAGGTACAGGCAAAAAAGTACATAACCCACGTTGTTCGCTTCAACGTGGTAGGAGGTACAGCAGCAATTGGCAAAGTTGATGCAGCGTGATTGAACCAGAGACAAATTACATGCTTCGAAGGACCATCGAAGGCCCATCTCGTGCTTCCAGAAGCATAGCTCCCCATACATATGTGGGGAACATATAGCAGGTTGAGAACAGATAGACCACGGAGATCGATGTTTCTTGCGCACCGGAAGCTCCAATTGTCATCGACACACTCATCCGGATCGGAAGTGCAGGTCCACGGCTCATTTCCCGAAGTGGGTGTGAATGCAACGGGCAAACCTCCAAGGGAGGCTGTGTGCACGGCTAGCTGCATAACGACCACAGTTGGAGAGCAAGTCACTAAGGTACTCTCAATCGGTAGCGCAGGCACATGTCGACTGGTCGCTGGAAGCTGTACTTGCTTTGGCGCACGAACCGTAGAACAACGACCGTGAGAACTGGCTAGGCTCGACGGGGATACCTTGCCGTGAGTAGTAGTGTTCAAGTGTCCATGGGCTACACAATCAGTGCACGGGGATCACATACACGTGCGGGTGGAAGAGACTTGATGTCAAATGTCTCTCAATGGCTGCAAGTGTGATGGTTTGGAGGTTTCGCCCTCACACCCAAGCAGCCCCATCTGCAATTAAAGAGACAATTCAACAATCAATCGTAACCATTTGGTTCGTGCCCTGCACAGCCTCTAGACTCTCGTAACCCTTGTGTTGCAACTTGCCCACCTCCCCCCCCTGTGCGATCTAGCTTCAGCCGGCAACCGTCCAGTCCAGCCCTCAGACACCACCACCACCACACCTTGTCGGACACGGGTCCTTTGCTGCTTTCACTTCCCTCCAGCAGTCTGTAGTCCTGTAGTCTCTCCTTGGCGCGTCTTCAGCAACAACGCCACCACTTCTATCCATTTGCTACACCTCTCCCCATCAATCTTGCCAGCTACACCACAACACCGCCGGCGCCCAGCTCCCCGCGCCGCTTTGTCCTCACCTCCGCCCAACGCCGCCGCTGCACCACTCCTTTCCTCCTTGCTTCTCCTCCCCCACACGACAGTCTGCCCAGCGTTGGCATCTTGGACACTACCGTGCCGTGCCAGTCTCACCAGCACAACGTCCGCGCTCACGCTCACGCCCACGACCACGCCATCCCCCTCGACGGCTGAGCCCGAACACCACAAGCCGCTACATTAGAACGCGTCAGTGCCCGTGCCGCCATCCGGTCAATACACATCCCCATCAACTCCCACTGACACCAACAGCAGACGTGTCCTATCGCACACACAAGCACCACCACTCCCGCAATCATGGACGGGTGGCAGGTCGCACAGAACTACCTCGGCTTCGCCGTCCTTGCTGGAGGCATTGGAGGTTACTACTACTACACAACAAAGCGCAGCCAGCCTGCCACTGCCGCCAACCGACGACGCTCGACCAATGACTTCAAATCCAAGCCGGACCGTCGCCTAAGCGTCAAAGAGCGGGATGCAGGCCAGATCTCCGCCGCGAGTGAGAAGGAGGGCAAGCAGAGCGATGCCTCTAGCAAGAAGAAGAAGGCACCCAAGAAGCAACAACAACAGCAGGAGAAGCCAAAGGCTCAACCTGCACCTGAAGTCGTTGTACAGGATGACAAGCCCGAGAAGGAGTCGGACATCAGCATGGCCCAATTCGCACAGGGCATGACCCAGGCCCGCCAGGGTCAAAAGCTCGCCCCTCCCAAGAGCAAAGAGAACCGCATCAGGACCGTCAAGCAAAGCAGCGCCCGCGACGCACCCGGCCTTTCCTCTGAATCCTCGCAGGCTGGCGGCGAGACTGGTGCTGAAGCCGACGATGACATGTCTCCTGCCGCTTCTCCCGCCCTCAACTCTGGTGATGTCTCCGACATGCTTGAACCCACTCCCTCTGGACCGGCCTCCATCCGCCTGACTGCGCCTTTGAACCCCCAGAAGCAGCGTGCCCCGAAGCAGGCCAAGGAAGAGGTTGTCGAGTCGAAGAAGGCCCGCCAGAACCGCAGGAAGGTGGAAGAGCGCCGCATTCAGCGTGAGGCTGAGGAGAAGGAGCGCAAGGCACTCGAGGAGAAGCAGCGTCGCTCTGCCAGGGAGGCTCGCGGTGAGCCGGCAAAGAACGGCATCCCTGTCGCTCGCGCCCCGGTCAACAACCCGTGGGAGCAGCAGAACGCTGCCGCTGCCGCCACTGTCCAGACCGGCGCGACTGTCAACGGCGCCTCTACCGCTCCCCTCCTCGACACCTTCGATGCCGAGTCTACTGGAAGCTCAACCGGCGGTCTCGAGAACAGCACCGCTGCCACCAGCACCACTGAGGCCAACCCCACCCAATACGAGAACGAAGATGCTCTTATGGCCAAGGCTATGAAAGAGAGCGAGGACGAGTCTGGTTGGACCACCGTCAGCGTCGGCAAGAAGCAGCAGAAGAAGCGCAGCGACTCAAGCGGCGAGGCCACTCCCATTGAGAAGCCCAAGATCAGCTCGCCCGTGAAGCCTTCCTTCAACACCAACATCTCCAAGCCCACCGGCTTTGCTGCTCTCAACGCCGACGACCCCGAGAACTGGGATGCTTGAACGCATCGCGCATGAAAGCACATTTGGTGCCTCACATGGCCATCCATCCACCCACAACCGCCGGCCACCCAGCCATCTGCACCGACAGGCGAACCTTCCGCCCAGTCATCGACCCACCTTTCCTTACCAATTTGTCTTCACCGGATGCGTGTGTCTGTGTGTGTGTGTGTTATACCGAGGAAAGCGGCGTATTTTCTTCTAGTTCGTATTGTTGTTAGTAACCTTTTTCCCGTCGAATCGCAGTCCCACATTCAGAACGAAAAAAACCCAACAAGGAACACCTGCCGGGGATTGCGCGCAAGGGAAAATTCAAAAAGAACTCTTTGAGTGAAGGCGAAAAATCGGGCTTGACTACTGTTACGTTACGTGTTTGGGCGCGCAGAATGGCATTTGCTTTCTGATTGAAATCCTTTCTTCCTTGCTCTCTCTCTCACACTTGTCTTCTTACTCCTTTTCTCCTTTTCTCTCTCTTTTTTCTCGTACTGCTGCGCTTGGCTGGGCTGTGAGGGAGTTTGTTCTTGCTTTTCCAGGTTCCTTCTGGTTCTTATTGTTTGGGTGCTAGCTTTGCAGACAGACAGACAGGCAGACAGACAGATAAGAAAATAAAACAAAACAAATGAACAGAACGGCAAGATACTTGGATGGGGAGTTGTCGTGTGTTGGTTTATTGCTGGTTTGGATTTGTTGTTTGGTGATGTGATGAATGTGTACTGGAAGAATTGATGACTTCGATTATGACACCCACGGCACGAGAAGACGTATGGGAGGTACTTAAATCGCGTGTTTTGCTCGTTTACGTACTTCCTTGATGAATAATGTGCATTGGCAGTCGTAGTAATGACATGCATCTCAGGAGGTACTGACAACGTTTGTCTTGCTCGCTGCGTACTTCTAGCATACCTAGGTAGGCTTGGAGGCGGCAAAACGATCATCAAGCCTATATATTTTATCAACATCCACAAGTACAACAAGAAGCAATCACGGGAAATCGTCAAATTGCACCATCGCAATCGGTTCTTGGATTCTCTCGCCTCTGCCTTCCATCCCGCCCCTCCCTCCTTATAGCAGCAAGCCAACCCTTATAGCAAACCAACGCTTATGGCGATCGATGGACGCGAACCGTTTCGCTGCATCGCGTCCTTGGTCCTGGAATAATAAGGCGACAACGTCGATAGACCCGCATCATCGCCCATCCATTTAACCTTCTGTTTTGCCCATGCCACAGTATGAATTCCTCCGGAATAGGAGCCAGCGCGGCGCCGGCGCACGTTGGATTGACGCGCGCTTTAGTAGCGGTTGAGCAATGTCTCAGAAGCAAGATGAGGTTTTTTGATTATTACTTACGCATTTACGGGATTTTGGCGTCTTGGGAGGGTTTGGAAGGTGCGGCTATTGGATGGTATAGATCCTCTTTTTTTTTTGGTCAACGTGGTGGCATCCCTTTTCGGCCTTTCCTTTCCTTTCCCTCGGGTTGTGTTTCATCGAGTTTCTGTGATCGTGGCCGCTCGTTTAAATAGCTTAAGAAGTCGGGCGTGTCTCTCTTGCTGGTGGTTGATTTTGTTTTTTTCAATACTACGACTACGACTACGACCACTTACTATCTCCACACACTCCTTTATTGTTTGTTTGATAAATCTCGCCTCAGCGGAAACAAGCTTCTTGTTCTCTTCTCTTACATACATACTTCCGAGGACGCGGGGGCGCTTTGTTCTTTCTCCCATTCATTAAGCATCGAGGCTAAGCGGAAAGGTGCGACAGATATTGTTTGATGGGAGATGCAGCCGAGCTGTCCGCTTATGTCTTTCGCAGCATAGCTCCCTTACTAGTGGAGAGCAAATCGTGTCAAAGAGAACACGTTTCGTTCGCGGCCATCATCATACTACTGCTGCACCACTTTTGTCCAGCTCGCCTGAATTAGTAGCAGTCGGTCCAGGTAACCCCACTCGGACCCAACTCAACTCGGTCTCTGACGCGCCAAAAACGACACCTTGATCCTCCTCCTGCTGCTTGCTTGGTGCAGCTGTCTGGTGCACCCTGTCTTTCCCTCATCGATCCCTCCACAACTCCTCACCTCAGCACTAGCTGAACCACATCCAACACCACCACGCTACATATACAAATCTCATTTCCCACTACTGCCAACCAACAACTCGGCACCTCACACTCCTTCAACCTCCAACCCGCGCTGCAGCGCAGCAGCCACCTTACCTTCTCTCCTATAACACCTCCCACAACACACCACATCCACAACACCCCCCACCAGCCCGCCCAACATGTCTATCCGCGGCACAGCAGGCTACCACCTCTCAGGGCAGAACGCGTCCTTCAACGGCGCCGGCCCTTCTCGCAACGACGCAACCAACGACCCTTCCCCCCTCGACGCCATCCGCGAGCAGACGAGCAAGATCGAGGACTGGCTCGACTCGCTCAGCGACCCTATCAAGCCTTACCTGCCCGCCATCGGCCGCTTCCTCATCGTCGTCACTTTCCTTGAAGATGCCCTGCGTATCCTCACGCAGTGGTCGGATCAGTTGGTCTATTTGCACGATTACAGGCACAGTAAGTATATGAATATTTCTGGCGGCATTGGGTGCTGGATTGGTGTATACATTGGGTTTTGATGGGTTGAAAAGCAAGAGGAAGAGGAGGATCAGATCACTTGGATCTTTGGATTTGAGCAATGCCTGCATACACCAAAAGGACAACCGCTAACATGCTTTCCCTCCCACAGTCCCCTCAGGCATAACGCACCTCTTCCTCATCGTCAACGTCGTCGCCATGTTCGCCTCCTCCCTCATGATCATCGTCCGCAAACACAGCGAATACGCCGTAATGGGCCTGATCGGCGTGGTGATCACGCAAGCCCTGGGCTACGGTCTCATCTTCGACCTGAACTTCTTCCTGCGCAACCTTAGCGTCATGGGCGGCCTGCTCATGGTCTTGTCCGACAGCTGGGTGCGCAAAAAGTTCGCCCCCGCCGGTCTGCCCCAGCTCGACGAGAAGGACCGCAAAATGTACTTCCAGCTTGCCGGCCGCGTGCTGCTCATCTTCCTGTTCATCGGCTTCGTTTTCGCCGGTGACTGGAGCGTTGGTCGCGTTGCTGTCATTCTCATCGGTCTGGTGGCTTGCGTTATGGTCGTTGTCGGTTTCAAGGCCAAGTGGAGCGCTATCATCCTCGTCATGATTCTGAGTGTTTTCAACGTTTTCGTCAACAACTTCTGGACTGTAAGTGTTCTTTTTCCCACGAAGGTGCTGTGAAATTTGAGGGAAATCTCAATTGCTAACAAACGCGTTTCTTCCAGCTCCACGAACACCACCCCCACAAGGACTTCGCCAAGTACGATTTCTTCCAGATCCTCTCCATCGTCGGCGGCCTCCTCCTGCTGGTCAACATGGGCCCTGGCCAGTACAGCTTTGACGAGAAGAAGAAGGTCTACTAGAGGAGCTCTTAGCTGCTACTGTTGCTGATGATCGCTTTGGGAGTCGCATGCTTTACAAGAAAAGGGAAAAAGGGATGTGCAGACGATTTTTCTTTGAGGCCCGGGGAGCGATAAAAAGAGCATTTGGTTCTTTTTTCTCTTGAGCGATCGCGATCGCGATTGTGATCGAATCGATGGATTCGGGAGTGATGGGAAGTTGAGAGGAGCCTACACGTATGCTCCTGACATTGGAATAAAAAGACTTGAGAAGATGAAGAAACAGGAAAAAAAGAAAAGAAAGTGCATTTAGCCGAAATGGAGTATAACTTATTTCTTACATGTTTGTGCATTCGTCCACGGTCAGGGATTTTGCTAAATGTACTTCCATGGAAGTGAAGGAAGGCATGGATGGGATTAAAGGTTCGCAACTTTGGACTCTTCTTGCCTTTCTTCCTTCTTCCTATTTTCGATTTCGTCTGCTTCTTGATAATCTATCATCTCTTTCCTCCGTCTGAGTCGGGTTCGTTCTCGTCTTGTTACCCTTTCATCTCTTTCTTCACGAGGAGATGGGATTTTGCTCTTTTCGTCTCTTTCATCTTCATGGTCGTCGGAAACTCTCGGCTCAAACGATTCAACAACCGGCGTCGCCCTTTGTTCTAGACGGAGACTGATGTCTTCTGGTAGCGGCGTTTCGTGGGAAGGATAATTTTTCGTTTTCGGTTTTATTCCCACAGGGATTTTTTCACGTCGCGTTCGAACTTCACCCGTCCTCCTGATGATGCTTGGGGTATTCTGATCGATATGGTGCGGTCGTTTGCCTCCATCGCTCATCCATTACACGCAAACCGTTCATAGATCAGAACACCGTCTATTTTTCCTCGTGCCTTCGGCTTCACCCTCCATTCCTTGCAGTTCATCTTCATCCTGACTAGAGGAGACGTAAACGCCATCTTCATCCACACGATCCATGTCGGTGAAATCCTCAAACCCCATGTTTCCGACCTCGAGGTTGACCCAAATATCGTAAACATCCCCCCACGGCTGGCGCATCTTCTCGAATCGATCAACAACCTTGTATTCGCCCTTGTCGTTCGGCTCCACCATTCGCTCCCCTATGACGCACGTCTCGCTCGCCACGCCGGCGTCGTCGAGGGCGGTGTATAGGCTTGAGAAAGGGCTGTGAGCGAGGAGGAATTGTTCGATGTCTTGGAAGGTCGAACCGATCCAGGCGTTGTCGAGGCTTCGGAGGGGTGGGATTGTTGGTTCCAAGTAGTAGTCGTCGTCGTCCTCGGGAGACGTTGATGCGAGATCCAGGCCGTCTTTTCGTGTGACGATTCGGAATTCATCGAAATCATGCGCTTCTCGTAGACGGAAGAGGAGCTTGTTTGCCACTTCATGGTCGACTGAGGCTGTGATGAAGAGGAGGCAGGGTGACATTGTGAAGCAAACGAATGTCAATGTTGAGAGGTGAAAAGTTGTTTGGCAATCTATGGTATGTTACCAAGGCATTTCGACATGTTTTATATATTGTTGTGCTTGGACTTAGCAATTGCAGGCAGCCATTGTAGCCTAACAATGATGGAGGGCCCTTGGGCTGAAGTTGAGATGGCGTTGGAAACAAACGCGCTAGCGAGCTCGAAGTTCGGCAGCCAGCATTCTTCCTCCACCATCTTGAACTTGCACGCGCTTGAGCATCACATGCTTGGGATTGAGTGAAAGTACACCAACGCTCACTTCACTTCACTCCGTTGCAGGAGATTCACGTGATCCATCACAATCATGGCACCAATGACTCGCAGATCGCAGGCAGCGGCCGCTGCCAATGCATCCGCAGCGCCAGCAGCTCCTGCCACCGGCGTTTCAAAGCCTGTAACTCGTAGGTCGCGGGCCCCAGCAGCTTCTACGACCGCGCGCAAGGAGCAATCGGACTCTTGGGAACTACTGGACCGTCGGCCTTCACGAACCGAAAAGGCCGACACCTACGACGCCGACAACTCTGAGGAACCCGACAACCATCAGAGCAACGGAAACATGAAACTTTTCACCACCACCACCGCCAAACAGAGTACCGGCGCCGCACAAACGGCTGCCAACTCACTACGCGATATTGCCGATCGCGTGGGCAAGGAAGTCGAGGTCTTCGCCGAGACGCTGGATCGCTTCTTCGACAACCTGCCTACGGCGCAAGATCAATACGACGCTGCACACGACTTGATCTTAGAATTCAAGGGCATTGCCGACGATGCTGTTGAAGAGTTGAAGAAGGGCCATGAAAGGGAAGTTCGCGAACAGTTGCGCGCGGAATGGAGCGAGCAAGCACACCTGAGCGCTTTCGAGAGCACCGCAAGATCCAAGGCCAGGTCAAGCTTCGGAGATGCTGCTGCGGATAGGAAGAGGGAGCAGGTTGAGGAACTGAGACTGTGCCAGGAGGAGTCCGATACTTGGGAGCTGTTCCGCATTATTCTGGAGATGCACTACAACCCCAACACTGCCTCTCAGGTGCAGGAGAAAGAGGAGAAGCTGGCACGGTTGGGGAATGTCCACAGGTATACGTCGGAAAGCGAGCTGTTCGATCGATTCCTCTTGGAGAACGATCTGGCTCGCGAGCGGCACATGGTAAAGACCTGGCTGGAACAGACGGCTGAGAATCAGAAGAGCGACGTGCAAGGAATTGTCGACGAATTGGAGGAGAGGGCTGGAGCTGGTAAAGGCACATGGACGAGAGGCTGGATGCACACACGAGAGAAGATCAAGGCAGAGAAGCGAATGAGGACATGGCCACAGCCAGACAGCTCGCCTTTACCTCAGATTCGGAGAACAGACAACAACGAAATGCTCGTCACTAGCCTTGACCCTGATGCACCGACGCGCCAGGAAAGGTCTTTGGAGAAGCAAGACGCCTACATTGAGCGCGCTTTCTGGATTGCTTGCTACGAGATGCTGCGTCGCGGCAAGTCATGGTCCGAGGTTTGCGACTGGTGCGAAGAGCGCAGAGAGGGCTGGCGCGCTGTTGCCATGGGCAAGACCATGGCCACGTCTGATACTGCCTCGAACATGGCTTGGAGGAAGATGTGCTTCCTTGCTTCTCGTTCTGAAACTGTTGGCGACTACGAAGGCGCCGTTTACGGTCTGCTCGGTGGAAACGTTGAGGCCGTGAAGAAGATCAGTCGTTCTGTCGATGACCACCTTTATGCGCATTACAACGCCGTCCTGATCCAGCAGTTCGATCACTATCTTCAGCAAAAGTACCCTCAGCGTGCACCTCAGGCGCTCAGCAAGCGTGGCTTCACACAGGACAGCATCGCAGACGCCAATGCAGCGCAGCTTGAGATCATGAACTTGATCAACAGCCTAAGGAAAACAACTACAACTAGACAGGAGTCGAACACGCCTATCAAGATGATCCAGAGTTATCTATTGGCCAACGAAACCGAAAGTCTTATCCACACTGTCGGCTCTGCCATCGCCGATGCGCAGAATGTTGTTGGAAATCCAGCCGATATGACGAACCGCATCCAGGCATTGGTGAAGCACGGCTCTGGCTACCCAGAAGATAAGGTCGTCACCGACCCAAGGAGTCTACGCATCGCTACACACATCTCCCTCGTTCTGCAGGTACTCCGGACCTTTGAACTGCAACCTAACGAGCAAGAGATCGAGGACAACCTTGTAGACGCATATATCCAGGAGTTGCGTACTGCTGGCAAACGCGATGCTACGCCACTGTATGCCTCTAGGCTGCAGAGGGAGCGCTACATGGTTTCCATGTCCAGAGTGTTCAGAGATGTCTCTTCCACCAGGGAGAGGGAGACGATGCTCAGTCTTGTGGCAGGCTTTGAATTGGACCCCAAGTATATTCTGTGGGAGCTGACAACCCATCTCCAAGACGATCTTTTCGGAGACACACGCTATCCGAAGGGGATCCGTATTCTCGAGACTACCGATGAAGACCTCTACCCGGGCCAGCGTGTCAAAGCAGACGCTCTGCCTTCGGAAGTTGCACCTCAGGAGGAGGCTTTTGTTATGAGCTATCAATGGTTCCAGCAGTTGAATGGCCATTGGAAGGAGACTTTCCTCGCCCTCACAATGGGTCTCAGTACTTGCTTGCGTATGTTCATCTATCCCGCGCTGACGTTCGGCAATCTTTACTGACCGCTTTCTAGTCACTGGCCGCTTCGCCTGCGCCCGCGCAATCGTCGAGTCTTACCCTTACGACATGATCTCAAAGGAGAAGTCTTACCAAATACTTGGCCGTTCCGTCAACCTCGCCTCTCCCGAATCGACCCGTCCGGTCAGCGAAGACGACAAAGCCTTGTGGGACATCATGTACCGCCAATCCCGCGCCTACTTCCAAATGGAACAACTCGTGCACGTCTTCGAAGCCTTCGCCCACTGGCGCAGCGAAGAAATCACCTACCGCGCCAAACTCCCCATGCCATCCAGCGTTCCCACCTCTCTCAAGCACGCCTACGAAGCCGTCGAAACCTCCATGGCACCACTCCTCCAAGACTCCTTCCTCCTCTACACAGACGACGACACCCACGCAATCATCCTCAACGACCTCCGAAACCTCTACCTCCCCGAAGCGCTAATTGCATACAACACCGTCCTGCACTCGGCCGGCTACCTCATCACCCGCGACAGCCTGCTCAAATCCATGGACCTAAGCGTCGCCGTCGCCAAAGAAGAAAACAAACTCACCGGTCCTCTCGTGCGCGCCGGCAGAGTGCGGGAACTCATGAAGAGCTTCGCGCTTAGCAGCAAGGCTATGCTGGTTCTCAAGGGCCTGGGCCACAAGCCTTGGAGACCTAGGAGGGATCGCGAGGGCAAGGACCCGGGTATTTGGGAGATTGGACCGCAAGGTGATGGTCGTGAGGGGAAGGGGGAGGAGCACGCTAATGGGGTTGAGGAGGTGGAAGTGTAGGTGGGGCTTGATTATGTGTACCTGTTTGTCTGGGAGTTCTTTTCCTTGGTAGTATGACTAGCGCTTGGGCTTAGTTTTTTGATATCAGAAGTTGTACGAACATATTCGATCTTGAGTCTTTGAGCACGCTTCTTCGAATCGGCACTTTTGCGGGTGCCTTTTTGCCTCAGTTCCATCAATGATGCTTTTGTAAATTTGCAATGTCAATGACAGGTTGAATGATCCCTTTGGCTCGTTAGCAGATATCTGTCACGCCACGAAACGAAAACCAGCATGGCTTTGCCACGACTAAAACCCATAGCTTCAAGAATATAGCTAGCTAGCAGGCATTTGTACGTGGGCATGTTGATGATATCTTTTATGAGAACAGACCGTTGATCTTTTATGTAGCCCTTGATGAGTGTCCCAGCCCACAATGACGTCCGACACTCAACTCGCTTCACACACATCACAACGGACTTCACGCAAACATAAAAGTCAACATCATCCAGAAACCTAAGGTAGGATAAGAGCCCAACGGCATCCCCACAAAAGAAATAAAAAGAAAATATCTAGGCGCAGACGAAAGCAATGCATCCTACCCAATCCAGCACCAAAAAGAAAAAACAAACAAACCCCAACCCCAGCCCAGCACCACCACCTTACTACATCACGTCCGCCACACCACCCGCCTACTGCCACACCTGCGGCCGAATAATTTCTTCAAAACGAAACCTCCCCTCATCGACAGGTGTGAAAACCTCAGAAGCCTCAACGAGCAACGCAACGACGACAAAGACCGCCCCCAAATTCTGCTCCGACAGATGCAAACGCCACAAACCCTCGACGTCGCCAGCCAGCGTCGAAATGCACGTTGAGAAAGCTTTGGTGGCCTTATTAGAGAACCGCACGCCGCCTGCGCCTTTCAAATCCAAATCTGTCGAAGACGAAGATGCACCCTCGCAACAATCCGCGACGGCTCCCATCGCGCTGAAGAAGAAAGGGGAATCCCGCATTCTCCTCCCGCTCTCGATTCTGGAGGAAGTGGTTTTCGGGCCGCGAAGCGATCCCGAGCGATCTTATGGGCGGAGACGCAATCGGGCTTTTCGTGGCGTGAGAGAGGATGGGGAGTGGAGGAGTGTGGATATGGAGGATGATGGGGAGGAGGGGGAGAAGACGAGACCTCAGCCTATTAGTACTTGGGAGGGGGCGGAGGATTTCGAAGGGGAGGTGGAAGGTGGTGTTAGACTTGAGGGGACGAGGGAGGTGGATGAGCGTGAGGTAGGGGATGAGGGTGGGTTTGAGACGCCGGAGATGGAGTTGAAACGTCGAGCGGGGCAGAAGAAGGCGGAGGAGAGGGAGTTTGTGAGGTGTGTTGTTAGGAGGGCTGTGGTTTTTGGGGTGGAGGTGGAGGGGTGGAAGGGGGTGGGGAGTAATGGTGGAGGAGGCAGAGGAGGGAAGAAGAGGAAAGGCAAGGGTAAGGGTGGAGAGGACGATGAAGACTTGGTGGAAGACAGTGGGAATGGTCTGAGGAAGTGTGAGGCGGTGATGGATGGGCAGGTGGTAGAGCCTAGTTTTGCCAAAGGCGATTGGAGTGTCAGATGGCGGGAGGAGTGAAGGAGATGCTAATTTCGATATGTTATGATAGATAGATACATCTTGAATGCTCGCGGTCAAAACATATACCGAGCGGCAGTATACAGCAGTGTAATGAGCAGGGTCACGGCATGAAACGACCAACGCTCGAATCCTTCCGCCATACAAACTCCGCAATTTTTCACGACCTCGCGTCGACGTCCTGGAAGTTTTGTTCATCGATTTCAACGAAGACATAACTATACCAAAAGCCGCAAGGAAAGATAAAAGCCAACCCCAACCGCAACAATGAAAGTATCAATCACCTCCACACTTGCACTCTACTGCGCTCTCAGCGCCGCATCCGCCACAAGCAACAGCAGCACTCCAAACAAACCCACAACCGACTGCCTCAAAAACGAACTTAAAGATATCTCGTCCAACATATCCCTAGACCCAAACCCCCCTTCACTCTCCCTCCACCTAAACGGCTACATGCCAATAGAAGCAAACGCCACAATCTCCATCACCCTCCTCTCCCACGATGAAGAAATCTTCAACCAGGCCTTCGACCCATGCACCTACGCCGTAGACGGAAACTCCGCAACCCTCTGTCCGGCCTCGGAAGGACCACTGGAGTACCGCTCGAGAATCAATATCAGCGAGACGTTCGCGGAGACGTTTTCCACGGCGGTGCCGGATACCGCGAAGCTGTATCTTAATTTGAGATCGCTTGGTGGGAATGTTTCTACGGGCTGTTTTGAGCAGGATCTGGACTTGGGGGGAGATGTTGGGGATGATGATGAGGGTGATGGAAGTCAGAGT
Organism: Cladosporium sp. MBC 237; assembly: GCA_030772445.1. Lineage (NCBI taxonomy): Eukaryota > Fungi > Ascomycota > Dothideomycetes > Cladosporiales > Cladosporiaceae > Cladosporium > Cladosporium sp. MBC 237. Next base: position 110,139 of record JAPHCH010000073.1, read on the forward strand.
TCGAGTGATGGCGCAAGTGGCGATGAGGCCGGGGCAAGTGAACAGGGAAATTCTACTACTGCCGATAGTAGCTCCGACGAGGAAAGTTCTGGCTCGATTGCATGCGTTGTTTCGTCGCAATGGATGGGAGCATTGTAAGTTCACTTTTGTCTTGTGATTGATCCAGGGCGCGTTCCTTGCATACAGGCTAACATGTGTTCCGAATGCAGATTTCTGACGGTCAGCATCCTTTTGGCCCAGACGTGGTTCTTGTAGGACGTCCTGTTCGCATTGTGTTTTGGCAGTCTTTGGTACAATGCCACACCTATTTGATGATTCGACAAGAGTCTCCGTCATGTTGTGGGAAGCCGTGGCTGTTGGTAGAAGCAGGGTTTGTCTATTCAAGTAAGCTGAATTCCGAGTACTGTAAGGTTGTCTTAGTATGTCCAAAAAAGTACCTGTTCCGATTACCCGCGGGTTGTAGTAGCCATTGAGAAGTTATATCATTGTAAGATAGCACAAACACGCTGATACTCGTTCGTGATCCTGACCTTGAAACGTCACGCATGTATATGAACGTGCTTGAGAGATCCAGAGCTGATTTGTGAAAAGACGTTGGTTGCAACATGCGGCCTAGATTAATCAAACTCCTCCGATACACATAAGGTCAAGTGCGAAGGCATATCGGATGACACCTCCATGCCTGCACTCGACGCATCAATTTCTGTGCGTTGAAAAGCAACGCGACGGTTGTTTCTTTCTTGACAGGTGAAACGAGTCCAACAGCATTGAAGAGTGGGTGAGGCCAGACAGGCGCTTTGAACGCAAGAGATTTCTTCAGCGGAGCTACATCCATAAAACAGTAGCCGCCTGTTTTCCATCGCATCCGGCCCGATTTTTCTATACGGGCTCAAAACGCCTGAAGTAAACCCCCGTCTCATTCGTACCACAGCAACCAAGTCCAACAGTAAAGCATCGCTTACTCCTCGACAACGTTGCCCCTCTCGCTAACGTAAAGACCGTCCAAGAACTTTCGGATATCCTTGTTGCGAACGCGGCAGATCTGCTGGATGTCGGCGGCGGACTGGGAGACGTTCTCGAGGGAGTTGCCGGTAAGGATGAGCTCATCCTTCTGGGTCTTGGAGGCCTCGACCTCAACACCCTCGGCCATCTGGACGCGGCGGACAAGCTTCTCGCCGAGGAAGTTTCTGCGCATTGCATATCAGTATCCATATTCCTATACCCTCAAATGATCCGTCATGGATCTTCTTGTCTGTATTCCATACCTGATCTCAACCACCCAGAGGCCAGTGTCGTCGCTCTTCTCAAGGTTGACGTTGATGGGGAAATGGGCGTAGACGTAGCGCATCTTGTACTTGAAGCCCTTGGTGACACCAATGATCATGTTGTTGACGATGGAGCGGACAGTGCGGAGGGCGGCGACGTTCTTGCGGCTGCCGTGGTGCATCTCGATGTTGATGACATCCTTGGAGGGCTGCTGGAAGGAGACGCTCAGGTGACCAAGGTCGTTCTTGAGGACACCGCGGGGGCCCTCGACGGTGACCTGGCGGGTCTTGATGTGCACCTTAACTGTACAGAGAAAGGCCTGTTAGTATTTGCCTGGTCTCCTGTATCCGATCCTCCTCCTCGCGGGTTCCAGCTCGTGAAGTGTGGTGTCTCGTTTCGCGGTTGAATATATTGTCGCATTGGGCGTGGGTATTTCGGGGTTTGCTGGAGTTCTTTTGGGGGCGCAACGTACCTCCCTCAGGGACGGAGAGAGACTCCTGCGAGTGGATGTACCTCATTTTGCCGGCGTGGTGCTGTGGGTTAGTTCGAGGATGTTCTTGTCGCTGCCAAAGCCGTGATAGACGTCGACACCTGCGAACATCCAAGCCAAATTCTGGGTGTCCTCAAGCCAAGAGTTTTCCTTCGGGAGTGCCCGCACTTCGCTCCTTCTCTTCCGAAATCAGGCACTCAAGACATCTCAGGCATAAAAGTTAGGCACTCCACTTGTTCTTCAGCAGGTGGGGGCGAGAAGGCAAGAAGCAGTGCCCCACGTCAGGCAGTTGGTTCCAAGGCGAACGTTTGCTTGTGTTGGGTGACTGCATACAAGCACCGCCTTCACCAATCTCTCTCAGTCGCAACAGTAATCCTTCCCACCCATCTACCACAACACAAAATCCCATACCACAGCCATGAGCGCAAAGGTACCGCGTAACTTCCGTCTGCTGGAAGAGCTGGAGAAGGGCGAGAAAGGCCTAGGAGCCGGTATGGATCATCGTCAATGCACTCCAGCCTTACCGACCAGTCAACTAACAATTCCCCAACAGAGGCCTGCTCTTACGGCCTGGACGAAGGCGACGATCTGCTCATGACCAACTGGAATGGCACCATTCTTGGTCCTCCTCACGTATGCAATCTCCCACCACATCCGCATCGAAACAAACAACCACCGCTAACACCAGCCCCATCCAGAGCGTGCACGAGAACCGCATCTACTCGCTCAAAATCCACTGCGGCCCTCAGTACCCCGACTCCCCACCCGACGTCACTTTCATCAGCAAAGTCAACCTCCCCTGTGTGAACCAGAGCAACGGCAAGGTGAGTGGCTCCGTGGACAATGTCAACAACGCACGTGACCGAGTTTCCCGCTAACAAACCAATTCTCTACACAGGTCGACCTCGCCAAACTCCCCAGCATAGCAACCTGGAAGCGCGACTTCACCATGGAAACCGTCCTCATCGAGATCCGCCGCTACATGGCCGCGCCGGCCAACAAGAAGCTTCCGCAGCCAGCCGAAGGCACGAACTTCTAAACGCAACGTGGAACCGAGAATGCATGTCTCGTTGCAGGAAAAGAAAAAGAAAAAAGAAAAAAGAGCACATAACTCCGCGCCGCCTGGATGCTGCTGCGGAGTACACATGGTGAGAGCTAGAGAGAGTGAGAGAGAGCAGGCGACATATGACGATAACGACTTGTTATGGATTTTGGAGTGCTACAGCATAGCATTGGCGTACTACCACCTGGATACTTCTGGAGGCATTGATGGAGAAAAAGAATCTTCCGTGTGCATCTCTTCTTTTGTTTCTTCTGCTTCTTTGCTTTTTTTCCACTTTATATGTGTTCCCTGTCGAATGGGCGTGATCGTGTCGATTCTGTACACAGCCTACCTTACCAGTGGCAAGAGCAAATTTGCCACGTTTCCATCCATATGAGACTTCCCAACAGGTCTGATGTCCACTTTGGTGCCCGGATGTCTTCCAGAGGTGATTGTTATGCGTGATTTCGAATCATACCCTCGAGCCCAATGAAGAGATTCAACCACTGGATGGAACAGAACAGCACAAAGCAATCTCCTCGATCTTGAAAACGATATCATTCCGAAAACATGTCTTTCTGTATGGTCTATGTGGCTTTCATCCCGTCATAACACACGGTACTATTTCAGGTATTCATACAAATCGGACCAAACCCATTGCATGCAAACAAAATGCTCGCTTCATGTCCCAATCACAATCAACAATCAACATTGGCCTTCCCAAAATAAAAAAACACCAGTAAACTTTCCGTCTTCCTCTTTAACGAAAACATCCAACATCTACGCTCCGCTGTAAATCCTGGCCATGCTAGCAGCGCCCTTAGGCTCAATGAAGAGAGCCTCGGCCTCGACGAGTTTCGTGCCCGCCTCGCCGTCTTCGGTCAATTGCTCGATCCAGCCCTTGACCCACGCCTTGCGGCCCTCGACTTTCGTGGTCTCAGCCTTGAGAACCACGTATGTTCCCGCGGGACAGGGCGCGCGGTAGTCGATTTTCAGACTCGCTGTGACGCCGACTTTGTTGGGGAGCGCAGGGAAGCATGCACGCGCTAGGCCCTCGTCCAACAGCGTCGCGAGCAGGCCGCCGTGCACGATGCCTGGGTGACCGCAGAGGGAGGGGCCAAGGTATGCGATCTGCGTGAGGCGGGGCAGTTCCTCGCTCGACTCTGCCAGACTGAGAGGAGGGACTTCGATCTTGCCGGCGCCCAGCAATACGCCGCCGGTGAGGTTGTGCGGGCGCATGGCCTCGGGGATTTTGAGGTGGGGTCGCGACTCGACGACGCCTTGCTGGGCGCGCAGGCGGACGGCCAGAGGGTGGGTGGTGATGTGGTCGTTGATCGCGGCCGTCTCGGGGGTCGCGGGCTGGAACATGGTGAGGGTTTCGGCGTCGGTGGGCGGGTTGAGGAACCCGTTGACCGTGTCTGCGGCGGGGGCGGCGGACATAATGAGGCCGGCGCTGAAGAAGAGGACGATGAGGGTGGTGGTTATGAGAGACTCTTTGACGCGGGAGGTGGGAGGTGCGGTGCCGGCGGTGGTGGGTGGAGGTACGGGGACGGTGGCAGTTGGGGTTACGAGGACGGGTTGTGCTGGTGGATCGGCTGATTTGGTGGAGGAGGAGGATGAGGTGCTTTGATAGCGAGCTGATAAGATGGAAGGGAACGATGCAGAAAGTCGCGATTGGGCGTCAGGGTTCTTGATATATCTCGCTGCTGGGGATACCACGCTATTACCAGCAGCACCAGCACCAACACTGCCGCGCCGGACCGACGACACCCACCGCCTGCCAACGACAGCGGTATGGAGAGACCGAGAAATTACCGGCTGCATCGTGGATGGAAGTGAGGTCGACAGCCTTGGCACAATCATTGTTACGGCCGGACGTGGGTCTGGGTGGACGAGATGGGAGGATGGGAGTTGACCGGCTCGTTGGGGCTGAACTGGATAATGCCGCGTGGTGCTTGGGTGGTTAAGGAGAACTTTTTTTTTGGGACCATGGTGGCGGTAGCCCAGATACCGAGGTTCGTTTTTGATGAGGTGAGAGGGAGCGGAAGGCGGAGAGCGAGAGAAGATCTCGTGCGATAGCCGACCTCACCCAACCAGGCTGGGCCCCAGACAGCCTCCGCCAGAAACGGCTGTTCGTGCGTACGGGTCTGGAAGTTGACTTTGTGCACGTTGCCATTCGTCCAAATGTACAACGTTTATACCTGCTGCCTGCTCGGCTAGCATAATAGACTGGACTCGAATGACATGACGTGATACAATATTCCATACACGATATCGACGGCCCGTACAACAGTCTACTGTATTCAAAAAGACAAAAAATCTGGTCACCGTATCATTCGCTATAATATAAAACAAGAAAAATCTCTAGGCTAGCAAGCCATGCCTTCCCATGCTACTGCGATACAAGCAAGCTTCTACGACTCAAAGCTGTATCTCAGCCACTCGCCAACAGCCCTCAAGCTCTCCCATCTGACGCTCTCATTGTCATCCTGCATCAATGCCATCACTCTAGCCTTCAAGCCAGCCTTCTCCAAGGTCGAGCGCTTCTCAGGGCATTGCTTGACGAGGAATGCCACGTCACTGCAACCAATAGCGAGCACCTGCTTGTCGCTGGACCAGTCTTTGCTCAAGATCTCGGCAAGTTTGCGCAAGTAAGCGCCATTCTCAGTCGTGATGATGCTCATGGCATTTTCCCTCCAGAAGTCTGCGTTCTTGTGCGGGGGCGACCAGCGGAGATGTCCAGAATCAAGCTCACCAGCGTAAGTTTCCAGCGTCGTGCGAGATGAGGTGTACTCCTCGAGAAGGGTGGAGAGGTTGTCGAGATCCTCTTGCAGGTCCTGGTCGGCGACCTGGCGACCCTTCAGGTTTTGGAGGACGGCGGGAAGACGGACGGCGATAGCACCAGGGAGAAGGGTATCTTTGTTAGCCGAGAGAATGTTGTTGAGCGTGCCGAGAATCATGCGAGTAGTCTTCTCTTTGGGCGAGACGCGCAGAAGTGAAGTGTACAGCGGGATAATGTCGTGATCCTCGTCAAGCCCAGGACCGACCAGTTTGCCCTCGAAGCTCAGCTGCCAAATCACAAGAAGAATGTGGTAGAGAAGCTGCAGACCCACGCTGCCACCGACCTTCACGTTGCTCTCTGCTACACTACGTGTGCTAGAGGCGGTGCCACTTCCGTTGTTGAGAGTGCTGTCCGAATCTCTGCCACCTGCTGCCGACCGCAGTACTTCGATCAAAGGAGACAGAGTCTCTTGTCGTTGCTTCCAGAAAAGCTGGCGGGATTTGTGGGTTCGCAGGACTGCAGAGTATTCCTGGCATGCGATGTCCTGGAGGTTGGCATCGGACTGCTTGCTGAGTTGCGCAATGTATGTGTAGGTCTTCGGGAGAGCATCGTCAATCGCAGAGTTGGATTTGGGGTATGCTTGCAATGCATGTCCAAGAAGAGTCGATAGAAGAGCCGAGGCAAGCAGAGGGATGGGGTCTTCTGGGCTAGGCGACTGCTTCAAAAGTGGGAGAAGCGGCTTGAAGGGCTCAGGGTGCCTGACAAGCAATTTGGTGAGTTCTGGAATGTCTGCAGAAGGTATGATTAGTCTGATATGCACGAATTGCCATATTGCGAAGGAACATACCATCTACAAGATCCCCAGCAAGCACCAGCATGTACTGCAGGATGTCTGTCCGCTTCGCGGCGCTCTCGAATATGCTCTTCACATTATCACCACCCAACAGCAGATGTGTGTATGTTCCGATGTCTGCCTCGATAGTCTGCTTTCTCTGCTCCTTGCGCACCTTATCTATCGCCTTGATCTTCTTCAGGTCCTCCTCGGTGATTGTTTTGGCTCGGACAGCGCCCTCCCAGCTGATCGGCCGTGCGCGAATGTTGTTCTGGAGCGAAGAGATGTATGCAGGCGGATCGAGAGACATGGTCGCTGTATGAACAGGGAATGATCCGAGGCAAATGTATTGGATGATGTCGGATGGCTACCTTGAGGTCGAATGGCCTCGTTCGGTCCAAGTTGGTCGGTCCAGTCGCCTAGGAGCGAGCTCAAGCTAGACCTGACGTATGGGTCTCGTGACAATTTCGCGCTTGTCGTCCACCGTAGCGACTCAAAGATTCAGACTGCACGCCAAGCAATACCTTCTGAAGGACTGACAGCATATCAAGGCCATTCGCCACTCTACCGCGCCTGTTCATCACGACAAACACAGGCAAAAGGTCAAGATGACCTCTCTAAAAAGGTCGCACGCGACCACGAGTCCGACCACGACCTTGAGCAGCAAGACGTACCTCCGAACTCTCAAATCCGGCAAAGTCCAAAAGATTGTTCGCGAGCTTTACCTTCGTCAAGACATTCCTTGCTCAAGCCAGCTCTGCACAGTATGCCTCGAACAACAAGCCTCAGGCTACCACCAGAAGGCTGCACCTTTCGTGCTCAGCGCAACCCCAGCCGGCACCAAGCAGTTCCCTCAAGGCCATTACCTACTCCCGGACACAAACGCCTTCCTCAATGGCATGGACCTGTTCGAGGCCGAGGGAGCCTTCACAGACGTCGTTGTTCTACAGACTGTACTTGAAGAAGTCAAAAACCGCAGTTTGCCACTTTACCATCGTCTGATAGCATTGACGAAGAACGATGGCAAGCGCTTTTATGTCTTCTTCAACGACTTCAGATTAGAAACCTACGTCCAGCGCGAAGCTGGTGAGACTATCAACGACAGGAATGACCGAGCCATCCGAAAGGCTTGTGCCTGGTACAATGAACATCTGCAGCAAGCTGTCAGTGGCCGCAACAGCGCTAGGTGTCCCGCCGTCGTCATGATCAGTGATGATCGCGACAACATTCGCAAGGGCAAGGCAGAGAATGTCACGGCTTTCCCTTTGCGCGACTATGTCTCTCAGCTTCCGGATGCGGACAAACTCCTCGACATGATCCCCGAGCGGTCATCTACCAGAGACGGCAAGGCCGAGCTGTTCTATCCCGAATACATGTCGATGAGCGCTATGCTCACGGGCGTCAAGGCTGGAACTCTACACCAAGGAATTTTCAACGTCTCGACGTACAACTATCTGGAGGGCAGCGTACATGTTCCTGCTTTCGACCGCCAGCTCATCATTCAAGGAAGGGAAAACAGCAATCGCGCTGTCTCTGGCGACGTGGTCGTTGTCGAAGTCTTGCCCAAGGACCAATGGAAAGCACCTTCATCCAAGGTCATCGAAGAAGACGAAGTTAACAAGAACGAGAACGCCGACAACGAAGATGAATCCGAGGGTATTGTCACGGAACAGGAACGTCGCGCTCTTCAAGAAGAGGTCAAGAAGACCCACGCTGCCGGAGTTGAGAACCAGCCTCGACCTACCGCCAGAGTCGTTGGTATTATCAAGCGCAACTGGAGGCAGTATGTTGGTCACATTGACCGTGACTCTGTGCGTGGAGGTTCAAAGAATGGTCAAGCACAGCAGACCGTCTTCCTCATTCCTATGGATAAGCGAGTGCCCAAGATCCGCGTACGTACAAGACAAGCCGCCGACTTGCTTGGCAAGCGTGTTCTTGTGGCCGTGGATTCATGGGGACGTGACTCCCGCTACCCCGTCGGTCATTTCGTTCGTAGTTTGGGCGAATTAGAAACGAAGGGCGCAGAGACCGAGGCATTGCTGCTCGAATGGGACGTGCAATACAGACCATTCCCAAAGACTGTGCTCGACTGCTTACCTGCGGAAGGACACGACTGGAAAGTTCCTGCGTCGAAAGAGGATCCCGGATGGCGCGGTCGCCGCGATCTTCGCGATTTGGTCATTTGCTCTATCGATCCCCCAGGCTGTGTGGATATCGATGATGCCTTGCACGCGAAAAAGCTTCCTAATGGCAACTTCGAAGTAGGCGTTCACATTGCCGACGTCTCCAACTTCGTCCGACCCAACAATGCCATGGACAAGGAGGCTTCCTTGAGAGGAACAACGGTTTACCTGGTAGACAAGCGCATCGATATGCTTCCCATGCTACTTGGTACGGATCTATGCTCGCTTAAGCCTTACGTCGAGCGCTTCGCGTTCTCAGTCATTTGGGAGCTCGACCAAGACGCAAACATTGTTAACGCAGACTACACGAAGAGTGTGATCCGCAGCAGAGAGGCTTTCAGCTATCAAGCGGCACAGCTTCGCATCGACGATGACTCGCAACAAGACGAGCTGACCGCAGGCATGCGCCATTTGATGATGCTGTCAAAGAAACTCAGAGGCAAGCGCATGGCAGCTGGTGCGCTCAATCTCGCATCTCCCGAAGTCCGCGTCGAGGCCGAGAGTGAAACTTCGGACCCTATTGACGTGAAGACGAAAGAGATTTTGGACACCAACCAGCTCGTTGAGGAGTTCATGTTGCTCGCCAACATCTCCGTGGCGTCCAAGATCAACGATGCATTCCCGCAAACCGCACTCCTCCGCCGCCACGCCGCGCCACCAAAGACCAACTTCGAGGAGCTCTCCAACCAGCTCAAGGTAAAGAAGGGCATGGAACTCCGAACAGACTCATCCAAAGCCCTCGCCGACAGTCTCGACACCTGCACCGAACCCGAGAATCCCTTCTTCAACACCCTCGTCCGCATTCTCGCCACGCGCTGCATGATGAGCGCCGAGTATTTCTGTGCTGGCACTCTTTCTTACCCTGAATTCCGCCATTACGGTCTCGCATCAGAGATTTACACCCACTTCACCTCGCCCATCCGTCGCTACGCCGACCTGGAAGTGCATCGACAGCTCGCCGCCGCAATCGACTACGAGCCGCTCGACGCCAGCTTGCAATCACGCAATAAACTCGAAGGCGTCTGCAGAAACATCAACTTCCGCCACCGCAACGCGCAGCAAGCCGGCCGCGCGTCAGTCGAATTCTACGTCGGCCAGGCGCTCAAGGGCCGCGTGCTGGAGGAGGACGGCTTCGTCATGCGCATTTTCAGCAACGGCTTCGTCGTCTTCGTCCCGCGCTTTGGCATCGAGGGGCTCATTCGCTTGAAGGATTTGACCGGCTCGGAGAGGGATGAGGTTGATGGGGTTTTCGATCAGGCGGAGTATAGACTGCAGTTTGAGGCTGCAGGGAAGGGGAAGAGGCAGGTTGAGTTGTTTGAGAAGGTTAGGGTGAGGATTGAGGATGAGTTGGAGGGGAGCACGGGGAAGAGGAAAATCAAGCTGGGGCTTATTTATTAGTGGAGGATGAGTTTTTGTAATTTTATGAGTGTGCAATCTTGATTTGGGAAAGATAGCTCGAAGGAGCGAAGACATAGAGGTAGTGTTAGGGTATACACCTCAATGATCAAAGGTACAGGAGTCTAGTTCTTCGCGACGTGCAGCCTGCAATCCTCGGTCGCTCCACAGAGCGTTGACACTACGTGAATCTCGATGTGCTAAGGTGTGGGTAGGATTTGAAGTTACCTTCTCCTAGCTTCACAGACCAGAAAGAGATGAGAAGGTGCACTCTCTTGCTCTTTTCGGCAGTATGGCACATAATTTTTGCTTTTCTTCTGATTGCCAGAAAAAGCCAAGAAAATGGAAGAAGAGCTTCTGAGTATTTTACCGTGATGTACAGTACTAATGCGTCTTTTGACATAGTTACGCGGCTGGCGCGGTGATGCATTCACCCAAACTCTCTCTCTCACGCACACAGGCCAACTAATGCGAGGCAAAGTGGAGGCAGCACGCAGCAACAGTAGTCCAGACAGAAACAGAAGAGGCACACGACCAAGGGACCTCGCTTGCCCCTCATCACAAGGGAGATAAAGTCAATTTAGCGTAGACGGGCGCTGAGAGTTGGGTACCTGGCTGGCTCCCTCGCTCCCTGTGGCCTGGATAGAGGCTTCGTAGCGTAACTTCCCTCCCGCGACGCCCCTTTCCCGACCCTGAGAAGAGAAGCACACACGCACACGGGCAAAGCGTCTGGATAGAGCCTGCAAATAATAATAGTGTGGCCAGCTAACTAGTAGTATCATCGCAACTTTCCCATACCGCGCGGCGCATCCTAGAGGAGTCGTCGTCTTCGCCATTTCCCCATTCCCCATTTTCCCTTTCCCTTGCCTTGCCTTGCCTTGCCTTGCCTTGCTTTCATTCATGCCCTGCTGCTCTTCATCCGCGGTGTAAAGACCGCAAATCACCCCTCGTGTAAGTCCTCGATTCTCCTCCCAACATCCACCATCCCCCCGAGAAACCCCTCTCGCTTGCTTGCTTGCTTGAACGTCATGCACGCCGCTCTCACCGAGACGGTCCGTCGCCGTGTGTGCTTCAGCCTTTCAGGTACATCCAGGGCTTAGGTTGCGCTGGCTGGCTGGCCGGCTGGCTGGCTAACTCTAGCTGCCTGCCTGTCCAAGAGCCCTGTCGAGGTTATTGTGGACACCCTTCTCTACCACTGCAGTAGTGGTAGCAGTAGTCCACTCCACCCACTGCCCTTCAGCCGACTTTCTTGCTCTTCCCTCTCCTCTCCTCTCTCTCCTCTCTCTCTTCCCCCAACACCTCGCACCCAACCAGGCTACGAGGAACCCTCTGCCCCACCACCTGTTTCTTGCCGGCAGAAGCTATAATGCTAACTGCACTGTCCATTGAACAGTACAGTTTCTCGACTTTCACCACTCTCCTCTACCGCCCGCCCTGCGGAGGAATCGCCCTAGATGTCTACAACTACTCCTGAAGCAGCAGCCGTCGGCCGCATCGACTCGCCCGTGGGCAGCCTGCACTCCATCCCATACATCCCTCTCTGCTACGAGAACGAAGACCCCGACGCCTCGGCCTTGAGACTCGTCCAGACTTACGCTCCCGAGTGGAAAGACAGCAACGGCAAAATCAAGTTCAAGCGTTTCACCGAAGGCATCACCAACACTCTTACAAAAGCCACCATTGAATTCCCCGGCAACACTGCTTCCGAGGTAGACCGCAACGCCATTCTCATAAGAGCATACGGCAAGGGAACAGATGTCCTGATCGACAGGCAGCGGGAACTCAACGCACACACTTTGCTGGCTAGCAGAGGCTTAGCACCTGCTCTTCTGGCACGCTTCGAGAACGGCTTGCTATACAGATACGTCGAAGGAGATGTCTGCTCTCCGGAGGACCTTAGGAAATCGGAAGTCTACCAACAAGTTGCCAAGCGCCTAGGAGAATGGCACGGCGGTCTGCCATTATCTGCTATCAGTTCAATCCCTCACATCAATGGGACAACACCAGGCCAAACGACCGCTCAGCAACAGCCCGAGCCCATCCCCAACACATGGACAGTAATTTCCCAATGGATCGACGCCCTCCCCACAGACAGCCCAGAAGAGACCCAAAAGAGAGACAACCTGAAAACGGAATTCGAGTCCATCGTAGCGAACTTCTCCAACGTCCCCGGCCTCTTCGGCAAATCCTACGTCTTCTCGCACTGCGACCTCCTCTCCGGCAACGTCATCGTCCAAAGACCAACCGGCGCACCAAAAGACTCCAGCTCCCATCCCGTCGCCTTCATCGACTACGAATACACCACCCCCTCCCCCGCCGCCTTCGACATCGCCAACCACTTCGCCGAATGGGCCGGTTTCGACTGCGACCACGCCGCCGTCCCCACAAAGTCCCAACGCCGCGACTTCATCCGCCACTACGTCGCCAGCTTCTACGACCACTGCATCTCCGACACGGACAGCATGGCCATGGAAATCGACTTGCGCGCCGCCATCGAACAAGTCTACGAGCAGGTCGACGCTTTCCGCGGGATCCCCGGGTTTTACTGGGGCGTTTGGTCGTTGATCCAGGCGACGATTTCGAACATTGACTTTGATTATAAGTCTTATGCCGAGATTCGGTTGGGCGAGTATTGGGCTTGGAAGGCTGAGGTGGATGGTTCGAGGGCGAAGGAGGGGGGTGAGGTCCCTTTGCGCGAGAGAAGGTGGGCGGAGGAGTGAAGTGAATGTGTTCCACCAACTCTCTTTGGATGATTTTCGTTTTTCCTTTAGTCTGATCTTCTGAGGAGGGAGAGAGGTATTCGGCAGTGGTAATTAAGGGCTAGAATCGAGGTACGCGCTGGCCGCGGATGGAGGGGGAGGGAGTCCTTCAACGCATAATAAGAAGGAAGTCAAATCGCAGACAAAGCCGGGGTTCCTCTTTGACCCCAGGACGCGAATGCATGGAAAAAAAGCCGCCAGAGCAAAAAAAACCATCAGGGGCGGGCGTGTCGTGGGAAAAACCAAAACATTCGATCAAAAGTGGAAGCGAGCCCAAGATGGGAACAAAACACGTCCTCATCCATGTGCCATCCTACCCACGCACGCACGCAAGAGAACGGAGCCAGGAAATCGCACCACCACGCTTCTTTGCTCGATCATCCATCCCGCGAAGGAAGGTTTCTAAGGTAACTTTGGATGGAAAGGACGGATTGGGCTCGACATGGGGGTAAAAAATCATAGGATTCAAAGCGCTGTTTTTTTTCCTTCTTCCTGATTTTGGATCGGATTGGGATTGGGTTTTCGGCTCGACCATGAGCGAGAACATAAAAGAAAAAGCATCATTCTTTCTTCCTACCTATCCTTGTTCTATTCCTTTCCCTTTCTTCTCATCTCTCCTCCCTCATTCTTGCTCTCTTGTTCCTTCCTTCTCTGCCTTGGAGGTTGGAGGCCAGAGCTGTGGAGGCTGGGACTGTTTGGCTATGTTTTTTTTGTACATACGATATGGTATACAAACAAGAAAAATTCCCATTCGTTTCGATAGGTACGGTACTTTGTTTCTTCGTCGCTGGTTTCGCTTTTTTTTTTTTCCGTGCCTTGCTGCGGGAATCTGGGAGTTTTTGAGAGGAGGGTGGGGGATGGTTTCTTTTTGCTTGGTTTGGTGAGGGTTTGTTTTGTAAGTTACACTCTATCTTGAGGCATGCATCGGACGAGGTGGAAGAAAGTCACATATACACCTAAATTGCTTTTGGGGGGAAATGCGAAACATGAATACTGAGCGAGACATGTACAAGGTACGAGGAAATAACCAACAACAGTCCTTGCTTTCTTCTTCGGCCGCAGCAAGATACAGCAGATTCCCATCCGTTCCATCCAAAATAGCCAGGTTTTGACTTATTCTGGCCCCATGTGGAAAGAACGCCAGCGCTAAAAGATTCATCTTCTGTCCGTTCGAGGTAGTGCACTCTGGCAGCTTGTTTGCCTTGTTCGTTCTTTGTCCAACCGTGTTCCTCTTCAGTGTCCACAAATCGCCATGCCGTGAGGCATTGAACAAAACACAGCCTCTCACCCTCTCAATACCACCCCTCCCCACCGCCATAAGGATCCTGCCTCCCCCTCGCCATTCTCGCATTCTCCGCCTGCCTCTCGGAATAGAACTCATACTCCTGCCTCCACCTCCCCGCCCAAGTGCCCAAATCCTCCACAACGCCCTCCGGCCCTCTCGTCCACATCCACAAACCCACAAGCGCCAAACCGCCCCAGAACGCCACGCGGAAGACAAGCCGGAACCAGAACATGACGGTGTTGACGAGCATGTTGAGGATTTTGAGGGAGAGGAAGAGGATTAGGAGGAGGAGGGCGAGAGTTGCTAGGTCGGGTTTTTGGGTTAGGGCGTTTAGGAGGGGGGTGGTGTAGGACTTGATTATGCTGGTGTAGGAGAGGAGTTGGAAGGCGTAGGGGCGGAGGGGGTTGTTGGGAGAGAGGAGGTAGGTGGTCCAATCTGGGAGAGGGGGTCAGTGGATTTCCTTGGGGGGAAAGGTGTGTGGGAGGAGGGGGGTCTACCTTGGATGATGTCCATGTTGGATTGTGTGTTGGTGGTTGTTGATTGGTGTTGCGATTTACGATTTGCGATTTGCGAGCTTCGTGCTCTATGTTTCTCTCAGGAAGTGAATTGGCGGAACCGGCTGACGGAGTAGTTGTCAGAGTAGTATGCGATGTTGTATTTCTCAGAAGAAGCAGGCCATGGGCGAGACTTGTGCCAGGAGTGTCTGTAGTGTGTGGTGTTTCATGAATGCCGCCAGTGCGCTCGCCAGCCCAAACAAGACCCTGTAGTTACGCCTGCTGCTGCAGATCAAGCTGTTCTTATCGATAAGTCGCTCTTGCCTCAGGTTTCACACGCCTCTTTGTGGAGCCTGAACTGACACAGGATGAGCGTTCACTTTCAATTGTGACTCGACTAAGGCGGTGTCACAAAAGCGAAGAACGGTCGTCTCTGTCGACGTCTTTAAATAAATTCAATCACCTGCTTTCTGTTCGCTGCATATACGGCCTGCACCTGCCACATTCGCTCTCGACGCTGGACTTTCGTCACCCACGCAAGGGCTTTACCAAAAGATTCAAATTCGAAGCGGCGTCACGGTAACAAACGAAACAGTTCAACAGCACTAGTATATTCGCCACAACAACCCTCATGGCGTACCAAAACGAAGCGCCCTACAGGGCTCAGGATCGCCATGAAGTCTCAGAAATGCTTCGCGGCCTCGAAGCAAGCCAAGGCAGAGGCAAGGACAAAGGCAAGAGTGGCTTCTCGGCCAAGAAGAACACTTTCGACGTCCAAGGATCAAATATCAAAGTCGACTCATGGCGAATGCAGGACTGGGACTACAAGAAGCCAAACCTTCCAACTTACGCCCGTGGACTGTTCACCGCCCAAAACAGCGCCGGCCAACCGGAAATTGTCGTCAGAGGTTACGACAAGTTTTTCAACCATGGAGAGGTCAACGAGACGCAGTGGCGAAATGTCGAAAATGATACAAGGGGCCCGTACGAATTAAGTGTGAAGGAGAACGGCTGTATTATCTTCATTTCTGGCTTGGAAGATGGCACTCTTCTGGTTTGCAGCAAACACTCCACCGGAGCTCGGACAGACACTGATATCAGTCATGCAATGGCTGGTGAGAAGTGGGTTGACAGGCACCTCGCCACGGTTGGAAAGACGAAGCAAGATCTTGCACTGAGGTTGCGTGCCATGAATGCTACTGCCGTGGCCGAGCTGTGCGACGATGATTTCGAGGAGCATGTTCTGCAATACAGCCCTGAACAGGCTGGACTTTACCTTCACGGTATCAACCTCAACCTTCCGGAGTTTGCAACTTATCCCCATCACCTCGTCGACCAATTTGCCGACGAATGGGGTATGAAGAAGACAATGTTCCTTACCATGAACCACATTGGCGAGGTCAAGGCTTTCCTTGACAACGTCGCCGAGACTGGCAACTACGCTGGCCGTGATACCGAAGGATTTGTCATCCGTTGCCAGTCCAAAGCAAACACAAACCAGTGGCATGATTGGTTCTTCAAATACAAGTTCGAAGAGCCATATCTTATGTACCGCCAATGGCGCGAATGCACAAAGGCAATAATTGGTGATCGCCAGCCCAAGTACAAGAAGCACAAGAAGATCACAGAGGAGTATGTTGATTTTGCACGAAGGCAGCTTCATGGCCGTCCCGATCTGGCCAAAGCCTATAATGCCAACCACGGCATCATCCAGATGCGTAACGATTTCCTAGAATCTCGCGGTCTTAAGGGTTCGGATATCATTCGACAAGAGCAGGAGATGGGCGACGTGGCCAGCGAGGACGTTACGAACGATGTTGTCCTTGTGCCTGTTGCAACTCTTGGTTGTGGCAAGACTACAGTCGCGCTCGCGCTGTGCAAACTCTTTGGCTGGGGTCATGTTCAGAATGACAACATCACAGTCAAGAAAGGAAAGCCTGCGATGTTCGCGTCAAAATGTTCTGACTGTCTTACCGAGAGTCCTGCTATGGTCGCCGACCGAAACAACCACCAACGACGCGAGCGCAAGCAGATCATCGCGGACATCTCCAAGATCGTTCCCACCGCTCGTTTCGTCGCACTACACTATGTGCATGACAGAAGCAACTATGATAGCATCCGGCAAGCTACTCGCGACCGTATCATGGCGCGCGGAGATAACCACCAGACAATCCACGCAAGCACCAAGGGCTCCGAGATCATCGAGATCATGGAAGGTTTCATGCACCGCTTCGAGCCGGTGACACCCGATACCTCTCCAGATGACGGTTTCGACACGATCATCAACCTTGATGTGATGTCGTCTTCGCGCGAGAACCTTGAAACCGTTATCACCCAGCTTTACAACGAGTACCCCAAACTCTTCCGAGACCGCGAGATGCCCTCTTCCGCCGACATGGACGCTGCTATTGAAGCTGCCCTCAACAACTACACCGTTGACATCAAGCATGAGATCAAGGGCGGCAACAACAACAACAACAACAACAAGCAGAAGAGTCAGCCAAACGGGGCTCCCAATCCTTCTCACACCGCGCCGAAACCCAAAGAGCGCAAAGTAGAATACTTCGCCGTTCAACTTCCTGCTTCGCGCGTGTCTGCTGTTCTCGACGCTGTTTTCCGCGACGCTTCTCCCGAGCAAGTACTCATGTACAACTCTCTGAAAGCCGGTGGCCGCATCCAGTCCCAATTCCACGTGACGCTCATGCACCGCGCCAGCACCGGTCAGCACCCAGAGACCTGGGAGCACCTGAACGGACTCTACACCAGCGCATCTGCGCCCACACCCGAGCGCGCCTTTGCGCTACCAGACGCGAAACTTGGCGATGCCAACGTCCGCCTCGAAAGATTGGTCTGGGACAAGCGAGTCATGGCTTTCGTCGTGCGCTTGTCGGGCAAAGAGGGCGAGCAGTGGCCTTGCGTCAACAGTATCGCGCACGTGACGGTGGGCACTTCATCTCCTGCCGTTAAGCCGAAGGAGTCGAACGATTTGCTTGAGAAGTGGGTGAACTTGGGTAGTGGAGATGACCCTGATGGTATTATGGAGTTGCCGGTCAAGGGGAATGTCGAGCTCGAGGGTGTGGTGAAGGGTGTGCTTTCGAGATGAGGAGCCGCAAGGCATGGGAGGGTAGATGATGGTTATGTGATATGTTGCATGAGCGTATGAGGAAGGGAACTGGTTGGTGGGCTCGGATTAAAGGGGGATACGCTTAAAAGCATCGCGATTGATTATATCCTACATTTCCACGGATCAGAAAGCGATAGTCTTGCAGATGTTGACAGTATGAAATCGTTTCTGCGAGTCTGCAACATAGCATGAATTCAACATGAGAGCATAGCGCCTCCAGCGAACCATGACGAACTTCGGTAAACTCCTAGAACAAACCAAGAACATCAACGTCGCCTACACCAGCCTTCACGCAGAAACGTATCCCTGATGATATCAAAAGATCACCCAAAACGCCACAGCAAGCACGGCACGCACTCCGCGGCAATCTGCAGCCTAGCGGACTCCAAAACGTCAAGCCGCCGCGCGATATGCACCAAAAACCTGTTTCCGACCCCAAACCTTCCAAGAACACAGCCACACCCCCAAGATCAAAAACCACTTTACTCCTCCCTAATGAAGACACTTAACCGCACATCACTGGTCTAGAACCCTAAAATGTAGGCATCACCGCCACACTTCGCCTACAGAGAGAATCTCGCAGCCACACATATCGCTTTGCCCTGCAGCAAATGCACCGCATCTTCTCGCTTCCCTCACAGTTGCTCAGGTCCTGCCATGGCCGTTCGATCCGTATACCTGGCGTTGCCCTGCATGTTAGTAGACCGTCCCTGGACGCGAAGTGGCTGGAGAACTCCGTTGTCATGGTTCCTGACCACTCATGGCCTGCGAGCGCCACACTGCCAACCCGCCCTACGGCCTAGGAGACCTGTCACCTATCGCAACAGCATATTGCACGGAAGCTTGAGTATGCCTGCGCTCGACGTGAAAGTCGGTAGGGATTTCCCCTTGAGTTTTGGGAGTGGAATAGCCGAGAGAGAAGATGTGTTTTCCCTCCACTACTTCTGGGTCTTTCTTTTTTGGTGGAGAGGGTGGTGATCGTCGCATCATCTGCACTGCCTGGGTTCTGAGGTGGTCTGGAGTGTGGGTTTGCTCTCTTGTTGCAAGCTACTTTGTCATTTGTCAAGTCTGTAGAGGAACCCTTCGTTTTGTCTTGCGTGAGTTATACCGGATTGACTACTTTTCTTTAGGTTTCGATGATTACTGCTTAGACTCCTCTAAAGAACCCGTCACGAACGCTTCGTGTCTCACTGTTTCTAGTGCAGCGCATAGGGACCTGGCTCTCTCATACTAACGGACATTCGCATCCTGGAAATATGGCGAAAGCTCAAAGCAACACCCGACTGGCAGCCTACCTGCTGCTCTTGACAGCATTGGCAAAAGCTCAGGATTCTACGACTACCACGAACAGCTCGCCCACATCTGTCGAGACAACACCTATACGAACAGGTTCAAGCTCGGCATCGGCTGGGACAGAGCCTTCTACCACCGATTCGCCCTTACAGCTTTGGGGCATTGCGAATTCCTTGTTGTCGGTCTATTACCCTTCGACAACGGTGTCGGATATCGCAGCACTCACCTGGCCTAGCTCGGTTGTCATTGGATCTTCGACGTATACACGAGGGGCAAGCTCAACCCCGACATCAAGCTCAGCCACGTTGTCATCATCAACGTCAACATCAACTATCTCAAGTATCGAGGTCAGCCGGCCCGTAACCACGGATGACAGCAATACAAGCGATCCAGAGCCAACCGAAGAACCGGAGCCGGCAGGAGATTCCAAAGACCGGAAGCTGGGAATCGCACTAGGAGTTGTGTTCGGTGTTCTAGCGCTCGCCGTGATGTTGTTTGCACTGATCTTCATCCACAAACGACAAAGGCGCCACGGCGGCAATGGCATCTTTCCAAACAGAAAACGCACTGGCTCCCCAACAGACAGCGAAATAGGAAACTGGCGCTCTCGGCATCCACACATGGACCTGGTCAAAAGTGTCGCTGCCCCAATGACTCAAAGACAACAAGATCGGCCACCTCGAGATTGGGTTGACCACTACAACCGCCTTTCCGACCAGTACACACCGCCTGTACATATGCACCCAGCGTTCATGCACCAACACACCAACAGCGCAGGAACATCCTCCGAAACAAACCCTTTCTTCACCCCAACAGACCGAGCAGTCCAGCACGCCGACCGCTACAACGACCACAGCGAATATCACCCTGGCTACCCCAAACAGGGCCTCCACGCCACAATATCCGAATACAAACCCTACAAACCCAATCTGAGACGCTCTCAAAGCTCCCACAGACGCTCCTCAAGCTCAAGCCCCGATCGCAATTCACGACCACCCACGCCCTTCTCTCCCATGTTGATGATGCAAACCTCCTCACCGCCCCAACGAAACCTGAACAACATCAACCCCTTCACATCCACCACCGACGACTCCAGCGAAGACATCGCGCAACGCCAGCATTTGACCAAACAATATCACGAGTACGGACAAGGATACGACACAAACGAAGAAACCGACCTCGTCAGTCCCATGCAACCTCCCTCCAAGAGCCCAGCGCGCCGCTACAGTCCTCTAGTGCACTATCCGAGCTGGTCGGAGATTAGCGAGTTCGATTTCACTGGTGAAGCTGAGGCGGGGGGCAGGGCTGTGAGGGGGAGGCGGAGCGGAAGTGGGGGTTTTGATGGGTATGGGAGGGATAGGGAGAGTGTGGTCGGGAGGACGGAGTTGGCTTGATTGGGGCGGGTGTTCTTTTTTTGTTATCTGATTTGCGACTCGCGCTGGCTCGCGAGGTTGCTTTGTTGTTTGTTTTTGAGATGTAGATACCCTTGCTAGCTACTTGTACGTATGTTGTGAGTTGTAGACTTTTTTCTGTTGTGTTCGCGTGTTGGGAGGGAGTTCGTAGGCACTGTTAGGCGCGCCTTCTTACATTGCCATACTATCGTTGTTAGTTTACCTTACTTTCATGTTCGATTTGCTCCTAGTCTGATTTAGTATCTGTAGTTTGTCCGGAATCGCATGGTGGTACATTTGAACCAAGCTAATGCATAACCGCGATGATCAATTCTATCTTGACAATTTTTAGCCTCCTCGATTTGTTGTTCGTGCCGCTCTGTCGTCAAGTCCTCATTTCAGCCCGCTCGGATATCAGTGACTGCTATGAAATTATAAGATGATAACTACGGCGTCCTTTCCGGGACAACTTCACAAGTTCTTCGCCCCGCAGAACTGTTTGAGAAAACCTTGAACCGTACACCTCCTTCTTCCATTATAAAGAGATCATTCCCATCAAACGCACGGAGCTTGCGAAATCCTTCGGTTGGACTCATTCCTCACCACTACTGATTAACAACGTGCGGCATCGGTCGGTAAGTGCGGAAGACTTGGACCTTGCAGTCCATTATGGCGCTCACTCGGTCCCCACGCTGCCACGAGTAAGGTGATGGGCCCTTAGGGTTCCTTCCCAACTTTAAGATCCGGGCACGATAAGATCTTCTGATCTCCCTCTACCCATCTTTCCATACACTTCCCATCCTCTGTCGAGCGTGAGAGGTCATATTAGATATGTCCTCTGACGAAAATAACACCCAGAGCTCCTCCCGAGCATCATGGGCTCACAAGGCCTGCCAAGCATTGGGCCTTACATCTTTCATGTCTTCGACCCTCGACACTAAAATCCTCTGCCTGCAAAGATTCATTCGCCTTTTCGCTTTTGGCGCCTCGACTTTGATTCTTGCATCCTACCTGGGTGCAATCGGCACATCTGACGATCTCATCGGCCTGTTCATGACCTTGACGCTCATTGGAGATGTCTTCATCAGCTTCCTGCTCGCTCTCGTCGCTGACAAGCTTGGTCGCCGTAACATTCTTGGTCTTGGTGCTCTTCTGATGTGTGGAAGTGGTGTGGTCTTTGCGACTTTCGGTAATTACTGGATTCTGCTGGTGGCTGCGATTTTGGGCGTCATCACACCTAGGTATGGCCCATACGGCTACTGTTGCAGCCCTAATGCTGACTTCATGATTAGTGGCAATGAGATTGGACCCTTCCGCGCGGTAGAGGAGTCTACTATTGCGCATCTGAATGCGCCCGAGCATAGGAGTCAAGTCTTCGCTTGGTACACGCTGATTGGCATGGGTGGCGTGGCATCTGGTCTCAACACTTGCGGCTGGGTAACGACATATCTGGTTGAGATTAAGCACTGGAGCCATCTGGAAACGTATCGCGTCATGTTCCTTGGCTATGCTGCCATAGGAGCATTGAAATTCCTTCTCACGCTGTTGCTGAGCGCCGAATGTGAAGCTGAGCCAGCCCAACACAAACCAAAGGATCGCCAGGACGAGACTGCTCCACTCTTGCGCCAGGAGAACGAAGAGCAGACCAACGCGCCCCCAAAGAAATCGAAGCCTGGATTATGGTCATCAATCAGCCCTGAAAGCAGAGCCATTGTCTTCAGACTCTGCGTTCTATTCGCCTTTGACAACTTCGCTAGCGGTCTCGCTCCCATGTCATGGGTGACCTATTATTTCAAGCGACAATTCGGCATCAGCGACGGCCAACTAGGAACCATATTCTCCAGCACCAGCCTCGTCTCCGCCATCTCAGTGCTCTTCGCAGCCTCCCTCGCCCGCCGCATCGGCAATGTGAAAACCATGGTCTTCACCCACCTGCCCTCATCAATCTGCCTAGCACTGATCGGAATCCCCACCTCCTTCCCCCTCGCCGTAACCCTCCTGGTCCTACGTGCATCCACACAATCAATGGACGCCGCGCCTCGCTCGGCTTTCCTGGCCGCCGTGGTGCAACCGCACGAGCGCACGGCTGTCATGGGAATTGTCAATGTGGTCAAGACGGCTAGTCAGAGTATGGGACCTTTTATTACTGGTGTGTTGGTGAAGCATCAATTGTTCTGGGTGGCGTTTTTGATGGCCGGGTCTTTGAAGGCTGCGTATGATCTTGGGCTGCTTGTGACTTTTGTTGGGCAGCAGGCGCAGGAGAGGAGGAAGCAGACGCGTGAGGAGGAGCGTGAGGAGGGTGCGTAGTTGAGGTAGAAGAATTGTTGCAGAGCTCAGACAGATCTCTCGGCGATTGTGATTCTGGGGTAGATGTATAGTAGGTTATAGATATTGTCCTTTGAGCTATGAGACGAGCCTGACCAGGCCGATGAATCTTTTGTGTCTCAATCCGACGTTACATGTGATGCACAGCATTGGAGAGTTTGAGCGATGCGAAGGTGTGGATGGTAGTACATTTGAGAGTATGTTACTGAATGTTCGTAGGGACGGCCTAGAATGAAGCATGTAGATGAACCGCTCAAGTGACCCCATGACCCACAGCCGCATCGTTAGATTCGGGCGTGCAAGGCATGAGCATCACGTCGAACTGGAGCTTGCAAGGACTGGAATCTCAGAGCTCTGATCGCTGCTTGTAGCTGCAACTCTTCCAGTCACACGTGTCCTGTAGTCTTTGTCAGTCTTCAATTCCTCAGCAAACTTCAAAATCAAAACAACCAACATACCTTGTGAACCTCCGTCCCCCACCACTTCAGATTGCTCGCAGCACCCGTATAAAACACCGCGAAGAAAATGACAATACCCGCAATAGCGACCGAGCAATCCAACGCCGAGCTCAAAACGAAATTATACCTTCTCCACCAAGTCCCCTGCTTTCTCTTGATCAGCAACCCAAAAAGCAGACCAACAACAGCCCAGCTGCCATAGTTAGTTCCCGAAGCAGGAGGGATATAGTTGAGACCGCCGAGGAAAAGCGGGACGTGGATTTTCTGAAGCCATTTCGTGTTAGGGTAGAAGCGTCTGCGGAGAACGAAAACAATGACGGGGAGGATGGCTCCCAGCAGGAAGAACCAGAGCAGAGGACGGTATCTGGCTCCTTCTTCAAAGAAGCGCCGAGGTCCCAGAGCGCCCCAGACCATGCTTGTGTTGAAGTGAGTGCGGGAGAAAGGGCATCGGAAGCCGTTCACGGCGTCTTTCGTGCAGATGCCTGGAATGTGGTTGAGCGCCCAGTTGATCACGGCGACTTGGCCTAGAGTGCCGAAGATGATGCCGACGAGTTGGACTGCGAACAGTTTTCTCGGTGGGATGTTGCAGTAGATTCCTAGTTTCAGGTCTTGAGCGAATGCTAGACCTTTGATGCCGGAGATGTAGCCAAGGTTGAAGAACCAAATGTTGGCGAGGACTCTGCCTTCCCAGACGTAGCCGGCGATGATGCGGTAGATGATGTCGATCTGGATCTTGACGTTGGTTGTTGCGTAGACCCATGCAAGCTTTGAATGGCGTTAGTAAAAGTGTCAAGTTTTCACCAAGATGGTTGCTGTACTCACAGGAACGAAAAATATGGCGGCCATAACGAATGCTAGAAGCACGCCGTACCAGTGCAATTGAACAGGCCAGGCTTCGCAGGCTACAATCCCAAGAACAATTGACAACAGACAGGCGACCCAGTACCACCATACTGGCACGCTGTTGTATGCAGGTTGCGCATTGCGAGGCTTTTTGGGAGTGCGGGTTGCGAGTGCATATAAACCAGATGCCTTGAAAGCGCTTCTCAGATCATCTCTCTTTTCGAGTGCCAACCAAACGAATAGAGAGACAATAGAGGCGAAACACAAGCCGAAGGTGTTGAGAGCGTAAGTGGTAGGCAAGTAAATCTTTATGGGAACGGACGAAGGTCAGCGTGGTTCATTCTCATGGAAGAGATGGGGGTGTTCCTTACGTCTGAATACTCGCGATATGCTGTCTCGTTGAAAGAGAATCCTTCAAGTTTGTTGATCACTCTCGACACGTTGAACTCGTTGCCCATGATGTCGAAGATCGAGTTACTTTGGATGGGATAATAGGCACTGTCCCAGGTATTCGAGTAATACAAGGCAGGCGAGACAATGTAGATCCAGACCACCAGAGATGCCAGAACGTTCAAGATTGCCCAGGTAGGCACAACCAGCGGCGAACCGACGTAAGCGATCTGACTCCAGTCGAAAGTGATTGGCAGTAATCCGATACCGCTGCTCATTCCGAAGATCTGGTTCACCACGGCGTTGTTGGGCGCAATCCAGCATACCCAGGTGAAGTAGCCAAGGGCGGGAAAGATGAGATCAGGTAGCCAATACCAACAGAACGACGCAGCGAAGGCCATGAGGAAGAATCTGTATCGTGACATTGTCCATCGAGACGAAGTTTGGCTTTCGTCATCTTTTCTTTTGACGTGAAGAGCGGCGTTGAGCGCAGTGTTTCCGAGCACGCCGGGCCACACAAGGCTCGATGGTTCAACGACCAGGGCGTAGTTGATACCAGCAAGGGCGAAACCGAAAAGCAGCGTTGCCAAGGTCATGATGATTTCGAAACCCCATCCCAGCTCCAGCCCATAGAAGACACGCTGTTCAGTGAGAACATCAGCACTGAGTCTGGTGAGGAAGCTCAGGTTGGCCATGATGTAAATCAAGATGTTTTCCTGTAACACATCGTTAGGAAAGTGTCACTTTGATGTTCTTCCTCAGGCTGACGAACCTTGTAGTTGAATGGGCCAGGATTGAGACTGATTTCTTGACCCATAATAGAGAATCTCCAGTCTGGTAGAGCCAGATACCAAGCCTTGCCGACAGGATAGGCCAAGAACTGAATAGCTGATTGAGACAGTGTGATCGACGGGATGCGGAAGGTATAAAGGGTGTTGACACCACTTCCGAGAAGACAGAACCCAATACCAATCACCCACATGCGGATTGTGAGACAAGGAAGGGTAGGATCATCCTCTGTCAAGCCAACACCCGCAGCGTAAAGGACATCCTTACGAGCAGACTCATCAGAAGAGCGTTCCGACTCTCTGTGATCGGCAGGTCTCACGTCTTCCTCATCGACTGTAGCGGTACCAACATGTGCCGACTTGGGCATGTCAGCCAGCTCGGTAACGCTGGGCTCGCCATGCGCGGCGCTACTCGACGACGAAGCATGGCCATCGGTGAGACCTTTGCTGCCACTTGCCATCACGGCGGTCTCGTGAGTGTGAGGTAAGGGGGACCGGTGAGAAAACGAAATCAGATTAGATCACATAGAGACGGACCAGATTAGATTTCTGGGAATCAGTCTTTTGTTAAGTAAAATTTGAGGGGAGCTCTGTCCCGTGGATCGCCCGCTCATGGTTGCTAGCACGATGCCGTGGCGCGTTTGCTCGGAAGTGAGAAAGTCAAGAAAGAGGGAAGTGCCCCAGTCGACTCCACCCTAAAACCCTCTCGAGGTCTCGAAGAGTGTCAGTGATACACCCTGCCAAGGTCCATGTATGCTTGAGTGGTGGTTCTGTTCAGGCAAAGCAAGCGATGAATGATCCTACTCGACAGATGGCCTTGTTCATGGTGGAGCTGCAATCAATGACCGAGGGGCGATATGCCTTGAGCGGATTATCTTATCCATCGCATCTGTCTCAACCATCTTGATGCTCGGGTTCCTGTAGCATTAAGGCCAAAGCTGGATGCGGTAGATGCGGTCCGTAGGGCTGGCGTAAGGCTGGCGTAAGGCTGAAGCGAAGATTTAGCTTAGTGTAGTTAAGACATCTCCTCGCCTTACCCGCACGCACCGACGTGACCGACATAGCCGCCGCCCGTCTTCCTTGTCTGATCCGATCTGCCGCGACTTGATCTGCGAAATTGCCCGTAACCTCGTACTGTTGTCCTATGGCGATCCAGTGATCTTTTCTCTCCGGTTTCGGCGTGAAAGATATACGCATGGGTCTGAGATGATAATAGGTCGCAAAGTACGATCAAGATGTTCCATGTCGAGGCTATACTCTGTACGCTTGGCAAACCGGCTTATCATGTAGGAACGTTGGGTGTAGTCATCTATGAGAAGGTAGGCCGAACAATTGCAAAGCGGTCCGAGCGTCCAATTCTCACCAAACCAACAATAATGGACATCGAACACGGAGATAGCAAATCTTATGGTATAGCGTAATCTACTCGTCTCTAGCCATCTCACTCTTAGTAGATCTGTCTGCCTTGGGAGGCCTAATAGTAAGTCTGCCAGAGATATCCCAATTGGAATTCGTCTCGCAAATAATGCAAATAATGCAGCAAGTATCAATTATGCATACCATGCTTAACACTAACTTAGGTCTTCATTAAGATCCAACGCTTACATAACTCCATTGGCTTACACAACTAACAAACAATCCAGGCACTTGCACATTGAGATATGATTACTACTCACTGAAAAATCGATGCTATAATACAGCCAGGTGAAGAAGACAATCAAAGAATACCACCGTACCTACGACTTTGAGACTCAAAACGCCATCATCAACCATCTATCCATCACCATGCCTGTCGGTAGCTGCAACTGTGGCAATATCAAATTGTCTTTCAGCGGCGAACCAATAGCGATTGTACGCAACGGATCTATAGCCATGAAGCCGTCAATCATTCGGACACTCACTAACACAACGCCAGGGACTATGCCACTGCATGAGCTGCCGCAAACTCTCAGGCTCACCATTCAGTTACAACTTCATCATCAAGAGCTCCGATCTCAAAGTCCTCGGCTCACCCAAACAAGTCAACAAAGAAGCGGATAGCGGAAATGCCGTGGAAAACTACTTTTGCGAAGACTGCGGTACGGGAACAGTCGCATTGCGTCAAGAACCCCCCATAAAATGCTAATGATTTCCCAGGATCACCTTTATTCGGAGGCACACTACCTCCCAGCGGAGTACTTGAGACTTTGGTGCTGAGAGCAGGTGTATTCGACGATATTGATGTGCTTCATGAGAGAGCGCCGAATATCGAGATTTATACTTCCCAACGCTTGAAGTGGATTCCTGCCTTTCCTGGTTGTGCGCAGTTCGATGGCATGCTACCTGCCTAACCACGTTCATCAAAAGAAGAGAGACAAAAGCCATATGGCTGCAGAGAGCGTGAGGTGCGAACCGCTTAATGAAAGCCAAAGGTGATACACAGGTGCAGAGAATTGGGAGTTCTCGATGGTAGACTCGGACTTTCAGTCCAAGAACGCCAACGATAATGTCGCATGGTCTTCGACTTATTGCGAGCGCCTCGACAGTCATCATATTGGTACCATCGCCTTCGCCATGATAAGATTACTGAGATATGCTGCCACGCGACAGGCACGTGTTGGTCAGCAAAGCACCAAAGTTCAAACTCCATACACCAATCGCAATGAAAGCTCAACTCATCACAACCAAAACTCAAATACACTCTTCTACCATATGATTTTCCACTCCATGATGATTGCAGTATTTAATACCCTGACCCCTGTCTCGCCCGAGTTGCTCCCATACACGCGACGATCTGCTCTACCACTTCGAGATATGCTGGACTTCCGGAAAGACACGAACCCACGCAATATCGTCTACCCCATCGACCATCCAACCCAATCTTGAGAAGCAGCAATCATGCTCGCCAGACGCATAGCCACAGCAGACGCCTCCACCTCCCAGGCCCAAAGGGACAAGAAGACACACAGCGTCGTCTACAAGCAACCACCCACCATGGCGCCGCTCAGCGCAGCGGCGAAGACTTCCACAACCACCGCTATCGCCACCGCCAGCATCACGTCCGCAAAGGCAAAGACAAGCTCAGCACCGGCGCCAAAACCCCGAACACAGCCGCAACCGATTTTCTTCATCTTCGGCGCCAGTCAGTGGGCCATGGCACTGCTGCCCCCATCCAAACCCACAAGCACACCCTCCAAGTCGACCAGCAGCGCCGCCAGGAAAAGCAGCACTGAAACCCCCTCCAATACCAAGGCAGAGAGCAACAGCAGTGGTAGCGTCGGATCCACCAACAACAGCAACAGCAACACCAAGAGCAACATCACCAAACGCTTTACTCTCCCGGATCCACCGCAGAAATGCGTCTGCCCCAACCGATACAAGAATCTGGCACGAGGAGCGCGAGGTCTGCGAGGCGGACGGGCCTGCCGTGTTTGTTGCGTTGAGATGGAGGAGATTCCTAGTGCGACAAGCCGGGGCGTCAAGTGTGTGCATAGGGGCTTTGCGCAGGGTAAAGTTGACTAGGAGAAGTGTGAGAGCCTATGGGATCCTGGGCTGAAAGTGTTGGTTAATGATGATAATGATGGGAATGACTGGAACCGACGAGAAGAATGGATGACGGTCCCAACCTTGAGAGGGTCAGGTTTCCTCGGGCAAATGATCCCGATGTGGTGAAATGGGTAATGTTAGCTAACATTTTTGACAAATGGTCTTCTTATTTTTGTCCTCTTGTCTTCCCCCCTTTTTTTTAGCATCCCCCATCGGGAGTAAACAATATTTTCATCTTCTTCTCCTTTCTACCTTTCTTCAAAATGCCGTAAGTCTCGTCTGTCTCATGCGCCATCGTCATGCATACCGTATGTTTTATGTTGCCGCGTTCACAACATCCGTCTCCCAATGCAACCCTCCTGTGCGCCTTCGCTTATGCAGCCTTTCCATTTTTTTTACTCATAACTGAAAGTATTGCCCTTCTATTTCTTATTCCCAATTCTACACCCTACCGGCCCTTCCAGCCTGAATAATCTCACCAGTATGCCTATCATCAGCCCTCAAAACGGGCCAGCCGAGATTATCCGCCTTCGCAAGCGTAAGCTCCAACTTCGTGCCCATGATCTTGAACGAGCTCTTCTCCGGATCAATCGCGCCGAAAGTCGCCATGCTAGTCTGATACCTCTTCTTATCCGCCGTGCGCAAGTCGAGCACCACCGTATTCTGGTCTTTGAACTCGACGGTGGAAATTTCCTTGTCGATCTTCTTCAGGTACAAGCTGGCGATGACCGTCGTGGCGGTCTGGTAGAAGTCATTGCGGACTTCTGAGAGCGCCTCTTCGGTTTGCTCGCTCTTCTTCTTGCCCACGAAGCAGTGTCGGTTCTTGGTCGTGCAGCCGGGAATTCGCATGAACTCGTCGAATTCCAGTACACGACGCTTGCAGCAGGTCCAGCCTTTGCTACCTTCGTGGAAAAGTGCTTGGCCAGGGTGGTGTACGCATTGCTCTTCGCTGCGGTTCTGGCCTTGCTTGTACGTGCTGCCGCAGCCGCGGCGCTTGCAGGTGACGTTATCCGGGACGACGGCGTCTTCAGCGTCGCTCTCGTCCTCAGGCGGTGCGGGGCTGGCGGCAGGACGGGGCGATTGGGTTGCTACGGGCTGGCGAGAGACGGGAGGAGGGAGGTTGTTGCTGTCGTTTGCGGGCTTGGGCGCTTGGGCTTGGATTTTAGCTTCGACATCGGCTTCGGTGGGGATTTGTTCGGTGGGCGCAGGAGTGTCGTCGACGGTGGTGTGTTTGCCGATGGTGCAGGGCGTGATGGTCAGGAACTCATCGAAGGTCAGGACGCGAGGTTTGCAGCAGCGATAGCCCTTTTGGCCTTCGTGGAAGACGGGAACGCCGGCTGTAGGTGTCGGTCAGCTGGTGTTGGCTGTTTGGTGGGAGAGGAGACGAACGGTGGTAATTGCATTGCTCTTCGGGATCCGAGAAGGTCTTACCGCAGCCGCGGTGCACACACTTGCCAGCCATGGTTGTTGAGTGGTATAACGTCTTGGTATTTATTGGTGATGCTTCTCTCGGGGTGTTTGGTTGCGATCAATGGCGGGGAGACAAAAGTGCCCGCCCACGTCAGAGGGCAAAGTCGGAAACAGCGGGCGGTCTGGGCTGGCAGTACTTTTGTGGCGTCTGTCTACCAAGAAGTCTGTTCCTGGGATGGTGTTGGGCCATACTTGCCGTTGCATAAAGACAACATTGACAATCGTCTTCAGCCAAAATGAGAGCAAGTGCTATCCTCCGTCAGCAGTGGAACCTGCGCCTTACGCTCTTTATTCGCCAAAATTGCTCGCTATGCACCGACGCGAAGGATGTCATGTCCAAGGTTTGGGACAGGAGACCTTTCGAGTACACCGAGATCGATGTGATGGCCGCCAAGCAGGAGAAGTGGAAGAACTTGTATGAGTTCGACACCCCTGTGGTATGTGCTGAGTCTCATCTGTATTTTACCATAGAAGTATCGCTAACAAGAACAGGTGCATGTTGACAAAATACGCGAAAACAGCCAGCACTTCGAGACGACCCATCAGGCCGGCAAACTGATGCATCGCTTCACCGAGCAGCAGCTTGAGAAGCTGATGGACGAGGAGATCATGAAGGAGCCGGATTCATACTCTCAATGATTGATTTTTATCATTGCAGCCATCACGGTCTTGCAATCTTCCGAACTCGACGCTCGCTCCACTTCACAGCTCGGCAATTGAAAGAGGAGCCTCATCATGCGGGGCACCTCTCGACACTATTTATCAGCCCCCGACACTGCCTCTCTAACCCACGCCCTACACTCAACCCAATTCACAACATGCAAGCCGCAAACCGCCTTCAACGCGCTCTCAACAAAGGCGGCGCCACTTTTGGCGCCTGGCAGATGCTGCCCGGCACGAATCTCAGCAGAGCCATATGCCGTTCGAGTCCCAATGTGGACTGGGTGTTGATTGATCAAGAGCATGGCAACATCTCCGATGACTCAATGCACGAGCTCGTCGCCTCTGTTGCCGCATGCGGTGTCTCTCCAATCGTCCGCGTGCCCGAAGGCCAGCACTGGATGATCAAACGAGCCCTCGACGCCGGCGCCCACGGCATCCTTGTTCCCCTCCTCGAAACCGTCGAAGATGCGAAGAACATCGTCCGCTATTCCAAATTCCCACCCGTTGGCAATCGAGGCTTTGGCAGCCCCTTCAGCACCGAGAAGTTCGTTGAGCAGGGCGCGCACGGCAGCTCGGTGAAAGAGATCTCCAGCGTGGAATACCTGCAGCAAGCAAACGACGCCACGGTTATCGCCGTGCAAATCGAGACCAAAACCGCACTGCAGAACGTTCGCGAGATCGCCGCAGTACCTGGCATCGATGTACTGTTCGTCGGACCCTTCGACCTGGGAAATAACATTGGACACCCCATCATTGCTTCTAAGCGTGACCCCGAGCTCGTCGAGGCAATCACATCGGTCAACAAGGCAGCAGAAGAGCACGGCAAGAGAAGTGGTATTTATTGCAACAGTGGTGAGGAGGCCAGACAATATGCGGATCAAGGGTTCAACATGGTCAGCGCCATGACGGACATGGTTGCTGTGCCAAAGGCTTTTGGTCAGGCTTTCGATGCTGCAAAGGGAAGCTATGTTCACGCTGGTGTGCAGGGCATTAAGCAGGGCGTTGAGAAGATGACGGGTCCGTATGGGAAATGAGAGACACAAAGTTGCCTATGTCGATTGTCGGCTTGAGATGGTACACATATGTAACTGCGCGGTAAATTTAATGTCACGGAAGTAGACGAAACCCCAAAAGATCTCCAATCAAAGTCCACATCGTACAACAAAGGAAAAATGTTGGTGTCGTCCAGCAAGCTTCCCATTAATCAGATTCTCAATCCTACTTTCTTGCCTCAGGCACACCCAGATATAAGCCCAACTTCACCTAGCAAACTCCAATGATCTGCAACCAGCGAAATATCAATAACAACAACATTCCAAAATGGTTCTCAATATAGGTCAACAAGATGGCCCAAAGCCAAAATGCTATTTCACCCACTCAACTCTACCCACATACATTGACAACGCCAACCCACCAACGAAAAAAGAGCCTTTCAAAACAACCCTCGCGCAGCAATACAGCCACACAGTAAGTCAAGTGTGCTCCCTAAATGATGCTTGAAAGAAAACCCCAAATAAAAAAGCAAACCTCAAAACTAAGACAATCCCCCACCAGCTCACCCTCCTCCTCCCCCCCTCCCCTTCCCAACAACTCCTCCACGAAACCCTCGCCTCTCCCACTAGCGCCGATGGCCTCCTCCGCTACGCCCGCGTCTACATGAAACTCCTCGACATCATCTCCGGCGACTTCTTCAACTCGTACATCAAATCCGGGAACGTCACCATGCTCTCCGAAGGCCGCGCGGGGATCGACAATGTCTTCTCCCTCTGCGAGGGAATACTGCGTCTCGAAGTCGATAAGCCGACTTTTGAGAAATTGGGGCTTGAAGGGAGGGTTGTGGCTGGTGAGGGGAGGAAGCATGTCAAGGCTAGGTTTGGTTAGTTGGTTCTTCTTTCCTCTTTTTCTTCTTCTTCGTCGCCAGAATATCCGCGAACATACTAACGCCAACCCCCAGAAATCTCAATCAACCTGCGCCTCCCCTCCATGGTCTCGGGCAAAAAAGCCTTCGAACGCCTGCAATGGGCGTTCAAAAACGTCCTCACCGACTCCTTAGCCTGGCTGTTCTACGATCTCCGCTCCCCGGCGGAAAACAAAGGCGCCCTGGCCGCTCATGCGCCGCTGATAAAAACTCTAACACCCCAAACAGAAACCCTCGAAAACGTCCTCTGCCCTCCCCCACCCCAGAATCTCGAAGACGGCCAGCGCGAGCAAGCATCTGAGTATCTCGAATGGCTCACTTTGACCATGGCGCGTTCGCCGCGCGTGCTGAAAGGCGATGAGGTTGATCCGTTCCTGTGCCGGTATCGACCTGCTGGGGAGAGCGAGGGGGCGGAATGCACGAATCTCGTGCTTTATCAGTGGCGTGGGTTTGTTCCCGTGCCGTTTGTGATGAGAGTTTTGCTCGCGGCGCTGAAGTGTTCGACTTCTGAGGGCTGGTTTGCTCTTGCCGCTACGGCGTTTGAGGGGAGTGGGTATACGGTTTTGAGGAAAGAGGCGGAGGTCATGACGTGGAATTATGATGATTGATTGAGTTGATGGACTTCTTCTATCTTGGCAAAATGAAACGACGGCTCGAGCGACTTATTCAGACCATCGCGGACGACGATTTCTCTACTACACCTCCGACTAAAACACCGAAAGCCGCTGCAGAGTCCCCTGCAGTGGTGCCAGAACTTCCTCCGCGCCAGACCAGCGATCGCCAGCCGTCTTGACCGCTTTCGCAAGCAAGGGATACAGGAAAGGCAAATGCGCCTTACCAGCCTCTCCACCACTCTCATCTTCTCCGGCTTGAGGAAGCGCGCGAGGAAACAGCCGCAGCTTCTCGATCTGCTCGAAGCAGAAAAGCAATTCTTCCAATTCCGAAAGCGGCTGAGGCGCGCGGCCTCGCAGCGGTTGATCGGCGATGTACGCTCTGATGGGAATGGCGAGGCGTAAGATTAGCAGCGGTGCGATGGCTTTCGATAGCCTCTCGTACTCTGGTGTTGAGTTTGCTCGTAAAGTACTCAGGGTGATGAGGTCTTTGAAACAAACGTAGCTCATTTGCTCGCGTTGGCAGAACGCTGTGTTGACCCTACCTCTGCGGATGGTGCCGATGTTTTCCAGAGCCGCTTCTCCCGAGACCGGGATCTCGGTTTCATCCACCTGGTGGATAAGTGAGGCTTCAAACAAGGACTGCGCGAAAGACGCGCGAATGCTATCTGGGAGATTCTCGCCTCCGAGTGATGGCACCAGGATTTGGCGCAGTTCTTCGTGCGCAGCAATGTCGGAGAGTTGATCGTCGTAGATTCGCTGAACATCCGTATACAAATGCAGGCCGTTAGCTTTTACTATCGCCCCCGAGATTTGAACGTACTCCGACCACATTGCTGTTGAAGTCTCTTTGCTCAGATCCTTCGATTGCGTGACACTCATGACGACTTTGGCGATAGAAATGGCTGCTGTTGTCGCTCGGCGCCATAACATGGTGCCCTTGTAGTCTAATTTCATCGCGTATTTTCGGGAGATCACGATTTTCAGGCTTTCGATGCCTTTCAATATAGCATTTTTTTGGTAAAGTTCTTCGTGCTTTGCGTGTGTTGTGATGAGATTCTGCAGCCATTCGATCGATTCACCTGCGAGGGCAACGAAAGAGGGTCGGCCGGACTTGCTGTCTTGTGTGGTCTCGGTATGCAGCAAAATCGCAGCGGCCGCAGTCGAAATCAGGCGAGATTTGGCTCCTGGCACATCTGTTCGCATGCTTCTCCATAGTACCAGTGATTTGCCTTGAAGTGGGCTTGTAGTATGAACGTCGCCGCTGTAGAACGATGAATGTGACTTTTGCACGCATTCGAAGACATTGTCGACGATGACATTTGTCTGTTTTGTCGTGACGTCTTCTCGCAGAAGACGGTACAACTCGCTCGCAAGGTCCGTGTATGCGACGAATGCGGCTTGGTTGTCTTGATTTGCTGCTGCTTGCTTGGGTGCTGGGGGGATTTCGCTTGACCAAAAGGCAAAGGTACGCTCGACAGGGGCTTTCCAAGTTTTAACTGCGCCTTCGATCGTACTGAATACAGCTGTCAGATGGCGATAGATGGCTGCAAAAGTTGCATAGTTGCCATTCGAGAGTAGACTCTCAAGCGATGCGATGAATGTATTCCACAGGAGCGAAAGTTCCGAGATACCTTCGATTATACGGATATGCTGCGCAACAACAGATGAAGTACCCTCGAGGATGATTTCTGTCATCTCGGCGGCGGTTTGAACTTCTTCAGGATCGACCTTGGAGGTTTCTGTTATAGCCGCAGCATGGTCAGATACTATACCAAATACCACAGCTTGCAGTAAAATTTCCCACGAGCCTGCGGAGAGTTGAGTTCCGTGGTTCTTGCAAATGCTGCAGATGATTTGGAAGGCTGCTTTCCGAGATTCTTTTTGACCAGATCTGACAATGTCGCGAAGTCTCACGAGTACCAACAGCCATTGTGCAGCACGGCTGTCGGAGACGCTCGATTGCAGTTGGCTCTCAAGCTTTGGAAGATCTGTCGTGTGCATGTCAAGTCTCTCGATCTCCGAAGAGTGCTCCCGGTCGAACAGTACATCGGCAAGGTTCCAGGTCATTGTGATGGTCGTCAGACTCAGATTGAGATCATCCTTTTGCCCCATGAAGCGGTACAGAAGCTCTGTCAAAGCAGGGACTGCAGCTGGTGGCAAGAGGCCGAGAAAGTCAGAGCATATGAGCTGGACCGCAGCGAATGCCTCACGACCAAGGCGGATGGATATGAACTCATGTGATATTTTCGACCAATCGACGAGCGTCCTTTCGTCTTGCGTCTCGGCCGTTGAGTCCTTGTCACCGTCAAACACGCTGCTTATAAGAGCAAGAATCTTATTCCACCCGGCGACGAGTGATTCCCCAGAGCGCTCGAGGATGGACTGCAAAGCGTCCAACACCTGTCCATGCACCTCAACGTCGGCGTTAGTCAGCTCGCCGTCTTCGGCATAGATCCCCTCGACGACTCGCAAGAGAACTGCAAATGCACGGCGTTGAATGATTACTCGGGTCTCTGGCTCTTCTTCCGAGACTTGAGCTATGGTTTCGGCGCAGAGTTTACACAGCAAGTCAGTCGCCGCTCTGCGCGCAACTGCTGGACTGTCACTCGAGACAGCCACCTTCATGACTTCTTCGGTCAGTAAGACCCATCCGCTTTCCTCAGGCTCATTCGTCACGAATCTTGACACATTGAGTGCGGCGAGATTTCCAAGCTTGGGTATTATGAATTGATAATCGCGCGATTGCATTTCTGCATGGGTATTCAGTCCAGGTAGACCAGAAGCCTTTCTGCGTTCAAGTACCGGCGTCGACGGGGGAGAAAACTTCTCAAGCTGCGGCGACAATGCTGCTGTGGGGAGCCTGCCTCTGAGTAGACGGCAGAAAGTTTCCAGTATGTTGATGAATGCATCGTTCGGGTAGTCAGACGTGCTCTCTAGCAGCCTGGATGCTGCAGCTTCGACAGCCGAAACCTCTGAGCTGAAAGCATGCAAAGCAGATGGCGACTCATTGTCTCTTGATTGAGCGCTTGGTCCTTGGCGAGTTAACTGCTGAGGCGGGGCGGTGCTCAATACCATGTCGGCCTGTTTCAACACGTCGATGACCACTCTGAAGGCCGGACCAAGAGTTGGACCAAGAGCAATCGCAAGGTTCAGAAGCGCTCTCAAACAGAGTAGATTGCGAATAGTCAAAGTCGGCCTAGATGGCTCAAGAGAAGAACGACGATCCCGCTCAGTCGAGGCTGTTGAAGTCTGGCTCACCAGACTGTCCACGCTGAGCAAGTTCCGGGGATTGTAAAAGACTCGCGGGCTTTCCATGCTAGGAGAACGCACTGGTTCTACGGTAGAGGCACTGAGGACGTGAGGTGGTACCGCCGCCTTCCCAAGAGTCGTCATCAAGGCATCGCGAGGCGTGCTCAGTCTCAACAGACCAGCAACTTGAGCAAACCGTTGGTAAGCCTTGATCAGACTTCGGTAGTATTGGTCATCGAGTGCGGCATTGAGAAAAGTAGATGATGTTGCGAGCACAGCCGGCCAACAAGATTCTATCAAGCTCGCCACTGCTTTGATCCTTGGTTGCGAAGGGCCTTCGATATCAAGCGGGTTCAAAGGTACGGCTCGCTTTCGAAATGATTGAGACCGTTCTGTACGCGTCCGGGCAGTACTTTCGTTAGACTGTGACTTGTCATTCTTCGTTGTTTTCGCCTTAGACTTCTCATGCTGCACGGTGAATGGCAGCACTGATTTAGCGAGGTTGTCTGACAAGCTATTCAAACATTCCAGAACCAGGCTATAAGCATAAGTTTCAGGAATGGCAGGAGGCTCGCTTTTATCCAGCTGGTCAAGGCAAGCAGATCGTGGCACACTCCACTGTGAGCTGATACCAGGAACGCCCGCCTCAGCAACACCAAATGCTGAACTTATGACTCCTGCCATGCCACCAGCCGATTCGAAAGCCAATTGCTCAGAAGTCTCGTCTCTTGGGGAAGTCGGTCCAGTCGGGATGGTTGATTGCTGACCAAGACCAATGGCCGCAGGCTTCTCCGTTGATAGGCGAACAAATGCTGACATGATATCTTGCACGATCGGCTTCCCGTTGCCTGCAGAATCAAACTCCATGGTCGCTGTCACGACTAGATTGGAATCGTCGAAGAAGTTACGGAGCACCTCTAGGAAGAGGCTACGCTTCCAATTCTGAGACACATCTGGCTCGAGGCCATGGGCGAGCAAACCTAACGCGATCTCGCACTCTGCAACAAATTCCGTGAAGTGGCGGGTCAATACGAGATCGACCACTCGCATGCAACGTACCGTCACAGGAAAACTGAGCTTTTCGGACAACGCTCGTGTCACAAAAGGCATGACGTTCGATCGTACAATGCTGCTGAACTCGGCATGTTTGCTGATGAGGCTTGGATTGGCGTCGATACAGGAGAAGACAAGCTCGAGGCTGGCTTCTTTGGACAGTGACGCTAGGTCAACGAACTTCGCTTTACGGTCCTCTACTGCGAGGACCAGGTCACGAAAGATTCTGTAAGCGTCGTACGCTGCTGGCCTGATCGAGATCGGACCATCGTCACCTGGAATCTCCGCAACAGGTGCGATGTCTTTCGCTCTTGCATCCTCGGTGGCAACTCTCTCAAATACAGTAGTGACCAGTTGCTGCAGTGTGGCGGCCGCAACGCCACTAACAGTTTGGACCTTTGCCGCTTGTAGTGCTGAGCATACTTGGAGGGCGCCGCTTAGAAGGTCTTCCTTTAAATCGTCCGCGTAATTTTGTACCAGGGAAGGCAGTGCTTGCAGGACTTTCAATTGCACATCAAGACCAAGGTCTGTACACGCCTGGAATGCTTCCACTGCCTCGCCCAGTCGACTCTTAGGAAGTCCTTTCGAAATGACAAGACGCTGAAGGCATGTTACGCCACTTCCAGCAAGCTTCGGTGTACGAGTCCCGCATGCAATCAGAAATGGTTCGATAAACTCCGGT
This sequence comes from Cladosporium sp. MBC 237, assembly GCA_030772445.1. Lineage (NCBI taxonomy): Eukaryota > Fungi > Ascomycota > Dothideomycetes > Cladosporiales > Cladosporiaceae > Cladosporium > Cladosporium sp. MBC 237. Next base: position 148,453 of record JAPHCH010000073.1, read on the forward strand.
CGGCGACTCAGATCCGCGGCCAGTTGATTCTCGGAGGTTACCGAGAGTGATTTGAGCTCTTGCAATGACTTCTCTGCAGCATGGCGGAGTTCGGTCTGTTTCCGTTTTGCTTCCGAGATCAATGTCGATAATTCGTTTGCTAGGAGTGTAGCGCTCATTGTCGCCTCGTTATTCGACTACACTTTCCAGCGCGTAGAAGGTCTATCGAGCCATATCCAGGGATGAGACGTTGTATCCAGCAAAAGTGATTGGGAAGGGAGGAATATTGCAGTTCCCAGTGGCTCGTTGTAGAGTCTTTATGACTTCAAAAACAAGTTAATTGGTCTTCAGGATTGAAGAAGCATCGTTCGTGTATCGAGTTTACTATACACGAAGTGAAGCAAGGTGGCTCGAGGGCACGGTCCCACAGGGCAGTCAGCCAAGAAGCACCTGAGTCGCGCCTGAGGGCCGGCCGTCTCAAGCTCACATCATCATCATCGGTCAACACCCATCACAACTGTACAACCACGAATACCCTCATCTACGACACCATCAAAACACACATACCCACAACCAACAACCAAACACGTTCCACATAACTTCGCAAACATGTCCGGCGCAGCGCAAGGAAGCCAAAACACAACCAAAGCCCTCGCCTCCGACTCGAAAGACACCAGCCAACCGCTGCAACCGCAAAAGCCCGGCGCACAGCTCGAGGAAGACGATGAGTTCGAGGACTTCCCAGTAGAAGGTACGTAAACAACCGGCGCCCTCTTGGGTCGTACACGGAATGATGCTCAGACAACTAACGGATCCTGACGGGAGCAGACTGGACCAAGGAAGAGGAAATCGGCGCGCAAACGGCTGCCACGCACCTGTGGGAGGAGAGCTGGGACGACGACGACACGAGCGACGATTTCTCGGTGCAGCTCAAGGCCGAGCTGGAGAAGGCCGGTGCGCAGAAGAAGAGCTGAGCGCGCGGTTTTGCGGGCTTTCACGAACTATGAACATGGGCGCTTCGAACAAACACTACATGAAATTGGGAGGATATGGATCAAGGGGCTACTACGCATCAGCATGGCGTCGGGCGCATAATTGAATCAGCCGCAAGCATGGCAACGAGGGAGGAGAGAAAGAAGGAAAGAAAGTAAGAGAAGCACACATTAGATTTATGACTATCGAAGAATCAGAGGCACGTCTACGGCGATGCGGGCTTTTGCGCCAGGCAACACTAAAGATCTCATTGCTCGAGCGCTACTACGTCTGGCAGCTCGGCGATGTCGAGTGTCTGCCTCGAGTCTAAATCTATTACCCTTATCGTCCCAAAACCCAGCACGCCCGCGCCTGTAGTGTGATACTTCAAGTGCGTCTCGAAGCACGCTCCCGCTGTGACAGGGCCAATCCGTACATCTGGAGTCAACGTGAGAACTCTGTGCTGCTCAGCCGGTTCCTGCAACGTGTTGTCATGTGTTGCCGCCGTGACGGCGGTGTCATTCGAGCCAAGACGCTTCTCAAAGCGTGGCTTGATTGTCGACGCCGTAGAGCCTCTACGCTGCGCGGTGACGAGGGCAAATCTTCTGCTTCGATTGCTCTTGTTCACGCATTGTACTTGGATTTCCACATTGGAGCCCTGTGTTGTTGTAGCTGGAGTGGTGAAGGTGAAGATGATTTCTCCGTCTTTGGCTGACACGTGAGAAATGTCATTCAGAGACGGCCTGGAGCTGGTGTGGGAGGCCCCACGTCTGTGTGCTGTGTATACAGCGCTCAAAGGTCTTGACCACTTGTAGCTGATCGGTTTGCTGCTGTGTGTCATGTCGACTTGTGCCTGCCATTGTGTCTCGACTTCTATGCGAGAATGCTCATCAAAAGAAGCGGTTGCTTGCAGAGAGACCAAGGCTAAGTCCATGCCTTTTGACGTTGTACTCGTGTCGTTATTTTGATTCTCGATCCGGTATAGTAAGATCACTTCATCGCCAGGTTGCGCGCGTTGGGGCCACACAGCTTCGTTGAGGCTTTGGATAGTCGCGCCTGGCATCTCGAAGCGAACGTCACTTATGAGTAGGTCGCTCGTGATAAGCGGTGAGACTTCCACGTGCAGACTTGCGATTACTGCGTCGGTCATAGCAGAGTACCCCAACCGCATAAAGAACGCGGGCACAGCAGGAAAGGCCCTCTTAGTAGCGCCTCGTAATGGCCTAGCGACTTCCTCGAGCTGTGATGCTGACGGGGATACCTTTGTAACCCGAGTCTCGGAGACACTGATTTGGTCACCTGATGAAGCCAGGGAAGGGTCATGATGTAGCGATTCCAGGACATTTGCTGGCAAAGGCTCGAAGCTGGGAAGGTACCGCTTCTCGGGCTCTGGGCTAGCAGAAGATGAACTACTTTTCAAATTCAAGTTCGCTGTGAAATATATAGTCGGTCGCTGTAATCGTGCTCGGGGCCTGGCGAGATGCAAGACAGGTTTCCAGACAATGTATGTGTGATCGCCCAGCGACACCAGGTCCACATTGCTCGTGGCGGCGGATTTGACAAACGCGATATCGTGCTTTCCAGACGCTGCGGCTGCATTTCCTGGTCCTTCTGGTACGGCATTGGTGGCGTGGGCGGAGATGGTGAGTTCGAGATGTGGGAGAAGCGTCTGAATAGCGTCTTCTGCAACAGTTGATCGCAATACTATTTGGAAGTTGCTCTTCTCGTCTACACAGATGGAAATCAGTTAGATAGTTTTTGTGCGACGTGGAATGCTACCAACCGAAGAATAGATGCTTTCTTGAAGGCGCTCTTTTGATCTCTTCCGGCTTCCCATCTTTCAGGAGAGCTACAGCATCAAAATCGTTGGTACTGGGCAAGAGCACTTCGAGATATGCGCCTTTTGATAAAGCATCGAACGCGCTCTTGCTATTCATACTGAGTCGTGGTTTGTAAGATGGTACCCGAGCCAATGGTCAATGGCGCTACATTGGTAAAGGGAGTTTTATTGTTATGCACGCCGAAGCCGGGTGTTGCCGAGACAAATCCGGTTACATCGCACAACATCTTGATGTGCATTTGTGCCACAACTAAGGTACTTCGCGAAGCGTATACAGCCTTGTTGTCAACTCCCAGGTAGCGGTACATGCATACTTTCTGATTGTTTAGCCCCTGTCTTCCCCTGACCTCATGTTGTGATATGCTACACAAATACGTCGCCTCATTCAAGGATCGTTGAGAGTCACTGCCCATCATGATCACACAACACAGACGTGCAGACATTCTTCACATGGTTCAAGGGTCCCTTGCCGTAGATCCTGTGCTGTATATCTTGCACAACACTTCACATACGCCCTTGCAAAGCGGACTCCCTCCGGCGTCTTCGTAGGGAGAGCGTTGTGACCGAGCATGATTTCAAACAATACCTTTGAGCTTAAACTTGATAATGCATTTGAACAAAAACTCATACACTCGGACACTGACAATGTAGAATTCTCTCCCCTGACCTGTTGCGACCATAGCGTTTCAGAGCCGATACATCATCGTTTGAGTTGAGGTCGCCGTAGCGGTGAAGTCAAACCAAATCTCAAACACACTTTGCGGTGGCCGCAATGGCCGTGATTGCGATGATCCAGACCCACCGTTCGTACTTTCGCCAAATGGCAGCCCCGGACTACAGTCCAGTTAGCCGCCGAATTTGTCACCGAGGGATAACTTGGCAAGTTCTGAGAGCTTGACCGCTGTCGTGAATCCTCCCGTTAAGGAGAGGGAGGGAGGTAGAACTCGTCATATCTTACCTCTCCGCGGACAATGCGTAGGTATTTTCAAGTCTTACGAACAGGCTCAGCCAGCACCATTGCTTATCCGCCACACATAGGCTGGAGCGCCACACCACCGAGGACGCGCCTCCGCAGCGCAAAACGCATACTCCGGGCGTGCAGACCACGTGGTGGGTCCGGGTCAAAACGGTCACCCCAGCACGCTATTCATCCAAACGATTGTAGATAGCGGGAAGCCATTTTGAGGATGCTATAGTGTCACGATTGAATTGGTGACCCATTTGGCCGGTGTTTCGGCGCGTATGCAGACCAGATGGCGCGATGTTACAGGATCGTCGGTTTGGGTGGCCGGTTGAGTGAGGGAGGCTAAGACCTTGGGAATCCTCTTTGCTCGGCAGAAGCGTCATCTCCCTGCGGGCGTGTAAGATCTCACTCAGCGGGTTTGTGAATTGGATGCCGGACGTGCAAGTGCCTGGGCCAGGTTGACACGACAGCACAACAGCGCTGGCATTGGGCTGCGTCGTGCCGGAACAATAATGTTGTGATAATCCGGAAACACTCGGACCGCGTTGGATAATATCGCGAGAGGCGCGCACGCCAGAGGAGATCTCCTAGCAAAGGCAGTTACTAGGAGTTTGCCGTGGCGGCGCTCCTTGTCTCTTAGCGTCTCGTCTCTCCACTCCGCCTCCACAGTGTACAAGAGTACACGGATGGACGTTTCGCTCCCCTCCGTCCCTTTCACACCGCGAGAGACTTCTGTAGTCAGCCATTCTCGACGATTGCGCTGCGACAGAACCGACTTGTCACTGAGTGCCATAGTCGAGTCATCCGTCGGTCGCCTTCAACGTGCGATTCGATTGTTCCCGCAAGCGCTTGGTCGCCTGCCGAGCAAGAGGACCAAGGGACCCTGAGCCCGCAGTGCCCTCACCAGACATTCACGCGGCCATCTCAACGAGTCGCCGCATATCACACCACCTTACGGCAATTCTCCTGCACACGCAATCACGAAAACAACCTCCGCGACGACACATCCTCCCGACTCTTACAAAGACATCGTCGCCAGTTCACTCACCAGCCACATCCAACCGTTGTGCCCTTTTTGTCTCAGCCAAGCGACAAGACGCCAGGGACTTTGAGAGGCGCATAACCAGCAGTGCCGCCGTCTTTAACCACTGGGCAGAATGTGTGTGGAAGTGCGCAGCATAAGCAGACACGGCCCCCGATTCTGTCACAAATCCCCAGCGGCGCCCGCAAGACCATCCTCGCCTTGAGATACCCGCTGAACATGTCTATCTGGCGTGGAATTCAGTCTGCTATCTTCTACTACGTCTCATGCGCGCCTTGCGCAGACGCATCCACTCGCAAGCAACGAAAACGACAAGCAGTACACGATGAGCAATTGCGGACAGAACTCGAGGCCGCGCATCCGGACTACCCGTCGCAAGCGGCGCCCGGCTCTGTGAATCCCAATTGGGCGGTCGAGATAGAATCAGGCCCCCGAATTCCTAGGAAGCAATTGAGGGCGCAGGACGGAAACATCAACCGGACCAGATCTAGAGATCTTGACAGAGTGGAAACCAAAAAATCAAACGCAATGGCGCGAACGGACAGCAAGAGGGATCTCAAACAGACACAGAGCAGTACTAGCAGCAAAGCACACAGCTCGGTGGACGTATCATATACACGACGCCATCTTATGGTATACCAACGACCAGACGAAGAGCTCTGGGGCGCACCCTCGACATCCAGCGTCAACCTTCCCACACGCCCAATCACGGCACGAACAAAAAGCTCAACAACCGCAGACCTATATCACCAAAGACGTCACCCAGCCGTGAACGACTTGCATCCACCAACAACACGCAAAATCACCGCCCCGGAAGAAATCGCCTGGATGCTCCAACCCTTGCCAAGTGCATCCGTAATGACCGGCAAGGAAGAACCACAACCACAACCCTACCGAAGCAGGTCCAACAGCGACGCCAGCAGAAAATCACCCAAGAGCACAAAAAGCATCGCGGCACCTTTGACTCCAATCGAAGCGTATGATGCCTCGGAGGATACTATCGTCCATACACCAGATTCGGACAAGGTCATGACCAAACCCGAGGAGTGGATCTGGGAAGCGACAAAGAGGGATGTCGTCGCGAGAAGAAGTTTGGAGTGGTGATCGCTCGACTTCACACCTTCTCGGACTGAACTGTCACGCTTCTTCCTTTACACCCTCCCCTTTTCTTTTTATGTACAGTCTTCTGCTTCCCTTTTCCTCTTGCTCTTCACCAGCGTTCAAAGCATGGAGTCCTTGGTTTGGGTTTCAAATTGTTTGGGGAATTTCTGCTTTTTTTTATTGCTTTTCGGTACTTCTTATGGCGGCGCAATTTTTTCTTCCTTTCTGCATTGTTACGGGAAACGGCAATTTGTCTTTGGATGTTCTTTTTCTTTTTTTCGTTGCTCATTTTTCCGCATTATTACATAGGCCGCCTGCACGCTGCGATTTGGCTTTCGGACGTACTGGTCTGGAAAGAGAGGAGACACAAAAGAGAATTCTCTAGTAAAATGAGATTTCATAACGCATATTTTTAACGCATATTTTTGCCCACTGCTCAGGACTCATTGCCTCTCATCTCGTGTTCTATACAAGTTGTTTATGTCGCGCTTGCGTTGTGTATCTCACCGACTGAAATGACAGGCACAAGTAACAGTTGTTTGGGATCTCGGAATTCGGATGTAGATTGTAACAAACCGCGGTCTGCAAATATGGGTATCTCATGAAGGTCGTAGAAGGGCAAGGAAATTCAAACCACGGAGCTCAATCTCTCAGAGCCTCCACGAACAGCCCTCTCATGCCCTTGAGCAGCACAGTCAACTCCCTAGCCTCGTTCGCTCTCTCCACGGCCGCCTCAATATCTTCCGCTTCCAAACGCGGCTTCGTCGAAACGACCTCGAAATCTCTCGCTCCAGTGTCAATCTCGAAATGGGCTTCCACGCTCTCATCTTTAGCATCCACACACGTAAAGCAGAACCGCAGCCTCTCCCCTCCATCCTCGGCACCCTCGATTCTCAGCCCAAGACACTGCTCCCAGAACTTCAGCTCAGGCGCGTTATGTCTGGCTTGCGAGTCGAGTGCGCGCTGGTGTGCTGCTTGTGCCTCGCGGTGCTGCTTGATGGCCGCTTGAGTCGTGGCGATTTCTGACTGGAGTTCCTGGCGGCGCGCGACGTGCTCGTCCTTTTGCAGGGAGAGCGCGGCGATGGCGGCGTGCATTTCTGAGGTTTCCTGCGCTTCTTTCTCAAGTGTCTCAGCGTGCGAGGAGGATTTGGATTCCATGTCGTTGATGGCCAGGCGGCGCGTGCGCTGCGTTTCTATATGCGAATGTTGTTAGTTCTCGTTCTCTTGTGCGCGTCTCTTCTGGTGCGACCAACCTTCAATCTCTGCCACGTTCATTCGGAAGACGTTGCGCTCTTCCAGCACGCGTTTGCGCCCGCGCTCGATGAAATCGTCAAATCGTGCGGTGAAGGCTGTCATGCGCTCGCGCAGGTCGTTGAAACCAAAGTCGACGGACGGGAGACTGTCGGCCATTGAGGGGGCTTCTGTGCTGTAGGGTGCTTGAGAGGCCGAGAAGGAGTTGCCAAAGCGGCTTGGGGTTGCAGGTACGGCGGCCATGGTCTAAGGATATGTAGCGGTTGTGTTCACTTCTCGTTTGGTGCGCGCGAGTGATGGTGATTGTGGTGTCGCGTATCTCGTGTGCAGCTTTAGATCAGATGAAGTTCGAGCGGCCGCTATCAACAAACATCCCAAACTAGCACGGCAACCGAGCGCGTCACGGGCCGCGGCAGGGTCTAGCTTTTGCTGCAGACTTCCTACTCCCAGCCTTCGCGTACTTCACATTTAGATTTCTTCAATATCTGGCTTCCTACCTTATATTCTCATCTTCATCTGGACCATATTGCGCTGCACTCACTACTGGAACTTGGAAAGACGACAACACCTGGCCTACTATCTTTATTCATCGTGGATCGGCAACTGTACCATGTTCGCGTTCGATCTTGACTTTTCACGGACATCTAGAAAATTAAAGCCAAATGGCTGACCAGAACTGGAATGGTCTGCCGTATGGCAACTTCGGAAATGCATTTTATCAAGCTGAGGAGCAAACCTGGCGATTCGAAAAAATCCCAAATCAACCGCGCGTTCTTCAGCAACTCGGAGACTCGAAAACTGTGGCGCCATCTCCTGGTCTGCCCAATGTAACAGCTCCCTCGGAACCGCCGCATGTTCGCCAGCGCAAGCAGGTCGACGAAATCATCCGGGATAATCCCAGATTCCAACCAGCAACGTCGCTTTTAGGGCCGTTGCTTCGGACGTCTGAAGCTGTTTTGGGTGCTAGCCATAGGCACGACCCGGTTAAAGGATCGCTCTTATCCTTTGGTCGAGTCTTCGACGAGCGGACTCGACGGTCTACACAGATTGTAGCCTTTGCAACAGGCCCAACGGGCAGTGACGTACGGATCGTGCAAGTGCAGCTACAAAAGCAGGGCTGGAACGACAGCAAAGATGTCTGGCTCGAGATGCCAGTCGTGGCCGGCGAGGAGATGACTTGGCGAGGTGAAGGCTCTCCAATCCTGCAAGTTTCCTTCGCACAGCCTCTGGAAAGTGGCGAGAACCTGCTCGCGGTGCGCACGAGTTGTCGCACGTTAATCTTCAAGCCGCTTATGAAGAAGTCAGCCCCAGCTCGATTGCAACTTAGGCTGTTGATCGAACTCGCCACCACAGAACAAGGGACTGCAGATGTAGCCTTCAACCCCTGGTTTCCCCGACAATTTGCTGTGCTTGACCAAGCTGCGCAATGGAAAATCTGGGAGTTCTCTAACAGAGAGTCGTCTGATGTTACTTGCATTCGTTCCTCCGTTATCGACGACGACGACACACGATCCACTGGACTGAACGATGGCTGGGCGCGCATATCCTGGATATACAACCCAAACACTGTTCTCGTGGCTACTAGGCATTCCATGAGTCTGTACGACGTCAGCTCAGATCCTTCGAAACTACAAGACCTCAATCTCAACGTATCCGATGTCTCGGGATGGATTCTGGACTTTGCTACGGTGCCTGCGGATCCGACACGGGCTGTTGTATTGACTACGACGCATATACATTTGGTGCTGGTCGACGAAAGAAACACAGATCCAAAGGCGCGATCTGTGATGAGGATACGACATTTCCATAATCCTGAGGATGTGTCTTTGCGACTGACATTATCTCTCAATTCATATATGTTGACGGTCATAATGCGCTCCGCTTTAAACTCGACTCTCATCGCGTACATGCTCGATCTGGAAGAGAGTCAGAATCCGTCACTATACGATCCTGCGCGCTTTCAGTTGAGAATGACTCCTGACGAAACTCCGCACAATGCCAAAATCTCTGAGATCCACTTTCAATCCGTCTCGGTAGCCGAGAAACGCTCTGCGGATGTTGGGAACACACTTGCAGATCGTTTGCGTGCAGGCGACTGTCGGTTCATCTCATTGATAGCTTTGACCGACACCTTGACCGTGTCTAGCATGCTCTATCTGGACCGCCCGACTGAAAGTCACGCGAACGAAGCTTGTGCCCCTACTTGGAGCGGCCGGCTCGTAGGAACGACTCCCAGCATCAAGGATGAATTCGTGACAGACGAGCCACCGCTTGCGTCTGAAGTATTCGATCAGATGAACGAACCTGTTGCCGCATACATTAAACAGCGTAGAGAGCATGCCAAACGTTTGCCCGGGCTACAATGGACTCTTCAACATGAGCGCACGGCTCGTAAGATTGACCAAAGGTCTCCGCTTTCATCAAACATAATGGCAACATTGGATCAAGTGCGGGAGCTCCTGGAACAGCCGGTTGAGACCGATGCTGCAGTGACGAAAACTGCATTAGAGCTCTCGGATGGAGAATTGACCATACACGACATGGAGCTGGCATCAACCGAGATGAAGCAGCTTCCAACGATGTCCAAGTCACCTTCTTTCCAGCTTTCTGATGAACTGCACGACGCCCCTACTCGTGGCATGAAATTCGCTCTGGTTCCAACATTCGTGCATCCCAGATGGCAGAATCCGAGCCCTCTGGCAAACACCCTCAACAGTACATACGACTCAATCGTTTCGTACTGGATCTCTCCACTCCCAAAATCCATCCCCGGACGAGTTCGCCTAGCCAAAGAGCAGTTAGCACGTCGACTCGCAGCAGACGTAACTCTCGCAAGCCACATCCTCCGCCCCGAAGAAATCACAGACCCAACAGAAACGCAACAAGACCCAGGATCCCAAACCTGGGACCTCCCCATGCGCGGCGCAGAACCCTCCCAAGCAAGCCAACTCAGCGCCCCCATCGCCTCCCACTCCGCCCTCCCCACACCCTCCCCAACAGGCACCCCCTCAGTAACCACAGCCTCCAGCCGCACTTCAGCCTATTCCTCCGCCGAAGTCTCCCGCCTGCGAAAATACGCCACCTTCACCAAACCCGCGCCCTCCTCCCTCCCCCGCTCCCTCACCAAAATTCTCTCCCACTGGACCCCCGGCGCCGACCCCTCAACCTACGACTGGATTACCACCTCGCGCCAAATCACCCAACAAACCCAAGAGGAAGAAGCCGACTCGCAGCTGACAGAAAAGCAACGCGCGCGCTTGCACCGCAAAGCCGAGCGGCATATTCGCCGGCAGCGCAAGGAAGCCGCTGCCAGCCAGCAGCAGCATTTGGCTAGTAGTCAGATGCCCGAGCTGGTCGTTAGTGCTAGCCAGCCGCAGTTTGGAGGGGGGAGGAGTGAGAGTCAGAGGTTACCTGGGCCGCCGATGGGTTTTGCCGGTTTGACGGGGAGTAGCCAGAGTGTTGCTCCGGTTGGCGCGGCGAGTCAGGCCGTGGCGGGGAGGTTTGGTGGTGGTGGGATGAGGCCGCCGGTGAAGAAGAAGAGGAAGCAGGGCTTCTAGAACAGTGTTGTCTATATTGTGGCCATATTATATTAGGCTTGGATCATCATTCGCGTGCTCTTCCTACTGATATCAAACGAAGGAGTTTCCGCAAGCTTGCATCTTCTACCACTTCTCTTTGTCTTCGTTGCGGAAGCTCAGTGGATAAGCCCACCATTGGCATCTCACAAATGGACACGTGAGGGTGAATAAGAATGGGGGGGGGAGCTTCGCTTGATCACCATAAAAGTCACTCGTTTCTCAAGCCGTCGAAATGGTATTAACATTATCCTTGATTCAAGTAAACCGCGCCAAAGAAGCGATGACTTTCCGCTATCAACTATCAAGATCCCTCTCCTCCCCAACCCAACCCTACACCCTGCCCCCGGTCTTCCCCGCGCTCGCAGCCCTAGCCTTCTTCCTCCTCACAACCCTCCTACCCCCCGCTCTCCCCTCCCCTTCCCCCACAGAATTCGCCCTCCTCACAAGCTGATAAGCCTTCTCCAACTCCTGCTCGACCGAAAGCCGCACAGCCAACTGCGCCGCATTGGGCCAAACGCTCTTCTCCCCCCTGACGATCCAATGATCGATCTCGGCCTCGGTCGGGTTGCGCAGCAAACGAGCCCAGTCCGTGAGGGTGATTTCGGGCACGAGCGTGAGCGCGGGACCGGGGACGAGTTCGTCCATGAGCAGGCGTTTGAGGCCGGGCGGGAGGAGGCCTAGGATGTCGACTTGGCGGAGACGGTGCTGGAATTCCCAGACCATGAAGCGGGAGAAGATCGCCCAGGTGCTTGTGCGGAAGCGGCGGAGGGAGGGGTACAGGAAGGGCGCGATGTAGGGGCGTGCTTGGGAGACGATGAAGTGGTCGACGTTGAAGAGCTCGCCGAGCCGGGAGAGCGGGCTTTCTTTGGGCGTTCCGGGGGAGGAGCGGTAGGGTCTCGAGCTTGGGGGGAAGGTTTCGTAGGGCACGGTTTGCCCATTGGCGTCTTTGCACATGAGGCGGATGGAGGTTTTGGAGCGGTTGGCTGCGTTGGAGACTAGGGCTGCGGACCAGACGAGGACGTGGGGGGCGGTTAGGTAGTTTAGGAGGGTGATTGCGCCGGGGCCGGAGGGGGAGATGGTGATGTTGAGGATGCGCTGGGTTTTGTTGTAGGCTTCTTCGAAGGTCATCTCGCCTACGTTGGCGCGCACGCTTTCTTCTAGCACTTCGGGGTCGAGGATGAAGCCGGATTTGAAGAAGCGGCGGCCTCGTCGGAAGAGTGTCTGTACCCATAGCCAAGCGCTTTCGCCGTTTGCTTTGGCCGCTGCTCGCTCGGAGGATGCTGCGAAGGCGCCTAAGTCGATTTGCTCACCATTGAGGCAGCCTAGTAGTTCGTTTTCGGTGTGTACGCCGACCCAAGCTGCCATCAGAGCGCCTGTGGCAGTTCCGGCAATGATGCGTGGTAAGAGGCCACGTTGGTACATTGCTTTTACAACGCCCAAGTGGCAGAGACCGAAGATCGAACCGCCTTGCAGTACAAGTACCGTTCTACCGTAAGACATGCGAGCGTCGTGCAACAGATCCAACTTCATCTGCGGCGTCAATCCTTCCTCAAGAGGAAGAGCTGTAGGCCACGTAGCAAATTGCCGAGTAGCCTCAACGACCAGCGACAGATAGTCCTCGATCAGAAGCTTCGTACCAGCGTTTGCCTTACTGTAGAGCTTCGGATTCAAGATCCCGCCAATGTTCCGCGTAAGGCCTGAGCGCAAGATGTCGTGGATCAACATGATATCTCCAGCCTCGTTAGCATCGGCGAGGGCACTTTCCAGAAGTTCAGTCCGTTCGGCTATGAGGCCAGTGTTGTAGTAATTATGAGGGTAATCGGCTGGCGATGTCCGCCACAAATCGTTCCCGAGAAGCCGGTCCAGTTGCAGCGCAGCAGCATGCCATTCTTCAAACTCCCTGGCAGTGTGAAGGGTTTCGATGAGCAGGCGTTTGTCGCTTTTTGTTGTCATCCAGAGCCAGAGGCGCTAAGAAAGAAATGTCAGACTAGTTGGCTGAATTCCTGTGAATACTTCCGTATGTATTGGTCGATTCATACCTCAAGCCAAAAGAGACCAATCTTGCGTATCAGCCAGAGGCAAGTCTGGAAGAAGCCCAAAACGCCCTGCGCCATGGCGTCCCTCGACCACCCCATAGGTGTTGGAGGTGTGGCCGTAGCCGCTTGATGATGTTCACAATAGCCGATGCGTGCTTGGATTAGTAGTTCCGTTGTTAGTGGTATATCGAGTATACATGTATGGATGTATGGGAGAATAATGAGGGAAAAGACATGAGGAGAGCTGTCTGTACGCGTCTTTCCCATCCGAGCCCAGGGCATCTTCACATGTCACATCTCACCACAAGCGGAAGCCCCCACCCCCGCCGTGGTCGATGCATTCTTTCTTTTCTTGTCTCCCGTGCGTGCTTCAACGGTTGATGATATATTCAAATTAATGAATCCTTGACCGGATTGGCATTGAAGATATCATTATAGTTCAGAGATTCATAGCATGAGAGTATATTATTTCTGTATTGGAAAGCACGACTCTCGCGTAATACTAGTCCAAGTATAGATATGCATTACGCATGAGACGGATTGAATAGTGGTTGAGTAGGTGGCTCGACGAGTACAGAGCGCTTGACAAGATTGTTTGAGGTCTCTCATTCAGATGCTTCTGGTCTTGAACCTGGTTCGAGTGGCTAAAGGTATACGACCAGAACGGTTTCACAAACAAAAGTGTGAGTGGGAAATGCGACCGCGCCTTGTAATCAACGGATGCAGTAAAAAGGTTTTTCTTTTCTGTTCTCAAGTGCCTTCGTCTCGGTCATTAATTTCCTACTGTATCCTGTAATCCCACTCCACCATGCGCTGTGTATCCTACAGTCCTCCGACTCGATAGCCGCTTGATATCCCCCTTTGGCTAAACTCATAGAAGTAATAACCCGCAGAACGTCGCCCTCAATCGTTCCGCCCAAAACAGGCTGGCGCACTCCATCCACCCTCCTTCCCAAACCGGTCTGCGTCAATCTCCCTTTCCCCTTCACAATAAACTCAAGTATCAAACTGCCACTTCTGCAACCCCCCGCGATGCGCATCCTTAACCGGCGCCGACCTGGACGCCATCTTGATATCCGCCGTCTGCATGTACTTTTGCGCCTCGGCCGCGCAAACTTTCTTGTGCGCTTTGGTGTCTGCTTTCTTGCAGTCGCGCGAGCAGTAGGAAACGCTCTTACACGCGATGCAGGGTTTGAGGAGCGAGGGTTCTTCGGGGTTGGGCTCGGGTTTGGAGCATTTTGCGCAGGTTGGTGGTGGGGGTGAGGAGCCTGGGAGATTCGGTGGTTGGTTTTTTGGTTTTTGGAGTTGGGGCGGGTTTGTTTTGTTTAAGGTGTGGGAGGGTGGGTGGTGGGCTCACCTTGCTCGGCGGTGGAGGAGGAGGACATTGCTCCTGGTGGGTGGAGGGGTTGTGTGTTGCGGGTTGGGTTGTGAGGACCTAGCTGGGAAGAAGTGGTGATGGTGGATGCAACTTTTGCGGCTTTTCGTTTGAAGCCGAGACGTGCGTTTCTCGAGACACCGCCTGGCACATGTGATGATGTTGATCTGATCGGTTCTAAAAGACTTTGTATTGTTCACAAATCGCCATGTTTAGTTTCTTTACCATTGCAACACAATTCACAAAAATAATCACAGTAACCCAGAATACTAATGCATGTAAATGTTAGCCATGCAGCTGGATTCATCGCAGCAACGTCAGTCATCAGATTTGCAGGATTCGCCTAGACGCGAGAAGGCACTGGCCAATGCACCCAAAGTATCTGATGCTCACATCAATACCTTACTCAGACAAAGGCAATTACCAGAGTTGATGATGAGGTAGTGTAACAGACAGAGGCGAGGAGAAAAGCTGGAAGTGACTTGATTCTTGAACATGCCAGGAAACACCTCATACTCTGCAACATCCATCCAATGGCAACCCACAGAGGCCTAGGCGCCTTGATCTTTGGATCTCACCGAATGCATTCAACCTCTCTCTCTCTCTCTCAAGACTCTCATATGGCTGGGGCGGTGAGATGCACGGCAGACTTGGCCTTGTCTCATGTTGTACATATCATCTTGACGTGGTCGATATTGGCTTGGGTTGTATTCCCGCAGAAGCACGAGAGCACCTACCCCTTTGCATGTCATATGCCGTCTTTACCGCATGATCTTGCTTGGCCTTCAGTAAGGAAGTGACTAGTTACTGTCTAGTAATAATGTTGGCGCAGGTACAGAGAGACTAATCAACTGACTATCTCCTAGCGTTTGCGGGCCAGGCATGAAAATCGCGGGGAAGCTGGTCATTTCAAGGGTGATGGCGGCGATGGTGGATGGGGGCATTTAACTACTCAAAGCCTAACACTTCCATCCATCGAGCACATGACCTTGCCGATCCTGCGCTGTCCGTCGGTTCTGTTCTGTTCTGTCTCTTCTTCATCTCGTCATACTTACCTTCAACATATCCTTGTCTTTCCTCCTGCATTCCAACACCAAGAAATCAAGGCTGGAAGCCACGCCCCTCCAGCACAGCGCAAGCATCTCGGCGGTTAATACTGCTCCTTAGCTGTTTCATCGCGCCCCGCCGCCCTCAAACTCCCGTTCCCTGTAAACTGGAAATAGAATACCTCAACAATAGTCACCACTGCATATCTACTCTGGCACATCCTCTTAATTCACCTTCGATTCCGAAAGGAATACATCAACATCAAGAAACACAATCACCCCCACCGATCAAGCTGCGAGTAGCCAGCCCAACTCCATCCCCTCCGCTCACAAACATCAATCAACTCCACAATGCCACCCACCCGACGACTCAAAACAGCCCTCCTCCTAGCCCTCTTCGCGACCCTCACAATCCTCTACGTCACCCACGGCCCCAGCAACACCTACAACTCGCAATTCTACACACGAACCGTCGCCGCCATCCAAACCCGCCACGACAATGAAGCGCGAGAAGCCGTGCTAGCCGAAGAAAAGAACCGCGCCGACCGCGTCGCCAGAATCCAAGAAGAACACGAAAAAGCCATGGGCGCGGCAGCGAAACAGAAACCCATGGTGGAAGACGTCGCCGCCGATGCTGGACAACAGCACAGCGTCAAAGCCCAGGAAGCTCCCGCTGCTGCTGCTGCTGCGTCGGAAGGCAAGCCTGTTGCTGGGCGCAAGATGATGCCTTCGGATGGGGCTGGTTCTGGCAACGGAGGGAAAGTCGTCGTCAACCCCAATGCCGACGACGACGGCGTAGCGCGTGTAGGAAACGGCGGTGCGGCCAAGTCGAGAGAGAGCAGCGTTGCATCAAAAAGCAGCAAGGAACAAGAAGAATCCGAATCCGAGCACGAGATCGAAGTCGAAATGAACTCGATTCTGAAGAAAGGGCCCATAATCATCTTCTCGAAATCCTACTGCCCTTACTCGAAGAAAGCAAAGGTCCGTTTCTCCCCCTCCCCGTCTCCAACGAAAGAAAGAAAACCCCCACAATCAAATCCAACAATATGGCCAAAACTAACTCACCTCTCCCAACAGACAATCCTCCTCTCCCGCTACACAATCACCCCACCCCCCTACGTCGTCGAACTCGACCTCCATCCACTAGGCGCAGGGCTCCAAGCGGCGCTGAAAAAGTCTACCGGCCGAGCGACGGTCCCCAACATTCTGATCAACGGCAAGTCGATCGGGGGCGGAGACGACGTGGCCGCTCTGGACGAGACGGGGACGTTGGAAGTGAAGGTGAAGGAGATGGGCGGGAAGAGGATCATGGAGGTCAAGAAAGTCGAGGTCAAAGAGGGAGAGGGGTTGGATGGACGGGAGAAGAGGGAGGTGAGGTTCAAGGCTTGAGCACCTCGTCTCGTTTCTTCGGTTCCGGCTTCCGTCTTTCTATGCTTTTTGTTGTTTTTTCTGCCTAGGAAAAGAGGGCCAAGGATGGGGCTTTGCTTCACATTCCCCAACGACCACAGCGGCGCGGATTTTCTTGTTACCTTTTTTTGTCTTCTTTCTGGCATGGCGTTTCTCGGGAGGTTCTTGTCACAAGCGGCGAAGGAGCTTATTTTTTCCAATACCCCTGTTTCTCAAAGTTATGGATTTTTTACTTTCTGGCTCGGAATGAATGCTATCGAGTCGAGGGGGTGAGAGCTTGACAGATTGAATGGGAAAATTTAACAAACCTAACTTTTTTAAGCAAAATAATTATGTTTGAGTTTTTATAAGTGTGAATCTTGCGCGAGGTTTGTGAGTGATGAATCATGAGAGATAAAGGCAGGTCGTCGTCGGCGTGGACTTTGTACTCTCGAAGGGAATGGATGTCGTTGCTGTTGATGATGGTGGGTTTTTGATGCAGTTGATGTTTCGTGTTTTGTTGTGGAGGATGGTACCTAATAGGAAGGAGAGGGGTTGGATTTTCTGATAGGTAAGGTAGGTGGGTACTGTATTGGATGGTTTGGTTTGCTTGGACTCTCGTGGCAGATGGCTGGCTGGCTGGCTGGCTGGCTGGTATTCTTTGATGGAGAATAGAGGGAGGGAGTGGTGATGGGACGGGATTCTTAGGTGTTGCGCATGTAGCGTCTCTCTTCATCTCAAAGGCGTGAGATGATCACAGCACGTTGCTTCCGTGGCATTCTGCAGCGTCACTGCGGATGTCCTCGTCTCACCAACATATCAGATCATATTTCGTAACAAGCGTTATCGACATCTTCCCACCCCCCAATATCTATACGGATCCGGCCCAAGAAACATCCACACAACTCCCCACGGCCCCTTCGCACCAAGCTCGCTTTCTATCTACAACATCGAAAGCATGACCTGCACACCCGCCCAGGTCTCCTCGCAGTTCGGCAGAATCTGCTCAGGCGGGAGGATGAAGCCATAAGTCCCCGTGTCCCTCAGCTCGAAAGCAAGCGACCACTCCGCGCCCGAAACATCATAAACGTAATCCGAGCTACCGCCGTTGGTCGCATAGATAGTCTGACAAGTAGGACCGACGGTGTACTCCGTGCCGTAGACAGCCTCAATGGCATCGGCCGTGGCTTCCATCAACTCGACGTGCTGCGCGTTCGTCTCGGGGACGACGTCGCAGCTATACCCGTACGGGCTGAGGATCAGCTGGGAGTAGCTGTGCCAGTCGATGAAGAGTTTGAGCCCGTGCGAGTCGGCCAGTTTGTCGGCGAAGTGCTGCATGCCGCTCATTTCGGGCTCGGAGCCGGGGCTGGCGCCGCGGTAGGTTTGCGTGCAGGAGTTGTTGGACGAGCCGCTGCCGTCCCACTCGTGGGGCCAGTTGCGGTTGAGGTCGACGCCCCAGCAGGGGTCGGAGGTGTTGGCGCCGGGGAGCGGGGGTTGGCGGTTTTTGCGCCAGAGCCGGTCTTGGGTTTGCGAGTAGACGAAGCCGTCGGGGTTGACGACGGGGAGGAGGTAGAAGTCGTAGGAGTCGAGGAAGGAGGTGAGGGTGGCGTTTTTGCCGTAGTTGGCGATCAGCTGGTAGGCGAGGTATTCGACTGTCATGGTCGTGATCCATTCGCGGGCGTGCACGGTGCCGTGCCAGAGGATGGCGGTGTTTTTGTTCTTGCCTTCCTTGCCCCAGAGGTGGATGCCTTTCTGGTCGCGGCCTTCGAGCGACTGGCCGGCTGTGAAGACTTCGGAGTTCTTGGGGAAGGCGCTCGAGAGGTCGTCCAGGTAGTCTAGGTGCTCGTCGTACGAGTGGTAGCCTTCGTACCAGGAGAGGTCGGGGAGGTCTTCGGCCTTGTCCTTGCCTGTGTGTATTGTTAATGAAGGGTATCGTATCAGCGAGGCTGGTCAAAGCATACCCTTGTAGTCACATGGCTTGCCCTCATAAGCAATGTCCTTGCCCAAATTACTGTGCAACTCCTTGAACTTCGCCCCCAACTTCTTCAACTGCTTCGCCTGGTCGGGCGAGATGGAGAAGTCAATGTGCTTGGAAACATCATGACTCCACTCCTCATACTGAAAGCCAGAAAGCAAGCTCTTCACCTCCTCCAGCTTGTCGCCAGTATCCATGCGAAGAACCTTGTAGCCCTCATACCTGGCGGCGCGTGGCTCAAGGTGAGGAGCAGCCGCTGCAAGGGAGACGAGCACGGTGCTCAGCAGAGAGGAAGTCTTCATGATGGGCGAGAGTCAAAGCAGATGGCTCCCTGGGCTCAAATGAGACCTGCAGAGTCAATGGGGACATGCCCTGGCTGAGCTCTTGCAGCTTTTATATTTGACTGCTCAACCTCGGATGGCCTTTTCCCAAGCTCCTCTCGATCTGCTCAATCGAGATAAATCCGGTAGGTGACATTCCTAGTCCTTGGCTCCAAGCAGATCCCTAGACGGGGACCAATGCAGGCTCGTCCATGGCAGTGGCAGCTCGCAACTGCAGGCTTCTACGGCAAGTCCTGAGTGTGAGAGCGTCGATCTTCGTGGACTAGCAGACGGGGCAAAGCTGGGTGTTAGTTGTCTTGAGCAGATAACATGCTCGACATGCTGCCGGTCCTGCACGCTCCTTCCTGTTCCGTGATAGCTGAGGTGTTGGCATTGCCTCATCCAAGACTTTTAGAAGAGGGTGAAGTCGCAGATATAACGCGCGGGCGACATGGGCTTGGACTCTGCCAAGGGCTGCTGCATGAAGGATAGCGGGGAGGAGGGAGGCTGATGAGGAGGGGAGGCCTGACGAATAGCCAGCTAATTAGGTGCCGATGTATCTGAGCAAGTATCTCGCCTGTTGAAACTACTTTTATGGTCGTGCATGCTGCCGTGTCTCTTGATACCTGATATCTGCTCTACAAAATGTTAACGCGATATTGCTCAGGCCGGCTAGACGCGAGCATCTCTGATTGCTATCTATGATTGACACCAAATCACCGCTCCCAATTTTTCCATAGAGCGGTTGAAACACACTACAAATCGAATAGTGACCTCAACTCACGCTTGTGAAGTTGCCAGCAGCCTGCATTGGCAAGCTTGGAGCAGTGAGCCTGAGCCACAGCACTCGTCCCTATCGTCACATCCCATTTCACCTGGGAGAAAAATTGAATGAAGTCAGCACATTTACAATATTGACTAACGGCTTGATTGTCTTCTATTCTAAAAGTAGCGACTGTTAAATAATCCCAACCAGCTCAAATGCCCTCGAAAAGTGGTATCAAAACAGTCCCAGTGGAGACCTAAATTCAAGCGATGCCAAAGAAAGAAAACAAAATCAAACACAAACACAAATGTAGCCGTGAAATGAAACGATCGAAAAAAGAGACCCGGAAGAGAAACCTCTATGGCTAGAGAAAATGCAGTGAGCTGGAGTAAAGAAAGATAACAAGCAGATAGCGTTAAAAAAAAAGCACTTACAAGAAAGCAAAAAGCCTTTTGGGAGCGACAGGAAAGGGGGTATAGGCAAGTGGAAAAAAGAAAAGCCAAAATCAAAAGAAAATCAACAAGGGAAATCATACCCAACAAACCCTCAACGCGCACCACACCTCGCTCCAACAACAAGACTCTTCTCCCCCCTCCGACCCCGCCAAACATTCGTCGCCGCAACAAAGTCCTCACAGCCCTCGAGCAGGAAACTCCA
Organism: Cladosporium sp. MBC 237; assembly: GCA_030772445.1. Classification (NCBI taxonomy): domain Eukaryota; kingdom Fungi; phylum Ascomycota; class Dothideomycetes; order Cladosporiales; family Cladosporiaceae; genus Cladosporium; species Cladosporium sp. MBC 237. Next base: position 168,741 of record JAPHCH010000073.1, read on the forward strand.
AAGCAGGACAAAAGCCTCACTAAGCTCCCAGCTCGCCAATTGATCGGGGAAATTCCACACGACCAGCCCGCTGCGTCGAGGCTCGCCTTGCACGTTCACCACGGCGCCGGAGCGGCGCAGGCAGGCGGAGAAGCGCGCGGCGTCTAGGTTGCCGGTGGCGATGGCGCGGAGGATGTTGAAGCGCAGGCGGGCGTGGGGGATGGTGTCGATGATGGGGTCGTGGGGGAGTTGGTGCTGGACTTCGATTGGTTTGAGGCTTGGGGGGATGGCGGAGGGGTTTCGGAGGCGGGGCGTGGTGGCTGCTGTGCCGGAGCGGAGGGAGGCGAGGTTGACCCCTAGGTGCTGCGCGTTGGTTGTGGCGGCTTGCATGAAGTTGCGGTTGATCAGTTGGGCCAGCTCGTCCCAGGGGTTATCTGTGGAGGGGGTCGAGGGGGCACAGGCTGCTCGGGAGACTTGGCCGGTGAAGTGAGGTTGGGGTGCGGATGGAGGTGGCGAGCCGGGATTGCTTTGCTCTGCTGTGTCTTCATCGTCGTCGTCTTCGTCGGAGTCGTCTTCATCTTCATCAGAGTCCTCTCCACTGTCGTCGTCGTCTTCGTCTTCCTCGTCGTTCTCTTTTTCGTCGTCGTCTTCATCGTCTTCATCATCAGAATCAGGCTTCTTGTCAGGAGACTTTGATCCGGGCAGATCGCCTCTGGGGCTATATTGCTTGGTCGCTTCTCCAGCTCGCTGTCTCTCGCGAAAGGCCCTCTGATTCAGACGGTTCTGTATGCGTCGACGCTCGGCAGGGTCATTCTTGCCACGCCAGTTCTCGTTAGTGGTCGTGATACGAAATCCAGAATCCGGTTGGACTGGCATCGGGGGAACCGGGGGCTTGGCCTGGCTATGTTTCTGCGGCATGTTGACGCCGTCTCCGCTAGAAAGTATTTTGGTTATGACAAGTGCTTTGGTTAAGGACAAGTGCTGATCGTGCGTTGTTGATGCAGGGTTGTGATTGATTTTTTCGGTGGCGAGGATGATTATTAAAAACCTTACTCTTATGTATGTTGCATCATTTGCGTGTATCAGAGAAGAGATCTATACGGTAGACAAGTATAGTAACATGGCCCTGTAGCCGACTGATCTTGCTTTTACCATGGGTTGGGAAAGTAGTCCGCATGCCCTTTCCGTGATTACAGCATGGTGTAGCATGAAATGTCATCGTCGGTTCGAACAGTCTGGTCACTGCTAGAGGCAGCCATGTTGCAAGGATCTGAGTCATCAGCGTCACACCTCGCTATCTGTCATGGCCTGAAAGGGGAAGGGCAGTACGATGTAACGGGCGGTGGAAGCAAACGCTATTTGCTGCACGGGATCAGTTTTAACGACGATTTCCAACAGCGACTCTGGGCTTTTAGCGTGGTGCGTGGTGTGTGTTGCGGATGAAGTAGGGGAGAGATGATGTAAACCACGGCCAAGGCGGGCGAAAACGCCAGAACGGCATGCAAGTCAAAGTTACTAGCTGCATGTTCCAATGGCAGCAGAGCAACTGGCGAGCTGAGCTTATCTACTTCGAGACTCTGCGCTCGGCTGATTTGCAAATTGCTGACTTACCAACACCTGAGGCCATGCATGTGCATGCGCGACCGTCATCTGCAATCACCGTTTGGTTATGCTTCCGTCCTGGCGCCGCAATGGGATGGACGGCATCCTTCAGCCTTGCATCGGGGCGGTCAATCCTCGCTGGTACAAGCGTGTGTGGTATGGTGGGACGAACGATGCCGGTGTCCGGGCCGAGTGCTGTATGCGATTGTTCCAAGACGGCCCGTCGTGAGTGACCCAGGATGTGACAGACCTGGTGCAAGTGAGAACTGCCTCTTTGGGAGATACCGTGGTCATTTCGCGAATGAAAGCGGACGGCTAAGCAACGCCCACGTGGGTTGGTGGTGGCTTAGGACAACTCGACCATGTCGTTTGGAGGGTATGGCCCGATAGGATTGCACCGTAGCACCTCGTATGAGAGCGAGCGGCCCCATTCATCCGCTTAATGCCACAACGATTCGGCCGAGCGAGAGGAGTCGACCGTGAAGTTCGTAGCACGAGGATGAAGAGGAGGACTACTGAAGGAGGCAAGCCATGCACATGCAGCAGGATTCATTGTTTGGAACGAGCGATCCGATCGGCTGTCGCTGGCTTCCCACGCTGTCGGGATCTCCAGCCCAGGCCTGCGACGGAGGGACTGCCAGCCTGCCAGCCTCCTTCGTCACTCCGTCATCAACCTCACCTGAGACTCCCCTCCCAGCGCTTTCACATCACCCATCAGAATTCGTGAGTTGAGTAATCCTGAAGCTACCTGTTGTTTTGTTCCAACAGTCCTCTCAATTTGCAAGTCGAAGCGATACCTGCCCACCTGCAGCTGACATCGCCGGCTTCCGCCTCGCCTCTATCGCGGCGAACGCGCGGAGGAGCGCTTCGCAGATACCGTGACACTCAACGAAATGGCCTCGATACTGTCCGATTGGCAGCAGGTGCTGCGCGACAAACTCCTCTGGAGCTACGGTTACTTCCAAGGCAGGTCCATAGTACTGCCACACAGCTTTACAGAATTGTACGCGCTCGTGATATCAAAGGCGACGCGCTTCGCCGCTCTACCGCTGCCACTGCTATCATTCGTGGCTTTGCCAATATTCGGTGGAACGTCAACAAGTTTGAGTCTATTGGTATTCTACTTGTCATGGAGCTCCTTGGTGTTTGCTCATGATCCGCTGAGCCTTGAGATCTACGGCACCCTGACAGTGCGCCTGTTATTCTTCCTCCTGCCAGCGCTATCTTTTCTCGCGTTCGACCTCGCTATCCCGAGTCTATCCAAAGGTATCAAGGCGTATGGCGAGAAGAATCTACCCTCCAGGCTGAGCAATGACCGACTTCTCAAAGTCGCGGGCGTCGCCATTCTGAACGTATTGCTATCTGTCGTGTTGCAAGCATGTTTGGAAGTACTGTTCACCGAAGCCTTGCACCTACGCAGTATCTTGAAAGTCACAGCAGCCGTGCCTCTCCCCTGGAACCTGGCAAGAGAGATCTTGAAAGGACTGGTTGTGCGCGGATTGCTGCACTACTATATCCACAGATTTCTCCTCCACACATACCAGAGCCCATTGAAAACCTGGCACCTACAATGGCAGCACAGCGTCCAGCTCCCATTCAGCCTAGCTGCAGGCTACGACCACCCAATATGCTTCCTCCTCGCCAACTTCCTCCCAGACTTCCTACCAGCCTATCTCTTCCGCTTCCACGTGCTCACCTGGCACCTCTTCATCGCCATCACCAGCCTCGAGACCCTCTTCATCTACTCCGGCTACGCCGTCCTCCCATCAAGCATCGTCCTCGCAGGCATGGCCCGCCGCACCGACGCGCACTTCATAACCGCATTGACTTCAGGAGAAGGCTCAACATGCAACTTCGGGCACTGGGGCATCATGGACTTCCTCTCCGGCACCAACTGCAAAGACACCGCCTCCGTTCTCGACGACCTCCAAGACGAAGCGCAAAAACACCGCATCGAAGAGCGAGCGCAGAAAGCCGCCCGCGGCGCCCTCGAAGGTCTGAACGAGGGAGAACGTCAAGACTCCGGCGATGATTCCGAGTCGGATCGGGACGAGGCAGCGGAAGGCGAGCTTGAGGCTGAATCCAACGACGCCGCGGATGCAGAAGAAGACAGTACGGAGGTACGATCTTCCAAGGGCAACTCCTCGCGCGGTCGCCGTGGTGGTGGCGCTGATGCAAGCAAGAATGACTCTGCTGAGCAAGCGCCCGTCAAGCGCAGGAGCGGGCGGCGCGTGCCCCGGAAGGATTGAATTTCTTGCATGTACGGAAGTATACGTGCATCTAATGTTAGATGATCTTTTTGGAAAACAATCCCAGATCACCGGGTTTATGATGATGCCGATTTTTATTTCCCCGACGGTAGTTGGTGTGGCGTTTTTCTCGGTTATATACCTTGTATTCGAAAGAGTGATACCCGCTTCCGATTTAGGCAATCGCTAAATCTCCCTTGTGGCTTGCTTGCTTCTCTTGCGGCTGAACCTGGATGGCTGGCGGTTTATTTATAAACTCCCTCTGCGAGATCAACCTCTTTGAAAAATATCGTTCACGTACCGCTGCTGCACGATGATTACATAGCGCGGGGTCCAGAACCCGGTAGGTGACCTTGCCACGAGGGTGGTTTAATCCCGTATTGTGGTTTTCTCGAAATATCCTCCGCAACCCGCAGAGCCTCATGTGCTGGCTGTGCTTTTTCTTTGATCACGGGGACGGCGCGAGGCGAGCTGGCTTTGGGGATCACGAGGCTATTGAACGATAGTGGGTGATCATGGATTGTGATTGTATTCTTTTCGGGGGAGGATTGGACATAGGGATGGAAGGAGGGAGGAGTCAAAAATAGCATGGCTAGATCCGGAGGGAGGGAAGGTCAGGCTGTATACATTTTGTGGTGTCTGTTGTTGCTGAGTTGAGGTTGCGGTGAAATGTCACGCCGAGGAGGGTAGAGCAGATGTTTACGAGATTTGGTTGCGGTATCGCTTGGTGTGAGAGGTAGATATGTCTAAGAATAGATGAAATATGTAGGGGATGGGAGTGGAAGTCGGTGGGAGAAAGTCAGGCTGGATGGATGTGTTGTCGGTTGAGGACATCGAGGACGTGTGCTGCGTGCATCCATGTCATGTGATGTGCTGCCACTGCCACAATGTACGCGTAGGAGGCTCAGTGACATTTGAATGATGCCAAGGTTGAGGGTTATCTGCTGCTGCCACGCGTGCACGGGAAGAGGTGAGTGTTTGGTGTTGTGAGATGTGATGATGCGCGGCGATGAGCGATGTGCTGGTGGCTGGACGTGTCTGTGATGGACGAGGAAGGGCTTCGATATACCCAAAACCAGGATGCCTCTAGTGATTCAAGCACTCTAAACAAAACCGTGATATGGCATACATGTGGAAAGTGACATGGCGTAATAGCTGCATCGACAATCAAAACCGATCTCTCTTACAAAGGCAGTGCATTCGATCAGGCATCGTATTGCTGGCGAACATATGTGATGAGCTAGCCGGCGCTAACAGTAAAAATGGAGCTCGGACGATGAAGCGGCGATCACTTAGTGTTCCTCCAGCGACCGAGCTTGCAGTAAACAGCAGCTGGGAGAGGAGGGTAGAGCGAAACAGAAACCCATTACATGTCATAATTCTGTATAGCTAGCTACCTATTCGAACAAAGTCAATTGCAAGACAAATCAAACGTCCCTCCAGTACTGACCAAAAAGATTATTCTTACCATTACACTTTCGGTAATGGATCGGTGAGCAAAAAAGCTGCGTATCAGAATCCCTCCCCCAGTCCCCAGCCAGCCCGCGCTACCCAGCCATCTTGCTAGCCACCACAGCTCTACTCACCCAACTCTACCCACACTCGCTGCCCTCGACATCTTCCACCACCCACTTGTCATACTGACCACTCGCTGCAAACTCCACCGTCACTACTGACTGCTTTGCGACTCTGACTGCTCGCTCACAGTTTGTGTACATACCTTACTTTACTTACTCTCGCTTCTCACCATCCATCGCCAACTTCACGCCCGTTAGCGGATCCCCACAATCGGAGAGACCAGACCCCGCACCGTCGCCTATCAGCACAATAATCGTCAACCAGACGCCCATACCGCGAATATTTCACGCCACACCGCCGACCACAATCCTCGCCCACGAGGCGACACGGATTTGCCATGATGCGCTTCCAAATGGCACCCAAATCGCTTTTGAAGCTCGTCCCGGCGATACTGCTCGCTCCCACTCTCACATATGCCTTCCCACCGCTCGAGGCCGGCGTGCCATACAGCCAACTCTTCGAGCGAAGTGAATGCGCCGGCGAGATGTGCGGATGGAACGGTCAACTCTGCTGCGAGTCCGGCTACGGCTGCTACACCGACTCAAGCAACCAAGCTCAATGTAGCAGCACAGGTGGCGGCAGTGGACAGACGGCTGCCGCTGGACGCTGGGATTACGTGACCACGACATACGTTGAGACCGACCTCAAGACAGTGACCAGCACCATCAGTTCATATGTTGGCGAAGGTGGCACGGCACAACCCACCGACGGCGCATGCGACTACGCCAACAATGAAGAGCCCTGTGGCGATGTATGCTGCAAGAGCAGCGAGTACTGCTACCAAAAAGGCCAATGTAAGCCTGCGGCCAACGGCGGTAGCTCGGGCTACTACACCAGCTATTACAGCACAATGTACGAAACCACAAACTCCGCCGGTGTACCCTTGCGTCCAACATCAAGTACCCTCATCGTCGTCACCGAAACCGGATCGCCAACCGAAACCGTACCCTTCGAGACCCCAGTCGCCACAGGCGCAGAGGTCGGAGTCGAACCCACAACTGAGGATGGTGGCGGAAGCGGTGGCCTTTCAGGCGGAGCCATTGCAGGAATTGTCATCGGTACTCTCGCAGGTCTCATCCTACTCGGTTTCATCTGCTTCTACTGCTGCGTGCGCGGTCTTTTCAACGGCGTGCTCGCCATCTTTGGCGGCGGCAAGAAGCGGAGTCGCCGCACAGAAATCGACGAGTACGAGCGCTACAGCCACCACGGATCCGGCAGACACAGCGGCGCTGGAGCAGCCGGTGGTCGAACTTGGTACGGCGCTGCTGCTCGTCCGTCGCGTCCGGACCGCAGGGAGGACAGCAGAACCAAGAAAGTGCTCGGCGTCGGCGCTGCTCTGGCAGGTCTCTGGGCGGTCTTGGGCTTGAAGAGGCGCCACGATCGCCGCCACGACGACGAAAAGTACAGCGAGTACTCATATTCCAGCGATTACTACACCAACACCAGTGCCAGTAAGTTTTGACATCCACTCATCGATGAAACAACACCAGAAGAATATAGAAAACTAACAATCCCCTCCCCAACAGGCTCCGCAAGCTCCGACGACAGACGAACAAGAGACACCAGACGTTCGCGACGATGATCCCCCGTGGGAACCGCCAATTTTCGCATCTCGCATTCTCCTCTCGTTTCCTCTTCTTCCAACTAATGTCCCGTTAATGCATCTCACGCCTGGCCGATCGATCTTTCCTATTTCCTCTCTCTTAATCCGCTACAGCATAGCGCCGGCGAACGAACTGAAAAGAATTTAACAACTGCCATGACCCCTTTTCTTCGGGGACGGGCAAGGGCGGACGGAACGTCGTTTTGTGGTTTTCTTTTCCTGTCAAAAATTGGGTGTTCTGGTGTGGACTTTCGTCTTTTCGCTTTTTTTTCCTCGATCGTCTCACTGACGAGCTGGCGTTTTTCGTTTCCTTGAGCGTCTGTCTTGCTGACTGACTCTGACGGCGGCGCTCTTTTGAGTTTTCTTTTTTCTTCTCGTCGTGTTCCCACGGCCAAGCGAACAAAAAAGAATGACCTTTGATTTTCGATATCCCCTCTTGTTGGTTTTTGGAGAAAAGAGCGATTCGCTCGCTCTCAGCAATCACACTGAGGGCTCTCTTATTCTGTACTCCAGTTTCTTTTTTTCCTTTTTCTCTCTGCTCATATCCCTGCTACTGCTACTGTTGCCGGTGCTGCTTTGTACATACGAACGTCCCGCTCTTACTTTCCCTTATCTTACCCTGCTCACCTTTTCCTGTCGCAAGGCGGCGGGTGATGGGTGAGACTGGACTGGATGGGGCAGAATGAGACAGGACAAGACAGAACAAATCGGCTTTTCTCGCATCATCTGTTTCCGTGCGCGCGCGCTTCTTATCTGTCTTGAAGTTCTTTCTCGTTGTTCTTTTTTCGTTTCCGTCCAGAGGATTTGATTCCGTAATGAGGTTCTCCCTCTCTCTCTCCTCTCCAATTTTGGGGAAAGTCTCTCGCCGTCCTTGGAATTTTCGTAAACCACCCTGAAAACTCTACCAGAGCACGACTATGCGGTCGAATCCTAGTATTCCTTCCCTTTTGGTTTCCAACTCTGTTTTCGCTAATCAATGATTTTCACGACAGATCGGTATTGCAGTACGAAGGTGTGGTTTCTGGGGTGTTGAAGGTCCTTTTCTGGGTTTGCATGGAGTCCGATGAGAAGGTTCTTTTTGATGGCCAAGATGAAGTCGGTGGGATGGGTCTTTATGGAAGGAGGAGGGGAGGGTTTGTGTTGTTCGGAAAGTGGTGAGCTTTTTTGTTTCCCCCTCGTGGGAAGGATTGATGCACGGGAGGGAATAGGTGGGTAGATAGATTGGTGTATGATATGTGGGATTGTGTGAGAGCTTTGATTCGTTCTGCGTTTTTTTGGAGGTGTTTGTGATTGATGTCGTGATTTGTAAAGTACCTACCTACGTAACATGAAGTCACAGACTTTTTGTTATTATATCGAGCCGTGGCCGAAGGGTTCCTTCACTTCAAACTCGCCTGATTAATAAAAGTTTGTGGCACACCCGGGAATGCTATTGACGACATCAGGCGGCATGATTGTATCCTTCTGCTATTATCAAATGGCCCACTTCTACGTGTATGCTGTCGGCGACATTGCTGATGTTCTCGGTTATACCGAACTGACGACTGGAATTGGTTCGGGTAGTGACACGGTTCTTCTACAGTTGAGACCTACCATTATCGAGGCGAATGCGGACCTTTGCAGCAGACATCAGGACCGCTTAGACGCCTCAGTGACAAAAGGATACCTCCTATTTGTAGCTCATGATGTCGAGGAATGATGACTAGGTAGGATTATTGCAAACAATCTAAAAGCCCAGACGCTGCAGAAATGACCCGCATGCGACTCAAGCAGTGTTACATCATGATCATCTAAATTACTGGAGAAAACAATATCGTCCATCGCTTGTTCACCGGCAGTGGTTATGGGAGCATGAATCGCAGCTTCGACGCTTTCCAGAATTCGCTGTTGCTCCGGTACTAAGGAAGAGGAGGGGCAATAATGGCGTTTGTGGGAAAGGGAAGATTTGCGTCGCAAGCGAAAAATACTTGCACCGTAGATTACCACGCTGTTGGGTTCGGCGAAGCATCATTGTCTCGCGGCCTCTTCTCAGCCCAACTCCCGCGCTCATGGGACAGGCACAAGCTGTAACAATGGAGTAATTCTCATGCACCTAAGTCCCGACAAAACGGAGTATCGACGGGGTTTAGACTTCTCGTGCTTGTTAGGAGGTACCGACAAGGCCTAGAGTTACCCCCCAGCGTGGAAGAACCTTGTCGGCCGGCCATCGGATCGTTCTCCACCGTCCGCCGGCACACTTTCGCTTCCTTCCCGACGACAGGTCCGTGGGCTTTTTTGATCTTGTGATCATTTGGATAGATTCGGCCACGTGCATGTGCTGGGACAGGGTGTTGTTCGTTTACCTGCGTTGGACGTGCTTATTGAACTTTGTATGCATCTCGGTGGTTTTCGTTGAGCTGGGATGTGTTTTATAAGAAGAACACTTGAGACCCAGAGACCGCAAAACATGATCCAGCAAATTGGCTGCCTGCAATCGATTGGGTGTCAGAGTTTCTTCAGGTGATTAAGGTGTGTGGATCGAGTGGAGTTCACATGGTACGCTAGACTGGCTCGGGCCAGCAGACAGTGAGAGAGGGAGCGACGTCCAAAACCTACAGACAGGGGTGTGTTGGTGGCCGGCTGGCGGCGTTCGCTTTGGCCTTCTTGACAACGGCCTTTTGGCTCGAGCCTCTCTGCCTTGCCTCGCCCTGCTAGGACCGTGGGTGAGCCTGGTCATTGTTGCTCAATACAGTAGTATATACTGCCTCTCACACTTCACGCCTACCCCTCTGCTCGGCCCTCGCTCGCACAGCAACTTTCCTTACCGGCAGCCTTCACGCGCGCACGCCTGCACAAGCCGACATCACATCTCAGGATTCCCACGCGCAAGGATCCCCCTCCTGATCGCGACAAGGAGATCGTCTGGAGCACCCGGAACATCTAGCGACAACACCTCACGACAACAACAATGAGCGCATGAAGGGCATGGTCTCGAAGACCCTCGCCGCCGAAGAGCAAGATTTCACATAATTGCGCCAACTACCGCCACGCCGCCTGCAATCGTCGCCGTTGCATACTAGTTGCAACGGCACACAAAGGCGTCGCGTCGCCATCGACACCAGCCTTACCAAAGCGTTACCTTGCCCTGAGGTAGCCACAGCCGCCCGCTGCCATGTCCGCCATGTCGCTTCACCAACAGCTCGACTCGAGTGCTCAATTGCGACGGAACAGGACGCGTGATACCTCAACCTCGGAGCGGAGACGATCGCCTGACCAGGTCAAGGGGATACCTTCAAACCAGACTGTGATCACGTCTATTATCTCTTCGCTCGACGCCTTCGACCCGTCAAGAGATTTCCCAACCGAAAGCTACCAGTCTCGCCGGGGTGATTCGACAACACGCTCGCCCAGCGCAAGCGTAGCGAGCTCTCCTAGCATTGTCCGCTCTAGTTTCATGCCGCGACCAGAAACCTCGGCGTACGGCAATATAGTGAATGGTGGATCCGATTGGGAGTATCTCAACGAGAGCGATGCCGCTGCTCCCCCTCCAGTCGTTCCCGCATCTCCTTCGACTTCGACCTTATCGCATCGCTCCCTGAGACCCTCTCGCCCTTCGATACGCAGCGAATCACGACAAACTCCCTCGCTACACTCGCTTCAACGCTCCCCGGTCTCAGTGAAGAAGGAACCTCTATACCCGGCTGGCAAGAATTTGAGTGCGGAAAGTTGGATAAAATTGAATATACAACAGTCTCTTGAGTCGGCGCATGGACGCAAGGTTTCATCGCAGACTTCAAGGGAAACTGGACTTCGAGCCGAGGATGCAGAGCGGCAGCACCTGGCTTCTTATGCTATTGAATATGCATCTCGTGCGAGACCGATTTCTGGAGAGGTCCGAAGGAAAGCCTCTCCTCCACCGCCGTCGTCTAGAGGGCGTGTGTATCTGGATACCGATAAGGCAGATGACCGAGCATCTGGGCCGCCAACACCCAAATCACTGTCCATCAGAACTAAAAGCAATGAGAGTTACAAGGACGCAATGAAGCTAGGATCACCCAACCTTGGTGTTTCACCTCAAGTGTCACCGAGACGGAGAAGCCCAATGGCTGATTCGATTCCTTTGCGTACATCTTCTCTTCGCCAGTCATCCAGCAGCCCTGCTCCGATGAAGAGGAAGGTCAAGAGTTCGAAGCGAGCAAATACCACGAGTAACCCTTTCAGATCGAAGCGCGCGGAACCTATATCCGATAATAGCTTTCTCGATCTTGGCGAGGACGACGAGACAGTGAAGCGCATCATGGAACTGAGAAAGAGACGACAGTCGCGTTTGAATGAAACCAAAGCATCTTCTATGTCTGATGAGGTCGAGGTTCCTTCACTTCGCGCCAACGACGTAATTCCTGGCGGCCAAGACGACTCGACTCCAAAAGCCTCAGCGAGGCCTATGCCTAACAGATCGTTTACTGTGCCGTCTAAGCTATCAGAGAATCTGAATCTGAAGATAGACTCTACGCTCTATGACCTCGACGAAACACCCACTTTGGGAGCAACATACACGCCGGAAAGCACGCGCTCGGCATCCAATTACTTCGAACCGCTCTCGCCGCACAGCTTGCCTGGTACTACGACTACATCACCCCAAGACTCTCTGGATCTGTCATACGCTCAGGCTGTGCATGCACTTCACAGAGCGCGAAGCGGAGCGCCATCGTTCGACAGCGGCACCAGGCCAAGCATCGAAGCAGCAATGCCCAATGTACCGTTCAGACGTGGGTCAAATGCAACAACGATGAGCACAGGCAGAGCATCCAGTTTTCAAGCACCATCCCTCCGACAGACACGAAGCAAACGCGAGTCACAAAGTAGATTTGCTCATCCGGGTCTACCAAGCGATTTTGGGAGCAAGCATTCTCGCCGAAAGTCTGTAAGCGACCCGCGCCACGCACGCGCCGCAGATGAACGCATCCAGCATGAGCGCAGAGACAGCATTGAAGACGCAGTCATGGGGTTTCTGCGCGCACAGCGCCTAAATCAGAAAATTCGCCACGTCGTTAGCGGTCGTACTATCAGCTTTTCCGAGGTTGGAGATCCCAAAGGGTCGGCCGTGTTCGTCTGTGTTGGAATGGGCCTCACAAGGTTTGTCACGGCTTTTTACGACGAGCTGGCGTCTTTACTTAAACTGCGACTCGTCACTATCGAGCGACCAGGCGTTGGTGACAGCGATGGGTATCCACAAAACGATCGTAGCGGTCCTTTGAACTGGCCGAACGACGTCTTGACTGTTTGCGATCATCTCGGAATCGAGACTTTCAGTTTACTCGCGCATTCCGCCGGTGCCGTGTACGCTTTGGCCACGGCCTTGGTTCTGCCTCACATGGTGAAAGGCAAAGTGCACCTTCTGGCGCCCTGGATTCCACCTAGTCAGATGGAGGTAGCATCTCATCCTACTGCGTCTTCGACTCCTGCGGCTGTCCTGCCACGAAGTCAGCGTCTGCTACGTGTCTTGCCTACAACTTTCCTCAAGGCAGCCAACTCTTCGTTCATGGCTTCAGCTACCGCGTCTCTTAACTCTGCTAACAAACGCAAGCCTTCTGGTACTGGAGCCTGGCCGGCAAGCCCGGAGAACAGCGATTTCCCAAGCAGTGCCCAGGGTGCAAAGAGACCAACTACTTCCGGCGGCGACCGAGCCGACTTCCACCGACGAGAGTCACTTATGTTAATGGACCAGTACATGCCCAGCACAAACCCCATGGAAAACTTCCCCATCCGCGGAAGAGGCAGGTCCAATTCGCCCAACAAACGTGAATCTCTCTACCTCTCGGCCACTGCCACTCCGATGGACCCAGCCTTCACCTACGCTTCCACCGCTCTCAACGCCGCAGAGCACGCCGAGCGCGAGCGCCAAGTCATCTACACTAGCCGCTTAACCCAGCGCACCTGGGAATACGCCATCCGTGACTCCAACCCGGCAACCGACCTCCTCGTCTGCCTCGAGCGTCACCGCGAAGTCGGCTTCCGCTACACCGACATCAGCGCCCCTGTCGTCATCACACACGGTGTTGAAGACAAGCGAGTGCCCGTAGGTAACGTGCGATGGCTGGGTGATCAGATGAATCGCTCTGCTGGCCCGCGAGGTGGTGCTTCCAAGGATATCTACGCTGCTGACTATGAGGTTGGAGGCGGTGGGTGCGAGGTCAGGATTTTGGAAGATGAGGGCCACGGTCTCATGGCTAGTCCTGTGATTATGGGTGATACTCTGACGGAGATTTCTGGGTATTGGAGGGAGAGCGCTAAGCGCGAGTTGTAGGGTCTTGGATCTGGTGCTACTTGAGGGAGGCATACGGTTGAAGACCACATATGGAGGGGCCAAGATCAATGTCCACGGAAAGACTGACCACTGGTCTCGCTCAAAAATTTGGATGAAGACACGAAAGAGAAGATGGACCAAGACGGTATTGTCTTGAGCGTCCATCCACAACCCACGCACGACAGGCGCGCTCCCACGCCACTTTTTTTCTGTTCCCTTTTTCCTTCTTGTCTTTTTAGGTGCTTTTGTTTGTTTCCGCGCATGATGAGGAAGATACCCACTTAGGACAGGCGCGCTATATAGAGACCATTGGTAGTACAAAGGCAAATAATACATATTAAAAGCTACATGTATGACGTGGAATATATCATGTATCGTCCTGTGCTCCTCCTGCTCCGCCGCCGTGCCGGCGAAGCTCGGTCTTCTCCCTCCTTCGCGGAATCATTGATCCTTGACATGCCGCCTACTTCCGGGGCGCCTTTCCATCATTGATACATTTGATCGTGTTTGGTCTTGTTGGGCGATTGGCACCCTTTAGGTAGCACATCTATGTACTGTCATCCTGCTCGCAAAGGCACACCAAGCCACATGGCCCGCGGGCCTCACGTTGGATGCACCCGCAGCGTCGATCTCCCACAATCCCGGTCCAGAATTGGAAAAAGCGAGGTAGATCTCTTGACGTCTCGTCTGTTTTCGATTTGTTCGTCCTCGTTTCCTTACCGGCTCGTTGGTAAAGGCTTCGGAGGGGATCCCCGAGAACCTGCTGTTTCGCACAACGCGGTGAGATGAGATCACTTAGGGCTTCATCTTTTCGTGTTGAACGGAGGAGCTGCCTTCGGCTGCTTTGGGTGCGTCGAGAGGATGAGAGTGGGATCATTGTACTGTATGTATCGTGCTCCTTGTCTCGTTGGAAGGGAAGTACGACGATGACTGGAAACAGGTGCTTGCTTGCTGCGTTTGTCTGCTTTTGTCGTCCCGAGCGGCTAAGTGGAGTTTTGAAGGATCGGGGCTTTTTTGCGTGAGGGGTGGATGGGGATGTGATCTGATGCTACATAATACATGTGTCGTGACGCTTGTGGCCAGGGGATGGGAATCGTCGCTATCCCCTCTCTCTTCATCTCGCTATTATCGAAGAAGAACTGATTATTGTTGAAATCCCACCTGAATCTCTGATTAGACGCCCTCCCCCCTCTTGCCTCGCGAGTGACAATGTCCCTACCGCCCACCAACTTCGAGCAAGCGTCTCGCATCCAATCGCTCAGTAGTCACGAGTACGGCATCGAGGTCCACGCAGATTTCTCATGGGGTTCCGTGGCTCATGGCGGGTACCTCTTCTCTTTGCTATGGGAAGTCATCGCGGAGCACTTTCGCTCGACTTTGGCCAGCTATGATCAGCCGGATACTATCGCCATGCACGTGGAGCTGCTACGTCCGGTTCCTTTGGGAAGGGCGGAGGTGAAGGTCAAAGATGTCAGATTAGGGAAGGGAAGTAGTTCTGTGCACGTGAGTTTGGTGCAGGGTGGGAAGGAGAGGGTTGTAGGTTATGCTACGTAAGTCGCCGTCTTCGAGCCATTGGAGATTGCTCTAGGCGAAGGGATCATCTAACTCGCGAAACAGGAACACCAACCGCTCCATATCCAAAGGCCTCACGATCCAAACCGGCTACACTCTCACCCCCACCCCTCCACCCATCAACTTCGCAGCCTTCGACGAAAACAAAGACCCCAACTGGATCCGATACCACGTCCCCTGGCGCTCTGGAATCCGCAACGCGGCCCTCACAAACGCCACATTCGCCCTTCCACGCACCGCGCCCGCCGACAAAGCCGTACGCGAGCAATGGATTTCTCCCACACTGCCGGACGAAGTCTGGAAAACCTCCATGCTCGGCCTGGTAATCGACCACTGCGTGCCGCCCATCGAGAACTTCTTCCCCGACAGCCCGCACTCGGCGCAAGCCACGGCCGACAGATCAGCTGTGTGGGCGCGTGAGGGCCCGCCGAAGGCGCATCCGGAGTGGTCGGTGCCGAGGTTTTATCCTACGCTTAATATGGGGTTGGAGGTGAAGAAGGCGTTGCCGATGGAGGGGGTTAAGTGGTTGTTTACGAGGTTTAGGGTGAAGGGGGTGAGGGATGGGAGGTTTGATTTGGGCTGTGAGGTTTGGGATGGGGATGGGGAGTTGGTTGCGGTTAGTCAGCAGGTTTGGATGGTTGTTGAGGTTGACAGGGAGAAGGGTAGGAAGATGGGGCCGTCGGGGAAGTTGTAAATCTTGTTGCATTATTCGTGATGGTTCATGCCTTTGAGGGAGAGCCAAGATTGATGCAGGAAATACCAATGGAGCTCCAGAACGCTCAGATTTGAATGCAGGGGGATTCCAGAAGTTGGTACGTCGTTGATATTCATAGAACAAGGCTGTCGGGTGCATCGTTCAAACCCCGCCCCCACCAACCCAACAAACGCCAGAGACCCTTCGGAGGTAGACATGTGATCGTTTGTGGTGTTGTTGATCTTTAGACTACATGCTTAACCTACAATCCGCGAACACATTAAAACGTCAGCCGAGCGCGCCCTTGTTGAAGCTGGGTCTGCTGGGATCCTTGACCTCGAAGAAACGCTTGAGCCACCAGACCTGGAAGATGCCCTCGCCGACAACAACACCCATCTGGAAGATGCTCCACCACTTGACACGTGCGTTGGTGCTTTCGGCGGTGTTGCGGTGGGTGCGCTCGCGCACGACGATGTAGCCTTGTTCGTCCTTGACCTGGGCGAGAAGCTCGGAAAGTTGCTTGACTACGATTTGTGTCAGCGATTCGTACGTTGTGGGTGGTCTTGAACATGATGCTGCCGAGTGATGTACTTACCCTCCTTCTCAAGCGGATCTTGCGGCGCCTCGGACTCGGGCACGTAGACAATGCCGTGCACGTTGAAGCTGACCTCCTTCGAGTTGGCAGACCAGTGCTCATTGCTGAAGCAGTACTCGTATTTTCCGTCATGCTTTGCAATGAAAGAGTGGTCGCCGGAGCTGACAGTGCGCTCGTAGACCTCGAATGCGTTGGTGGGGTTTTGGATCTACGGCAATCGCAATGGTTAGCGTATGCTCTTCTGAGTCGCAGACAACCTCGTCCAATGTGTCGCAGCCTGGAATACCAGCATTCACAAACGATCACTGCCCATAGGTCCCCCTCTTATTGATCCCTAGCATCAAGCCACATCCCCCGTCCATCTCTTCCAATAGATATCTTCCTCAACAGAGTCGACCTACCCAGAAGTCCAGATCCAAATTTCCACTTCCGCCAAACTCGCGGTCGCCGACCTGGAAGGTGACGGTCATCTTGTCGTCGGCGTGGAGCATCTCGTGGAAACACTCGCGCGAGTGCGCCTTTAGCTGGATGTTGTGTGCATAGCCGAGAACCACACAAGACAGGAACACCAGCAGGGAGCTGAAGATGGGCGCCATTGTTGCGGTGGGTTTGGGAGGTGGTAGTGGTGTTGTTTGGATGGGTTGGTGAATGCGATGTCCCCAAGCTTGAGACGTTTAAGGTGGCCTTTGCTTGCGGCTCAGGAGGGACTGCGACATGAGCAGCTGGAATTAATTAAACAAAAGGTATATATTTAATAAAATTGATTGACCTTCCATCAATTAGGGGATATGGTCTAGCGGTATGACATCTTCTTAGCACTGTACAATCACCCCGTACGAGCTGAGTGGAGAAGGTTCCCGGTTCGACTCCGGGTTTCTCCATGAGTATCATCTTCGGATGTGTTCATCTTTTTTTTCTTTGTCTCAATGCTTTTTGCTCTCTAAAGATGCAATTGTCCATGCTTTCCTGCGATGCATATAACTCATCTTCATGTACCTATTTTGCAAGTGACCGGAGCTTGCGCGGGATAGGGCCTTATTGTTATTATACTATCACATGCAGTCACGATCACATCCCACCATAGAAACGCCAATCCCACGGCACTCACCAAGGAAGGAAGTAAGATTATTGGACATCACACAAGAGTGGATGTTCTTCAACCCGTGGATTTGCAGCAGTCACATGGGAGATAAACCGGTGATCTTTATATGGAGCCTGCAATCCTTCTCACAAGTTTCATAGCATTGCGGTCTGAATAAATTTCTACATCAATCTTTGCGTTTTGCAAAATCAATCAAGAATGTTGATTTGTCTTTGCTAATGATTCCATTAGACTCTCTTCTAGTATATCGGTTTCTATTACCTCGACGAGAGGACTGTCACAAGAACTAGACAGCTCGAAGACCTGGTTTTCACAGAATTCTACTCCGTGATAACGGCTTCGAAGCAAGGCTGATAATTTCCGTTTCCCGTTGAGTTCCACTATATGCCGTCAGTGTTATTGTACTACGATCTTTGTTCGCTTCCCTATTCGATCTGAAATCCAATGCAATGTCCAAATCGGTCGTTAGGTAGTTGTGCGCTTCTTTTAGTGTTACGGAGCTGAGGTGGTAGTCACTTTTCTCAGTTGAATACAAAGGGTTAAAGGCAAGGCATTTTCATAGTTCTTGTTTTGTTTCTCTGGTTATTCTACATCACACTCTTTTTAAACGACGACTTCACATTCTTTTTTTTAATTATCAAAAATGCGTTTCTCGTTCGCTCTTTTTATCGCTGTCTGTGGAATCGCAGTCGACGCACATCCCGCTGTGGCTCCCAGCATGCAAGTAAGTCGATTTGGCGCATGAACAATAATTGAACTCACCATCCTTACAAATTAATTAGATCGACAACCCAGATGCTATCAGACATAACAACGATCTCATCGCGCGTGGTCTTCGAGATGCTCTTCGCAAAAGCAGGAAAAGCCCCGACAACACCACCGAGACCAGACATGGAGATGACATGATCACCACAACGCAATCGACCGGCACAACTGGAAACAAGACCGGATTCCGCTGGCATCCTGCGTCTAACGCAACAACATCTGCATAGAAAAGAAACGAATTTCGCAATAATCGCGCCTCGTGTCGACTAGGCGCCCCTATGTCGATCACCTTCATGTCGATCCCTACCATCCTAAGCCATAATCAGCATTTTGCGATCTGAACTGTATTCGTCCGCGCGTATGGTCAACAAGATGCGCCTGAAGACTACGAACTTTCCCTCTACCACTCTAACTCCCAATAATTAATCCAACCAAGTCACTCACTCATACCACCACACTCATTTATCAATTTCAATATGCGCTTCTCTATTGCATTCACTCTGGCTTTTGCCAGTGCCGCCGTCGAGGCGCTGCCCGTTGCGGCCTCCGAGGTTAGTCTGCGTCTTCAACGTCTTTCGAACGATCGTGACCATAACAAGACGGCTGACACCAAACCCACAGAGTGACGTTGGACAAGTCGCCAGCACTCTCGACGCCAAGAACGCTGCCCATGACCTTTCCAGCTTGCCTGTCGCAAAGAGACAGGGAGACACCAAGAAATCCGAGGACGGAAAGGACGTAATCACCACCTCGAAGTCCGAAGGAACGACCGATGACAAGATCGGATATTCTTGGAGGTCTACCAAGGCCACCGATGTGCTTTCGAAAAGACAGGAAGACACCAAAAAGTCCGAGGATGGAAAGGACGTGATCACTACCTCGAAGTCCGAAGGAACGACCGACGACAAGATCGGATACGCATGGAAGTCCGCCCAGGTCAGCGATGTACTTTCGAAAAGACAGGAAGATACCAAGAAGTCCGAGGATGGAAAGGACGTGATCACTACCTCGAAGTCCGAAGGAACAACCGACGACAAAATCGGCTATTCTTGGAGGTCTACCAAGGCCAGCGATGTTCTTGGGTAGAGACAAGACGAGGACAAGACAAGACAAGGTTGTCGCCATCTAGAAGACCGAGGGCACGACCGATGACAAGTTGGGCTGCAGCTGGCGTGCTGCCCGTTTGGCTGAGTGATTTCCTGTTCTTGGAGCCGCGCGTCTGAAGAACAAATTTTATCATTCACTGTATCTGGACAGATGATGCGCCGCGAAAGAAGGCTTCGACAATGTACAGAATTCTTGCGGGAAGCGACATAGGCGACTCTGGCAGTGGCTTAGATTTGCATATATGTTCAAATTGTATCGAATGGCTCCGGTCTAGTTTGCAATCGCGCCCATCGTCTTTGCATAACCTGCGAATCTGTTACAGTGACATGTCCTGAACGGATTGAGATAAAGAAGGAAAGAAGTGCGAGCTTGACGATCTATTCAATATCTATATCTTATCTGTCTATGTCTATATTTTAGGGGGTATCAAAAATGTCTATGGTCTATAATCTGAAGCTCACAGGGCTTCATGCTGTATCTTGTGTGGCAATTGTCCCTACACTGGTCGCATCTAAAAATCAAACAACTCCCAGGTCTTGCTAGTATCAGCCGTGGTGACGGCGAACACATGCTTCCGACCCTGAGCTTCCACAACAGCGTCCTGCTCGAACTTCATGTCCGTCAGCTTTCCCTCAATGGTACCCAGAGACACAGGCACGCGCCCAGTCTTGAAGTCTGGCATCGGCGCTCTCTCCTCAAAGTCGTCGTACTTCATGGAGATGCGGCGTTGCTTTGCACCCTGGTCTGCTTCGAGACGATCGAGGAAGGATGCAAGACTGGCCCACTTGCCTTCGCGCTGTCGCAGTTTCACGGCAATGGTTTCGGTCATCTGCGCCTCTGTCGGCACGCGGTAGGCGTACAGTTGGGCCATTGGCGAGGGACGCACGCGCTTCTTGTCACTTTCGGCCAGAATGAGGAGGTTGGCGTGCGGTGCGAGCGCGAATGATGGGTGATGTTCGTGAGCTGATGGCATGTTCTCCCAGAGACCAAAGCCGGTTGATGCGTTCTTGAGGCAGTGCAGGGTGTAATCCCAGGCTGAAAGGAACGATTCAAGTCGCGAGAGTACGGTGACGGATGATGGCTCGGCGACCAGGGCTGTCTTATTGTCTGGCTGCGATGTGCGAATGTGGCCAAGGATGTAATGGCTGCTGTTGCCGCCACCATGTCGCTGAGCTGCGAAGAGGTAGCCGCTTTGGAAGGGCTTCAGAAGTTGCAGGCCAGAAATTCGTGCCGATTGGTCTGCGGTGGTGTCTTCCTCGGGCATGCTGATTACATGAGAGTCCAGTAGTGTGTGCCTCAATCCGCTCTTGCTCTTCCAGTGATCCATGTTCGCTTTCACGTCGCTCTTGCTATTCGCCGAAGGTGCTCCGCAGTACAGGACTGCGCCCTTTCCGCTCAATTGAACCCGCAGAACGTGGTCATTTTGTTCAAAGTCCAGCCCGCAGATATAATGCCCGGATGCTGAAGTGATGTACTGGTTGACGGTGAAACTGTCCGGATCTGCGAGCAAGTCGTAGATCTGAATTGTGCGTTCTTGAGCAATTGCGAGCAATGTACCATCGGACGAAAGCGCCAGATCGTGGTTCGCTGGAGGCGAGATCTTCAACCAAGGCCCACTGCCCACCGTCTCTTTTAGGTCGTTTATCGGTCGAGTCGAGATCAACTTCGAGGGAGATACGGACGTGTCGTAGAGAGCAATTTGGCGATCGTTGAGAGTGACTGTTCGGGAGCCATTGGTCGTCGAGCAGATGCGAGGCCCTGACTGGAAGCCTTGCTGGTGAGGAGCCTCCATGCTTCCTGGTGAGTCTGGCTCACGCTTGACTTGCATGCCCAGCATGAGCGTATGTGATGCATCGTTGAAGAGTCTCAGGAGCTCGCCGGCAGTCGATTGGCGAGCATTAGGTTGTGGGAGAATAGGCAGCTTCCGGAGCTGTTTCTCGAGTGTAACGGAGTCTTGAGAGGCAAAGTGCCAATAACGGCAAACGCTTCGAGCGGCGTAGAAGGATCTGGCATCGAGGCATGAGAAGATCTGTTGCTGAAGTTCCAGAGGCAGGCTGGTGGCAGCCATGGCCGTCTGCTTGACGGAATGCACACGATGCAACTCCATGGTTAATGAGACGTGTACGTGAGTAACAGCAATGCTAGAAAGGTGAAAAGAAAGGAACCAAGCTCGAAAGGAATATGGATGTCGAAGATGCGAAAGGCGCAGGATGGGTATTTAGATCTATCGCGCCATCTAGCATCGGGAGAGCAGAAAAATTGGGAAACGCTTAGTTGACTCTCCCATCTCCCCAGACCCCGTGGCATCATCAAGGTTGTACCAGAGCCAATCCCCTATGGCCGATCCGTACGGGCGGTCTGACGAGATGGTGCAGGGCGAGAGTGATGACATGAGCTACGAGAATGGCTGAGACGTGTTGAGTGCACGGCCTTCCCAGCGAAAGACTTTCTAGAAAAACAGAAATAAACGCGCAAGGTTAAATCCCGCGTTGTACCACGGCCAAATGCGGTCGGATCGGCCGGCCAGCAAACACACCGTTCCTGGAGTGTATGTGTCTCTGCGTCACTGGAGCGAAGACTGTGAAGTTGGCAAAAGCTGACGAGTCGTTATATTATGGCTGACCATGGTCATATATGCTGCCAGGTGGGTTGGAGCTCCGTTGGCAGTTGATAGTGCCCAGAGGTCAACAAATTGATTGGGAGCCAGGTACCGTCGCAGGCAGATCCGAATGATTCGCCCTAAGGAACGGATGACGGCAGTGGTACCGATGTAAAGTCTTCCCCGGGCACGCCTTATCTAGCGTGCTGTCTTCTCCTAAGTTTCCTTTCGGATAAGCACATATTTAGGTTGTTGCGCGGGCACGGCGGGCCCTTTGCGGCTCTGATCGCGATACCGAGGATACCTCCCTAGGTTGGGAGGCAAGAGCCTCTTATTCAGGGTCTGCCTTCTTTCATTATATCGATACCTCCGTGTGCATAGGCTCGATAAGCAAACAGTTTGGTGCCGTACTTGATATGGTGCTTGGTAGTTCCTTGCTTTCGAAAACTCGCCCGAGATGGTGCTTCTCTTTCGTGTTGGGTGGCGCCTCAGGTATGGTAAGAGTCGGTGAGGATTAAGGAGAGAACAGTGTATTGATACAGCACTCGGCATCTGAACGACCTGGCCGCAGCCTGGATATTCTCTCGCAGGGAGGATGACAACAGCTCATGTGCCGAATGAGGAACAAAGCTGCTCTCGCTTAAGCAGTGCGACGCTGCAGCGCCTCGCCTCAGGCGCTTCACCTCTCGTCTTAACGCCATGAGTCTGCCTACTCACCACAACGACAGTCCGTCTTGCACGCAGGCTGGGACACGCTCACTAAATCTGCAGAGACGCGCTCGCAACCCTGCCTCTGCCACTTGCTAGACAGACAACGTCCATCCTTAGCCATCAGTGGCCGTGAAGGGGTGTAGTTGTGTGCCGGCGAGTACACGCTATGGGTTTACGGCGATTGTTTGAGCGAAGACCGCCCAGCCCGCCTCTCGGTGAGGGCCTCAGTCCAAACGATCTTTTGGATGGTCACGAGAGCCAACCTGATGACCTGGACACCAGCCGTGTTGACGTCGAAGAGCGCACTCCCTTGTTCGCTGCCTTTCAGCAAGCTCATGAATCTGATCCCTACTACGAGCGCGAACATGAAACTTTGGGAAAACGCATCCACGATGGCGCCGAAGAATTGACTCCTTCGTTCGACATTTCGTCAAGACGTCATGAAGTTCGGCGTAGTAATCGACGACAGAGAGCGTTCCATTTTGAGCAGATACCTGAGAATCACAACAGGCCTCGTGTATCAGAAGCTCCCCCCGAGAATCACAAGAGGCCTCAAGTACCAGAGAACGCCCCGGATCGCATCGACATTGCAGGGGATAACGAACGCGAACTTGAGGCCGTGGACTTTTCGAATGTATTTCTCCGTTCCGCAAACCAACTATATCGAGATCTGGTGGCAGTGTTGAAGCTGATTCTCAACCTGTTGATCGTCATATTCCGACCTTCGACGTTCTTTCTCTTGCTTCCAGCTGTTGGCTTATGCACTATTCTGGGTCTGCTCATCAGTAATAGGTGTGCCCCTCAATGGACGAAACGAAGTGCCGTCGTGTTCTAACGTAATTTAGGGACAACTTGTCTTCCGATGCCGTCCGGCTGTATTTCTTTGGGCTATTGGCTACGCTTGCTCTTGTTATGATAATTTCATGCGCTACTAGTCGCCGCTAAATTTGCAACACGGTCACGCCGATCTCAAAAAAAAAAGTATACAAGACACCAACCGGATACCCTATCTTAGGAAGTCCACCAGAACATTTGACCCCAAAAGCCCTTCTTAATCTCCAGTAGCCCCGACAGAAATTCTTTCACGGATTCAGAATTTTCAACACAAGCAAGGCATTCTACGACACCTGCTCGTTGTGTGGTGTTTCTCTGAAACTTCACAGCATACTCGTCTCTGCTACCATCGATCAATGGAAAGTTAGCGACGAATCGCTTGACGGGTACTGTGGTGTTGCGATTGGCACCATTCTCCAGCAGCAATTTTGCCACATCCCAAGCTCCCTCTCTTACTGGAACAGTACCGTTCTCCTGTCTAGATCCCCAAGTGTCGAGGAGGAACATCTCCCACACGGTCATGTTCCCTTTGACCTCGGAGTGTTGATTAGGCGAGGCTCCGCATTCAAGAAGTATCTCGACCATTCGCCGCGAGTAGTCGGTAGCTGTGCTGTCGCGAAAGAGATCATCTTTGGGGAATGTCGGGTAAATTGCAAAGTCCAACAGCGGCCTCCCTGCCTTCTGCATTTCGTGCGGAGAAAGATTGAGCGTTTCTTTGACAAAGAGCAAGAGGTCGTTCGCCACCGCATATGCAAGGAAGTTACTGCTGGAGTTCGATACTTCTCGGCGACCGATGCCAGCTCTTACCGGATGGGTCACCTTGCAGGAGGCAGTCCAGTGTCCAGAAGATGACACTCCGATCCTTGCGGTTATGACCTTGTCTAGCTTCTGTAAGAGCGGTGTCACCGCAAGGTGATGTTGCTTCTCGCACTGTTTGGCATGGTACATGGTCCGGCGTGCAATGTTGTGGAACAACTCTTGATTCTCCTTCGGATCCTGGGACAAGTCAACGGTCTTTGCTTCAGCAAGCAACATCCGACAGAGAGACTGGCTCAGATTGAAATGATTTCCTGACTTGTCACGCGCCTCGTCACGAAGCTGCTCTTTGATCGCATCATTGCTCAAGAAGTCCCCGACAGTGCGGTGAAGGAACCTGATCTTGGGTCCTGCTATGTCCAAGGTGCCATTTGATCGACGATTTGATCGACGGTTGGCGTCGTACAGTACGAGCAAATCTTTTGCCCATTTGCTGAGTAATCTTTCGGCTTCTTTGCGAGTGTTGCTGTTGAGAGTCTCCACGTTCAATTTCATGGCGTAATCTGGATCTTTGAGCTCATGTTTAATCCAATGAGTTGTTGAAAGCGGTAATGGCGATGCACATTGGGCCAAAGAAAGTAGCCGGGAAGCGTGACGCTTATAGCTGCCATCGACCGATCTCAGCATGCGTTTGAAGTAGGCTTCGAGACTTTGCGGGACCTCGTCCAGTCGGGCTTTTAACTCATCATAGTCATCATGCTCGGTCAACCCAGATATGAGTGACTTCACCACGAGAGCCACCCACAGGAAAACGCCGCATGCTCTGTCCCTGATCTCATGTATGAGTGTCGCTGTGCGCTGATCCCTCCGGAGAAGTCTCTTGAATTTTGCCTCCTCTTGGAGCTTGTCTCTCACATATTCAGCCATGTCTTCACGGGTAAGATCTTCCAGCTTTAGCATTCGATCCTTGTCCTCACCAAAGTCTTCGAATGCTTGCCACCTTCGACTTGAAACGCACATCCTGATCTGGGGCGATTCAGCGAACTGTCGAATTTTCGTTGCAAACTCGCCTTGCTCGCCTGCGTCTGCATCATACTCATCAAGGCCATCGATAAAGAAGCAGAAGCATGCTTCGTGCTTTTCGCGAATGATGGCAGCAAGCATACCGTATAGCTGTTCTCGGGTCCATGGTTCATGGAGGAAGGCGTCTTGTTGCCAGCGATCAGGCGCCGTAATGGGAATTAGCGAGGGCTCTTCGCGCAAGATTTTGAGAATGATGCTTCGAAGCAAGCCCTCTTGGCTTTTTTGGATGGGTGTCCCATTATACCAAAAGTAGAAGTCCGCGACGAAGAGCTGCCGATTCCCAGCCCAGTTGCGTAAGATCTCGTGCTTTTGTGGTGATGAGTTGATGTATTTCATCAGAGTCGATTTGCCTGAGCCCGCAAGGCCACTGATCCAGAAGGCACCATGGCCCTGCTCGAGCCAGGTCTTGAAGTTGGAGTTCTTGTCATCAAAGATCCACCGAAAGGTTTCTGCATGTTTCCGTTCGATGGCAGTGTGCCGCTCGTGCATTTCAGGAAACCGCAGAGTTCTGAGGATCTCGTTCGCGCGCTGTGTGAACGCAGCCTGCTCGGACAATCTTTCTAGATTCCTAACCGTGTCTACCAGGCAGAGTTGAGTTGTACCAAGTTCCTCCAGCGATAGAGCAGTCTTCTGCGCATGCTCTTCCTGTCGTATGAAAGCGTCGAGCGCATCGCTGCGGACTTCTCGGAATCTTTTGGCTATTTCTGCGCTGTGATCCTCAGCAGTCATACTGATTCTGTCGAGCTTTTTGAGGACATTGGATTGACGATCGCTGGAGAGAACACCGCGTTAGTCATTGCATCAACTTCATCAAGTGTTATGCACTCACCTGAGGCTGAATATCATGTGGATTGCGATCTGTTTGCTCAGACCTGCCATCTGCGTTTGTAGACCTTCGATCTTGTCCTCTTTCCATGTTGCCTTGAGTGTCTTCTTCATAACGTCGACCCTCCGCTTCATGCCCTTCGCATCAGGGTCGACCACGAGCTTCTGAAGCACAGTATTCAATTCCTCCGCCTTTTTCTTGCAAGTCTGAGCCAGCTTTTGTAATTTTCTCTCGTCTTCGGACAGGCCTGCCGCTAAAGCTGGAACGGGTTTACTGAGTTTGATGCATATTGCATTCATATCCTGGGCGACTTGTTGGATATGGGTGTTTTCCTCCTTCGCTGAATCGTTCCAGAGCTGATGGAGGACATGATAGGTCTTGTACCCAACTTCGATGAACTGCAGGATGTTTCCCGCAAGCGCAATAGCAGCGATGGCTTCCGCCATAGTGGGTATTTTGGCATGAGTGCGAGTGCACCTCGAGATCGTTCCAGGGAAGAAAATGGCACACTTCGACTGACAAAATCCATAAGTAACAGGCTGAGCCGAAGCGCAGCGCTGGTGAGCATTGCACAGCGCTGACATGCATGGCGGCAGTGCATGCAAATCTATTGGATCGTTAAGCGAACGAGGCTCAAGAGCTGCCAGACCGCCACAGGTTCAAGGCAACAGTGAAATTGGAGGAACAGTTGTAGCATTTTCACACGACTGGCAATAATTTCGACTACCAACGAGATAATCATCAAGTGTTCCATGTGGCTGGTTAAGAAGACTTTCGGGAAGGAAGACATGCTGGTTGACATGGGAAGAAAGTGTAAGTCATTCACCGAACTTCAGCTTCGTCGCTGCTTACATTCTCGTTTCTGACAGTCTCTTGTGCCTAGGAGGTGTTTGCCACTTGGTGACCACAAACGAAATGCACTCGCTAACATACACTGGTCTACCAATTGTCGTATCCTTCAGCTGGCCAAACCCGTAACGAAGCCTCCGAGCAGGCAGCTACGTGATATCTTCGGATCAAACCGTCTTGCCTGTAGCGGAAAGGGGTCCATTGCCATCGTCGACTGGGCATCCACCGCCGTCCGATTCGAACTCAACCACGCACGTAGCATCCATGCCAATGGCGATACCAATAAAGGTCGTATCTTTCTGCTGAGTGCCCTCTCCAAGAATGTTGCCGTCGCTATCCTTCACAGCGCAGTTGTCAGGAAACCCACCGAAGTCGGACTTGCAGTGGAATCTGAATTGGCTGTCCCAGCAGTCGCCTTCGATGGCGAACTCGCGGCCGTCGCCGGTGTTGAAACAAGGGCTGTAACCGTAGGGGTTGCCCTCGTCGTAAATGGCTTCACCGTCGTCGCGGATGATGGCAAAGCCACTGCTGTGGCCAGATCCACCACCGTTGCCTTTAGGTCCAGTAATTGTGCTGAAGCTTCCAGAAGACCAGACGACTCTCAGGTGCTCAGCTTGCACGGTTGCTGCAGAGGCCGCGAGGGCGAAAAGAACTTGTTTGAGAGAAGGCATTGTAGTGTTTTGAGGATTGTCTCCTGATGATAGTGTGGTTGAGAGTTGTAGTATCAAGACAAAAGGCTGCTGCTGCTGATGCTCATTTTATACCTGCTCCGGTCACCCTTGTACGCACAGTTGCTTCCATGATATCACATCAAACATGAACGGATATCCTGCTCTTGCTGATAAATGTCCTGAGCTTGTGGAGCTGAGATCCTTCGCGTGTAAACATGACTCTGTACTTGTCAAAATACGAGGTGTGTGAGAATAATAGTCGAATGAGAATGAACGACATTGATTAGACAGATCCTTTTGTGGGCTTCCCATGCATTCGTACCTGGGGCAACTGGCGCATTCGTGTTGGAGAAGTGGACTTTGATGACGCTTGTTAAAGGACCATGGGATTACAAAAGATAGGGTTGGATGTCCGGTGAGCTACCGTTTAGGGTTGCGGACCACGTTCTATTCGTAACTAACTGAAACTTTGGAAAGTCTTCAATGGTTTTAGGAGCCGTCTTGTCATTGCAGCTGCACCGGCATGTGGCAGTAATTGGACTCTCGCTTCATCAAGAAGGTTGTACCCAGGAAAGGCGCTTGATCGCAAGAAAATCATTTGCTGGTGAATTGATGCCTAGAGGCCCTTGACATACGTATTTCGCCAAGATATACCATGCCGGCATGCGCCTAACGGCCAGGGGTTCTTTCAGGCCACTCAGGTGCCAGTATATGCGATGCGACGGAAAGCGTCTCCACTAGCCGGCGAACATCGTAATACGAGAGTCTTTGCCAAGCTATGTCGTTTGCCTCTCTTGCCATTCCTTGCATCGCATAGAAGAAATGACCCATGCTTAAATATACTTGGAACGGACGTTTTTCTGCGCGGATTCATTCAGAATGTTTGGATGAGCCCTGAAGCAATAGAACCATGAACTTCCACCGGCGGATGCACCGGCTTTTGTCTCTTACGTTATAGCAGATACATTATTCGCCCTGTACAACCCGTGCAATAGAGAATTTGTTGCGAATTCGATTCCAAAGACATGCAATCCCAATAACGTTATATGTTCATTGACGGACCGAGTCCTTACTCAGCTGTCAATTCACGTCTAAACCGGCCACGCTTCTCATGCTGCACTTATTCTGGCCTTTTTTGGTTGCTTTAATGTAGTTGGAGTTGAAGCTCACAACCGCATGAAGGGGAAAAAGAAATCCCAATCATCATGTCGTGGTGAGCCTGCTTGGATCAATCGTTGGTGACAGGCTTTCCGGAAGAGTTAACAATGGCACCGGGTTTTGACAAACAGAAGAATATCAATCCTCGTTGCCACCACTTGTCAGGCTCGCCTCAACCACCTGCCTTGTACCGAGATCGTACTTGTCACCGGACTTGAGAAAATAGAACCTCGCTTCAGGCGGTGGTAGCTCACGGTCCCAACTTCCCTCTCTACTCCAGAATTCTCCGTCGTAAATCAGTGCGTACGTGCTTCCGATCACTTCGGCTTGGTTCTGATGAACGACCAGCGCAGTGTCTTCATCGATTGCGAGACCCAATACTTCCGGGTATGCCCTCGTGATCTCAAACAAGTCGAAGTGGCGGTTTCGTACTAGAACGTGCTGGTCGATTGCGGTATTCTGCAGGTAACCAAAGCCGACTGTATGATCTCCAATAAGGACCGTGTTGTTGGCAGTATCGCCCCTTGCCAGAAAGCTGCCCATGATACTGGCACCTGCGCTTGATCCGGCTATGACACCTCCACGATCCAGGACGGCTTGGAAAGCAGCTTCTGTCTTGGTGCCAGCATAAGCATCAACGAGTCGCCATTGTCTTCCACCACCAAAGAAGATACCTCTAGCTTCCTGCAGAGGCGCAATGAACTCATCGGTATCGGCAATCTCGGGATCATAAGTGTGTAGAACAGTCACATTGGCGCCCAATTCGCGGAGTGTGACCGCAGAAGAGAAGTTGGAGCCATATTCAGGTTCTCCGCCTGCAGTTGGTACGACGACTATGGGTCCGCCGGCGAGGTCGATGATGCGTTGCCAGATGTCCTCGCTTTGCAAATTTCCACCAACAATGACGAGATGTCCGTTTTCTGGACCTACAAAGGCAGAGTTGTCGGAGTCGGAGTCTTGTATGGTGATTGGTGTCGCGAGCGCGGTGATCGCCAAGATGGCGGCGATTAGGCAGTTAGTGAGCTGCATGGTTGACGATTGATAGAAAAGAACAAGAACCGGGGCTCTTTCTTCCATTTATTCTCACACTGTTAAGCTATCACGAAGGCCAAGCTGCATATCACATCATCCAAAGTTTTATTTTGCCAATGGAAATTGCTTCGCACCTGCCTAATCGAGAAGATTCATGTAAATCTTCAATCTCAAACTTCTGTGTGCTGTTATTTACCTGTGTTGCTATGGAACCGATGTTACAACTTTTTAAACAACACACCTGGCTCCTCGAGCATAACATGCGATTCAGCGGTCACAGGCACTGAATGCAGCCCTACTTAAACGTTGATCGTCCACTGCGAAGGCGTACATAAGGGCTGTCTGAGCGATGAAGCTAGGGAGTGTATCTGGGAAATCCACACGTCTTGAGCACTTTGAGCTCGCCGCATAACGGCTGCAGCATTACCTTGCAGATATGTTGGTATCCGGGCGATCTCCCTTGTCGCGATTGGTACCTGTTTCATCGAGTCCAGAAGTATGCGCCAAGCATTAGTACCACCGGCCGCCGTATACTATAGATCTCGCGAATCGACTAAACGGTCAGTACAGTTCCAACGTTGTCTTTGCGTGTTATCGGCTGTCAGTCGTTACCAACGGCACATTGACGCCATCAAAGGGCCATGGAGGGACAGTCACGCTTGCTTGGGCTTCCTCAACCACTCAGCGTCCACTCTGAGTAGTAAAGGGGTACATGAGTAGTCTCTTCCCGTGTGCATGGACATAGCTGGTATGCCAATTGGACTTTGGAGCGTTGTAACTTGTAGGAAGGAATATTGTTGACATGTTCGAGTCAGATCTTGCCGCGTCGAAGCGGGATCAAGGGAGGACGGGCTGATGGAGATCTTGGCGGGGTGGAAGCGTGGAAGTGAAGATCCCGTGATCCGACGGTTGACTTTGACGCTTACGGTGACAGGCGTCCGCCATGACCGGAAGAAAGCGAACAATGGCGGGCCGTAGTGAAGAGTCCACGTCTTTTGTTAGCGAGGCCGAAATTGACCCATCTGGGCTATACCAAAACTGACACTTGCAGACATCCGTGCTCGTGCCGCCGAGTCAGTCTCTTAGGGAATCCTGACCCAACCGCAGGAACCCTGAGGTCTACTGCAGGTCTAGGAAAGACTGTGCCCCTGAAGGCGTGGGGAGACGAATCATTGCCTTGCGGTCTGGACGGTTTATCGACAAGTCCGAGAAGCCCTCATCCCCATGGGCGGGAGGAACTGGTAGTGCAACTTTCAACCACACAATGCCGCCGAGCTGACGAGCCCACGCAAACTCACGTCAAGCCCAACAGGAAGGAAAATTGTACCGACGGGTCAGTAGTCAATATGTTTGGAGTCGCTCCCCGTCCAAACTCTTGCATCTCGTACTTTGAATTGCATACGAACATACATTATTGAATTTTTTTTCCCCTCCTCTCTCTTCTACATGGCTCACGATCACAAAGTGTTGCTGGTTTGACAGCCTCGGCGGCGCCTTTTCTTTCTAGAGACGAAAACCCCCTTCCAGAACACGGTACAAGGGCTGGGCTGCTCTTATTCGAAACTCCCAAGGACGCAACTCTCAAGGACGCAAATAAATTCAATCGCTGCCACCCACAACCATACCGCCGAACACCCGGACGCCCATCCCCATCACTATCCCAAAGCAACAGCCCATTGCATCAGTCACATTCCCAAAGCACCAACTTGACAACGTCAGATCCACTGCGACAAACCCATAGCATCAACCCAAAAGCACCAAG
This sequence comes from Cladosporium sp. MBC 237, assembly GCA_030772445.1. Taxonomy (NCBI): domain Eukaryota; kingdom Fungi; phylum Ascomycota; class Dothideomycetes; order Cladosporiales; family Cladosporiaceae; genus Cladosporium; species Cladosporium sp. MBC 237. The sequence continues at coordinate 200,154 of JAPHCH010000073.1, forward strand.
CCCATTGCATCTACTCGAAAATACCCAAACTGCCCATCCCGGATTACCCGATTGCAACAAATCCCAAAGACTGGTATGCCAGCCATGTTGGCATTCAAAATCGAATCATGGATCTGGTACGGTGTTGTCCTTTTCGTAGCTGTCAGCAGATTGTACGTATACCTAACCCCTGCAATTTCTGGCTTTGCAAAGACTAATTCTTTCGGAAACGAAGTGTATCCCGACGTATGGCGCTGGGCTCGTTCAACAAATTCCAGGCAGATGAGTACGTGATGTTGGGAATACTCTGCTTTTACACGGTGCTCATTGCCACTGTCAATGTCGTTGAAAGCACCTCGTCGAATCTCCTTCCGCCTGGATACGATGTCGAAAACATGACGCAAGAAGATATCGACGAACGAACACTCGGAAGCAAGCTTATTCTTGTTGTGGAGAACTGCCAAATGGTGGTGATCTGGGGCACGAAGGCTTGTCTTCTGATTATGTACCTTCGCTTTACAACACTCATGAAAGAGGGCATTGCAATTAAGGCGATAGCCGCATATGTGGCGATCTCCTATGTTGTCATGGAAATCTTGTACATGGGAGTCTGGTGTCGGCCCTTTCATAATTATTGGTAAGATTCGCTCCGGCTGCATGACCAAGGTGCCTGTCGCTAACACCATACCCAGGGCTGTTCCAACACCCGATCCTCAGTGCGACACCGCTATCAATCACCTGATTACGAACGCTGTCTTCAACATCTCTTCGGACGTAATGATGCTGGCGCTCGGGATACCTATGTTTCTACGGATCCAGTTACCCTTGGCGAAAAAGGTCCCCCTCGTAGGCATCTTTAGCCTTGGCATTTTCGTGATCATTGCAGCAGTTTTGAACAAGTATTACTCGTTCACTGCTCCTTTTGACGACGCTTGGGTTTACTGGTATGTCCGGGAAAGCGCCACAGCAATCATTGTCGCCAACCTGCCATTCGTCTGGTTGTTATACCGTAAGATATTCGGCATCAAATCCATCAGCGTCACGGGAAGCAGAAGTCGAACTAAGAGCGGCGGCCCTCACATCTCGCTACGCTCCAGGACAGAATCAAAGGTGCCGACTAGAGCTCCAAGGGGCCGGAAAGGGTCTGACGATAGCGAAATGGCCTTTGAGTTGGGCAAATCGTATCACGAAATAACGACGGTGATAACGGCTGGAGACAGGAGTCGTGCAAGGAGCCCCGACGCCAAGATCACTCCCGAATCGTCTCCAGGAAAGGAAGTGGGTTTGTCTCTGCCTCCCGAAGGACAGATACATGTGTCTCACGAAACCAATTTCTCACGAGCACATTGCACGGATACAGCTACGCTGCAAGACAAGAAGTCTGCGGGCTCTTTCGTATAGTTGTCAATCGTGTAGCATTTTCTGCCTACCATGTACCTACGTTCCAAATGCAACACTTGTTTTGCGCAAAGTGGCAGTATTTTTTTTTTGTCAATCTACGGCATCATGTTGAACACTTTGTCTAAAGATTATCGACCCTTTTGATTTTATCAATTCTGATCGACGTCGGAGTTTAGTTTCCGCGACTTGCTCGTGTGGCGATGCCGAGCTACAAGCCCTGCTCAGATCTGTTCCCAACACAGTAGAAGCAATGGGATTTCCAACTTTCCAGATTGCTTGTCAAGACCACGAAATGCTTTGCTAAACCAAAAAGTTCCTTTGACTAATAGTAACCCCAGATATCTCGCACCAAGCAGATGAGCCCGGGGGTGGTGCAAGTGCACCTGCATATGTCGTAAGCCGTGACCACTAAGGTCACATGTTGCTGCGATACCGGCCCGGTGCCTCTTCAAATGGATGGACATTTCTCATATCAAGAGACACTTCGTTCCTGGTCGTGCAATAAACTACCGCTGCTGGCCAAGAAGATAACACCCCCTACTTCCAATGGAAAACTGATAACTCCTCCTATCGCGACCCACGACTCCACAGATCTAATCTGGGTGGATACCGCGATAAAAGCGACGTGCCGCTCGCTGGTGTTAGAAGTTGAATAATATCTGAGAGCGGAGAGCACAACGAGCATGGATGCCACAAGGGTTAAAGCAGACGAGCCGTCTAACAGCTCTGAAGACATGCCGCCAAGGTGAGTCTGGGTGGGGTCAGGTTGCAGTGTATATGATCTGATTCTTGGCCGTAACGACAGACCTGCATTACAAAAGGAACACGGCAGCCCGCCCGAGAAGAAGTTGGAGCAACAAAACCTCAGTCCGATAGCCTCAAGCGACCAGACTACATCCGCAAAATTAAGTCATCAAAATTCAGGAATGGACATCCAACCCGGTTCCAATATCGTCATAGGCGGAGGCATCATTGGTGCTTCCATCGCCTGGCATCTGGCACAAGAGTCCAATGTCACCATCATTGCCGAGAAAATCGGTGGTGTCGCCACGCCCAACTCATTCGCTTGGATCAATGCCGGAGGCCCCGACGACCCTACCTACTACGACTTCCGAAACCGCTCAATGGAGCACTGGCGAGAGATGACCGAGCAGATTCCCGAACTGCCCATTTCCTGGACCGGCGCCCTTAGTTGGAGCGCAACAGAAAACGAGACTGCAGTATCTCAGCAAGGCTACCTCAAAGCAGGTACCGACATTGTCCGCAAGAACAACTCTGAACTGGCCGTCCTTGAACCTGGACTTCAGGAAGACTTCTTCCCGGAGTGGAATTGGGGTCTTCATGTTCAAGACGAAGGCTCTGTCGAAGCCCATATTGCTGCTGAGATTCTGATCTCTGAGGCAAAGTCAAAGGGAGCCCAAGTTCTGACCACCAGTGTCTCTGGCTTTGTAAAGGAAGGTGGTCGGGTTACTGGTGTCACCACTGAGAACGGAACGATTGAGGGTGACCATGTCATCCTGGCTGCAGGCCTCGGAAGTGTGCCTTTACTGGCTACAGAGAACATCAAGCTGCCCGTCGAAGGCCGAGAGGGTCTTCTTGCCAACACTCTGCCCGTCGACAAGCAGTACTTGAACACCCTGTTCCACGGATCCGGCTTGAACATGCGCCAGACGCTCGACGGCCGCATCCTCGCCGGTGAGAGCTTTGCAGGCAGCGACGCTGGCGTTGATGCGGAGAAGAAAGCAAAGGAAATCATCGCCAAAGTGCAGGATGCATTCAAAGGCGGCGATGAGATTGCGTATGGATACTACACACTTGGAGTGCGGCCTGACCCAGAGGATGGCCTGCCGATTCTCGGAGACACTCCACTGGAAGGACTTGACGTTGCTGTCATGCACTCCGGTGTGACGAATGCCGCGATTGTCGGTAAACTGATCGCTGAAAAGGTGCTGACCGGTAAAAGCGATCCGATTCTCGATTACTTCCGCCTTGATCGCTTCAACTCTTCAAAGAATGTCACAAGTCATTCAGATTGATTAGCTCGTGGTCCACTAGCCTATCCCATCGTTAACCACGAAATAGAAAGCGAGCCAAATGTCGCCAATGACCTGCCAGTGCCTCGCCCATCGCAAATATATACGCCGCATGAAATCCATAAGTCATCAATTTGCGTGATCATCAAGGGTCCTGTGAAGATGACAACTTGTGCAACCATCCCTCAATCTCAATAGCCAGCCTCTCCCCAATCACATCGTCAATAACGTCAGCCTGCCACGTAACATCCACAGCAAGTTCGCCATCCAGAACGCTCAGCACGTTTAGCTTGCATACCGGACCATTGACGTAGGATCCGAGCGATATGACAGCTTGGTCGATGGTCCACTTGTCGTCGTGCTCGTCACGCAAGCCGCCGTCCAACACGCCCACGTTTGACACGAGCCAGGTCGGCATTCGCGGTTTCTGCAACTCGCTACGGAAGTGAGAGCGAAGATCAGGAATGAGCTTCATCAGTCCACAGAAGTCGTCTTTGGTGCCTTTGTCAAGCTGTCTTTGGATGTCGGCGCGGACATCACTCGCGGCGGTCCAGATGATACGCTCTAAGTCGGTTGCAGATGCGTCATCTGCAGTACTACCACCTGGAAGAGCACGAATCTCGCGGAGCACAGCGGGTGAGAATCCATGCATGAGGATGCTGACATAGTTGGCCATAGTATCGTCAGGAACCAGATCGGGGAACTTCTCAGAGTTTGGAGCAGTGTGTCGGCGCTGATTGAGTGGTGTCTCGCTTACGAAAGCCTTCGCTGTTTCCGGGCCCAGGAGTTTTGCGAAAAAGACCAGAGTAATGCCATGCAAGAGACCCGTCAGTGTAGTGTGATGCTCACGGCATCTTTCCAGGATTTTGGCAAGTCGCTCGGCGGACAACATCGCCGTGGCACGATGTGTCTCGTAAGGTCTGATGCGGATCGGACACCAAATCGCTTTCGACGAATGATCACCTGTTATGAAAGGGTAGGCGAGCTCGCGCCATATCGTGGTTGCGAGGAATGTAAAGCTGAGCGAATACTCCGAGATATCTTCCTGTGGAGGCGGCAAATCGGCAGCAGTGGCAGTGGCGGCAAGGAATCTGTTATTGAATGGCAGTTCCTTCGTTGCTGTTGCGGGATCATTCAGGTATTTGAGCAGCGTGCGGTGGAAGATCTTCCCACTAATGCCATCGCAATTCGAGTGGTTCCAACCGAGAACGATGTTGAGCTCGTCCTCCTTCTGGCGGAAAATGGCTACCTTCCACCCAACAAGCGTCTCCAGATCGGTGAACTTGGTATCGAGGAAGTCTCGGTAAGTTTTCTGGTACAATCCTTCCAGGTCACCTTCGACGCTAGCTTTTGTGTACCATGTTACATGTCGACTGAGATCAACACCTTCGATTTCCACCCAACGAGGGACCTTGGAATCTGCATCGACAAGACCCACGCGCAGGAACGGATGATGCATGACAGTGCGGGCGAGAGCGCGATCGAAGTATCCGGCGAGCTCATCTTGGTGCTCCGAATGAGTAAGGGAGGCTGGAATATGATATCGGCATGCAACGACTGTTCCATAGTATGCGTCGAGCTGGTGTAAGGCTGTCTGCCAGCTTTCTCTGGATCATACTGTGTCAACAAACGAGTCCCTGCAAGTCACAAAGCAGATCCGATCTCACACGTTGGACAATGCCCTGATGTCTTTTCCCTTCAAATCGACTGCCATGACTGGAGGCGTTTGATAGGTTCGAAATGGCGTCCAGGTTGGAGGCAATCTACCAGCTCATACGGAAAGTTATCAAGCGAAGTGTGGTAGACTTGCGGAACGCAACAGTTTCTTTCCAGCTACCGACTTATATATCGTCTACATTTCGGGGTTGACGATGGAGGATCGCCCAGTCTGCGGCTGATAGGCATGGCTACCTTGGCGTGCTGAGGATTCCAATATCGGCGTCTTGGAGCTTTATGGGCAGAAGTGTTATGATTGGCTGTTCTATTCCTGCAACCTCTTCCGGCAACCATTCCGATGGCGACTAAGAATGAGGTGTCTCCTTGGTGTTGAATATGCAGAACAGCGTGTCTGGCCCAAGAACGCCTTCGAATTGCTGTCAACCACACCTACTTCGCGAACAAGTCAAGAACCACTTTCCCGCGAGTTTTGCCGCTCTCGACCTTATCGAATGCCTCCTGGAAGCGATCCAAGGAATAAACGCTATCAAGCGAAGGGCGCCTCTCGCCTTTCTCAATCATCTCCGTCACTCGTCGCAGCTGCTCGCCATCAGGTTCCATGACAAAGAACATGTCTTGAACATCTTCTTTCTGTCCCTTGATTTCGGCAGGCTTCACGTCTCCCGGTTGCTGCACGATGCTGATCAGTGTTCCTGCATCTTTCACAACCCACCAACACGTTTCTAAAGTCTTTCTTCCAACGCAATCAACCACGATGTCGATAGTACTCTGCGCCTCGCGTGCCCATTGAGTAACATCAACTTGGCTGTAGTCAACCACAACATCAGCTCCGAGTTTTTTAACCCATTCTGCCTTGCCACGTCCACACAATGCAATAACCTCAGCGCCCGCCCACTTCGCCAACTGCACCATCCACACACCAGCTCCTCCCGCAGCTCCCGTAACAAAGATACGTTTCCCTCTGGCTCCTTCGCCCGCTATAGCTTCCAAGCCGGCATGTCCGAACAGCGCCTGCCAAGCGGTTTGCGCTGACATAGGCACAGCCGCACTCTCTGCCCAGGAGAGTTTCTGTGGACGCAACGCCATCTCTTCCGTCAACAATACCGTGTATTCCCTCGCACAGCCCGAGCGGCGATAATTTGATCGTGCGTACACTTCGGCTCCCGGTTGGAATGGTGAGTTGGCAGGCGCTGTCACCACTGTCCCAGCGACGTCTGCACATGGCACGAGAAGCTTTGGCACGTCAGCCGTTACTGGAAAATACCTTGGCCATAGTAGTTCGCCGGATGTGATTGCCGTTGTGTGCACGCGGACCAGGTGTTCGGTGGAAGAGGGTTTGGGCGTAGGAACTGGTAGGTCCGTGACGAGGGTCAAGTCGGTTGAGTAGGCAGAGCCTTGAACAAGGCCCTTTTGCATCGATGGGATTGACATGTTGCCAGAGTGGAGCACTTGAAGAAGTCTTTCTACTGGAGCTTTGTTGTTCAGTCTTAGTCCTGGCGAGTGTGCTTTGCTGTATCCTATGTGAAAGTGGTAGCGATGTGGCAGTAGACAAAGTGGATGTTGATGATGTGCCCATGGGTTTATATCTGTGGTGCCGCTTTCGCCCAGTCATGATCCTAGTCCGACATGGTAAATAATTTAGGTCTACTCGCTGAGCATGCATATTAGTGAGCATGCTGCTTTTCCTGTCACGTAACAATAGACCCATTCGAGTGAATATCCACAGACGATATCAAGTGAACAGGGAGCATCACTTGGCGTACCGAAAACCTTCTCTGTGCTTGCTTACCTTGCGTCCAAAATTGGCAACATGAGCAAATCGGCTCTCTGCGCTTCCCGTGAAACAATAATGATCAGATCATGCCACGCAGGAGGTAGACGCCGCAGAACGACCAGCCTCAATCGCATTCGGAAAGTGTCAGCATCGGCACCCTCTGCCGAAACTTCCAAACCATGCATTTCCGCGCTATGAGCCGGTGCTAGATTGACAGCCATGACCGCCTCGACGATTCAACATGTGAATGGTTTTCATCAGAAGCTGCAGTCCATGGTCAAGAAGAGCACTCGATCAAAGCACTGATGCACCATGCATACCAAGCCACCTCGTTTGGGAAACCCATGCGCTGATGATGTGGCACATTTCGAGCGGGGTTGGACGTGGTGGCATTGAGATCTTGCCGTACCCAGACACTGTTGTTCTTTACTTTCCAACCATGCCTATGTCCTTCATGTCCTACTAAAACGCTTTACTTTGATCCATGGACCAGGAGCCGCCCGCAGGAACACTCACAGAACTTTCGACCATTTTCAAGACCTTTTTGGATCAATGGGAGAATCTAGCACTTGTCGATGGCAACTTTGAGTCTAGCTTGGAGCTTTGTGTCGTCCGGCTCGAGCTAGCCGTGCTCAGGCTCAGTAGATGGGGAGTGAGCATGGGTCTTCTAGATGAGCCTTCCGACTCTAAGTATCAAACTTGGAGTGAGCCAAAGGTCAAAAAGATGGTGGATTACATAGAAAGAATCCAGGCCGCCTATGGGGAGACAGACGAGCTTTCGCAAAGAACCAAAAGCAACAGCAGCTCAGCAGACCTCTCGACGGTTGCAGAACAACCATTTCACCTGGATGATAGTGATGCGAGACTCAGAAAGCTTGCATTCTCAGTGCGCAACATCACTCGTCAACGGGCAAAAGTAGTTCGCACTGAGCCAAAATCAACATGTTCTAGAGACTACCAACCCCAACTCGAGGAACTAACAGAGACGACTTCCGATTGGGTCAACAGACTGGTTGACATTGGCTCAGAAGCCATCCAAGCGCAGCAAATCCTGGCGGGCGAAGAGGCGAAGTCGATTGCTTCTGATTCGGAGTGTTTGCAGACTGCGCTAGACGTATTTGACGGTTCCGATGAGCTGCTCCGGTCTGCGATCTTTCGAGAAATGAAACCTCGTGGGCGTGTGTTTAAGAATGTGCACGTGTCGGGCACAGAGGTCGTCAGATTGGGGAACACTTATGGTGATGTACCTGTCGCGAAGGGATTTGAGACGACATAGACTATCGGATGGCAAAGGGTCTGGTCAGGTGGTGAAGATTATCTGTAGTCATATGGGTATATATTGTGTATAATTATTTTCGAGAGTGCGGAAATTTGCACATAGTGGTATCTCCTTTCCAACTGAGGACCATCGATGGTCGCTGTAAAACCAGCCCACCTTCCCATCGGGCATTTCATTTTGTGAAATGCACCTTCAACGCCACGCTAAAAGATCAAACTAATACGAAATACTTTCTCACTTTCTGCTCGCCTTGCTAGCCTTGCTAGCCCTTGAGTTAGCACGGCTAAGCATGCCACCACCGGAGCTCTTAAAGCTCTCCCTGGTGTTGACACGGTCAAGATCGAAGGGGTTGCCCTCGTAGCTAGCCCTCCTCTCGGAGCCCTGCGGTCTGCTGTGTGTTGCGCGGATGGGAGCAAAGCCCTCACCACGAGTCTCGTCGTTATAAGAGTAGTCATGCTCGGCAGACTCGCGACGCTCGGCGTCCTTCTTCTGCGCATCGATCTTCTCGTCCTCGACGCCGACGGATGAAGAGCCGGCGACGGTCTGTGCGTCTGCGTCCTCCTCGTCAACAGCGGGAGCGGAGTGTGCTTGCTGCTGCAGCTTCATCATGAATGCTGCGGATTGCGCGGCAAACTTGCAACGCTCGCGGATTGCAGGGCCATACTTGTAGAAGAGGAATGGCATGGGAACACAGACGAGGGCGAGGAAGGCAGGGATAGTAGAGGCCCAGTGGATGCCGAGGTTCTCGTACATTTGAGTGGTGAACAGAGGGAAGGCGGCACCGAAGAGGGAACGCAAGACGGCGTTTGCGGCCAGGACGGAGGCGGCGAAAATGGTGTAGGTGTCGATGAGGTAGTTCATCATGCCGAGGAAAATGAGGACCATGCCAAAGCCGAAAGGAACACCAGCGAGGATGGAGACGATCCAGTGGATGCTAGGGTAGTTGGTCCAGGCGAACCAGAAAAGACCGATTGGAACTGCGATACCACCAAGCATGGTGAGGGGAAGACGGGACTCTGGCGGCGCGAATCCCTTGTACTCATCGCTGATCTTGACGTAACGCTTGTTGTCCCAAACGCTGTACATGACAGCGATGATCATGCCAACGGCGACGCCAATGAATGCCAGACCGCCGATGCCTGGGCTCCAGCCACGGTTCTGCTGGTAGACAATGGGGAAAGCACCGAAGAGCATGTAGAGAGTGCCGTAAATGATGGCCATGTAGATGCTGATGAGGAGAACGATGGGCTCGCGGAAGAGGAGGATCCAAGGACGGGAGAGCGAGGTCTTGAAGACCTGGGAGAATGTGGTAGGGCCCTGGTCGACATCCCCACGGCTCTTGTAGACCTTGCCAGTGCGCCTGGAAAGCTCAGCGGCACGCTTGCGGAGGAGAGTAGGGGCGTAGGTCTCCGGAAGGAGGAAGCAGCCCAAGATCCAAAGAACACCAGTGAAAATCGCCATGACACCCTCAACCCAGCGCCAGCCGACGGTCTCGCCCACGAAGCCACCAACAACGGGACCCAGGACTGGGCCCATGAAAGGAGCGGCGGCGAAGAGAGTGATTGCCAGACCACGCTGCCTGGCAGGGAACATGTCCGCGATAACACCACCAGCATTGGTAAGGGGCGAAGATCCAAAGGCACCGGCGAGAAAGCGGAGAATGAGGAGGGTCTCGATGTTCTTAGCACCAGCGGCACCAGCGTTGAAAGCAGTAAGGGCGCCGTAGGTGATGATATAGAGAATCTGGCGACCAAACAGTTCGGACAGAGGCGCCCAAATGAGAGGTCCAATGGCGAAACCAAGGACGAAAAGCGAGATGCCGAGTGTGAAGATTTCCTGGCTGCAACCAAATTCCATAATGACTTCCCTCGCGCCACCAGAATACGCGGCGGAGACGAAGGCCACGGCGAGAGTGGCAATTGCGACGAGCAAGGTTATGCTCCATTTCTTGAATTCGCTGTAAAGCATGGGGTTTCTAGGGTCGTTGGGTAACCAGTTGACAACGTATGGGTCTTCCTCCGTTCCTGATCCTTCGTAGTTGAAGTTCTCGACCTCCGCCGTTATTCCTGCATGGCTGAAGACTTGCTTCAGGTGTGAGAGCTGGCCGGGCTTGCCCGACTCGAGATCCTTCTCTGCCATGGTGGCAGGTGCTTCTTCTGTTGGCCTGGTTTGTGTAGTGTTTCTTCCTGGAGATTCCTGAGGTTGAAGGTAGGAGAGTGTTAGAGAGTGATATGCTGTGATGTCGCCGAGGCTCGAGTATGATGCAATGGTTCCAGAAGAAAGGGTGTGTCGATCAAAAGCAAAGGCCCAAACGGACAACGGCGGCACACGAGAGATACTTATCTGGGGTTCACATGGGACAGGAACCTGACTAACACCGAACTCCACCTGGATGCTGAGGAATATCAGACTAGATTTTTTTCCACTACGGCCGGCACGCCCAAAGCGAGATCCGGGCCCGAGCGTGTTATGGAGGTTTTGGAAGAGTAACCGAGGCATGTAGTGGCAATCCAGCGTAGCAACCTATCCGTCTGCTGCACAAGACGTTTATGCATGCTTAATCCCGGAAAGGTCATTACCGCCGTTCGCTAAACCCATTGATTGCAGTAGTTCATTGGCTGTTGAAAAGCTTGTCTCTGTTTAGAAGCCGTGCGAGAACGTTGACTGCCGCATAACCGAAGAATTTCAACATGGCATCGGTATCAAGAACGCCGACTGCACCGATGACTAGTATGCCATTCTAGAAAAGCCCAAGGATATCGCCAGATCCGAGAATGACCTACAAAACTGTATACGGAGAATATGATACCCGGCATGACTGCTGATATATCACTTCGTCTGTCTTTGACAGTATAGCCGTAGGTTGTGCCAGATTCGCGCTAGGATTCCTCATGTCGTACGTGGCTTATGGTAGCAGAGCCTCATGTCGGGTATATGCACCAGAATATACGCATGACTCCTGAGCGTTCGTGTATGCTGACATAAGGACATTGCCGACGTCATCGTCGAGCAGATAATCTGATGGCAAATCGGATGTATGCATTTCTTTTGCTCGTATACCGGCCTTCATGGCCAGTCTAGACTGCAGTAGAAGTAAGCCAGCGAAGGGAGCGTGAACATTTCACCCCACTCTACCTCCTACGGCCTTCACACGCGAAAGCCGTGTTGCATATTCTTATTGCAGGTGGACCCGAACGCGTGGAAGATCAAAGCGAGGCTTATGCGCCCGGAGCTGCCGACCGGTCGAGAGTCAAGTCGCCCAGGGTTAGCTGGCAAACGAGTCATGAGATTCAGATTCTTATGATAGATCTTATCATTTGACCAGGTGTGCCTTGCCTGACTCTTTGGAAGCAAGACGGCGTTCCTTGGTGTGTCGCTGAGTTGATCCAAGTTGAGTAACATAAAAAGCTTTTCAGCGGCATCCTTCAGTCTTCTTTATGAGTCGTTTGCCTATGCACACAGCCTCGACCCAGGATTATTCTTGCAGGGCTAGTGATAGGCGAGTAGGCCCTAAGATCACAGGAGGTAGCGTGCGAAATCCTTAGCAAACAGCCGGGAGGGAGGTTCGAGAGACCCGTCAAATGAGTTGTTGAATCATTACCGATGTGCTGTATATTCGTTGCAGAGTTACAAGCCTTGTGTATCTGCAGTTGCTTTTATCTTCCCCCTAGGCGGAAGGTTCACTCGGCATATCACAACAGACTTCCAAAATAGATTGACCCGTCAGGACGAAGCTTGCCGCGGACAAGCATAGCGACGTGCTTGGACGTGCTGCTTGGCAAACGTAGGCAACAAGATAACAACCTCACAACCTCCACTGTTGCGCGAGAACCTGGAACGCCATGAGCATGAAGACATGCAAAAAGTTCTTCATGTCGTAGCTTCCACATGGTGAAACCTCAGGTTTCAGTGACACATGTCATCTCAGCTCCCACTTTGGCTCCATTGCCTGCGCCTCCACAACCACAAAATACTTAACAACAAAGCACAGCTCGCATTCGCAGCAGGAGACCAAAATCTCCGGATACCTCGCCTGATCTCGGGATGAGATGATCATATTTACTCTGACACAAGCACGCAGAAGACTGGATTTGGCTCTGAGATTCAGTTGAAACGCCAGGCTACACTTTCACGCAAGAAATCTTTATCATCCACAGCTGCGGAACATCAAGGTGGACGAGGCTCAGCCCTGCCTCACGAACATTTCTTCTCGTGCTTTTAACGAACTCACCAATCACATCATGCGGCTGAAGTGATGCCTATGAAGGATCCGGGCCGCACGGTCCAGCATCGCAGCATCGCTCTCGCAAAACGCCCATGTATACGATTGAGCCAATGGCAGCACGGCATCCTGCTTAAGTCCACGCCTTGCGAACATCAAGACAGACATTAAGCTCAATCCTCTTCCTGCGACGAAGTCAAAGCCTCAATGCTCTGGTGGAGAGATAGGGCGGTGCGGTGGTGCGGCTTCACCTGTTCACACGATCCGACCTCTCATGATGGTGACGGCCGGATCTATTTTCAAACCCTCGTCCCGCATTGTGGAGCTGTAGATTTGGCGAGGACATTGAATGGTTTTCGAGACAAAGGCATAAGTACCCTTCGATATCTCTCTTTTGTAGTGGGCAAGAAAGCAAGACAGCTAAGGGCAACACAGTCACCAACGCACTCCTTCGTTACACAATAAGGCCTTTACCGCTTCCTCCTCTGGCACTGTGACCCTAACCTATATTGACTCTCCACTCGGACACCACTGGACATCTTTACCACCCGAACCAAAGCCAACAAAACCAATACCCAAAAGCCCTCCACCAACTCCAACCCATCAACCCCAGCCGAAAAAACCACCCAAAATGTCCCTCGACCCCTACGCAAACTGCAACTTCACCATCCCAGACAACAACCTCTGCACCCTCGAAACCTGCTGCCTAGCCCAATCCCCCTTCACCTATCACGTCACCTACGGCGGCAACCTCTTCTTCGCCATCCTCTTCGGCGTCACAATCCTGCCCCAGCTAGGTCTAGGAATCTACTACAAAACATGGGGTTTCATGGTCGGCATGGTGATCGGTTTGATCCTCGAGGTACTGGGCTACGTGGCGCGCGTGCAGTTGCACGATAATCCGTTTAATGGAGATGCGTTTCTTCTCTACCTGTAAGTCAACCAACCTACCCTCCCAACCACCAACCGACCAACCAATCAACAAACTAACACCAACCCCCTCCAGCATCGCCCTAACAATCGCCCCCGTCTTCCTCACAGCCTCAATCTACCTAACCCTCTCGCGTCTCATCCTCCTCTACAACTCCCGCCTCTCCCGCTTCGCCCCCCGAACCATAGCCCTAACCTTCATGACCTCCGACTTCCTCTCCCTCGTCCTGCAAGCCGTAGGAGGCGCCATGGCGGACACAGCCGACGACCGGGCAACGAAAGACGCCGGCATAAACATCATGATCGCCGGTCTCGTCCTCCAAGCAATCTCGCTCACAGTCTTCCTAGCCGTGAGTTTCGATTTCTTCAACCGCGTGCGTCGGCACGGGATGGAATCTTCCTCCCCGGAGAAAAGCGCCACGCGCTCGCGCACGGTGTTCAAGGTCTTCCTTGCCGCTCTGCTGCTCGCGACCGTGGCGATCCTGGCGAGGTCGATTTTCCGCGCGGCCGAGTTGTGGGAGGGTTTTGAAGGCAAGCTGTGGAATTCGGAGGTGGATTTCATGGTTCTCGACGGTGCTATGATTGCGCTTGCCGTGCTGCTGTTGAGTCTTTTCCATCCTGGCTGGGCCTTTGGGGGCCAGTGGCATGTGGCGGATTGGTCTTTGAGGAGTGGGAGGGGGAAGGGGGAGATGGAGATGAGGGTGAAGGAGAGGAGTGGGTCGGATAGTGATGCTTGAGGTGGGATTTGGAGGTGGGATTTGTTTGTTCGTCGGATGATGTCGAGGTTCGTGGGATGGATTGCGAACGAGGATGTTGTTGCGGTCACTATTTTTGAACAGGATGAAAGCATAGAAGCACACGAAGCAAAGCTTCCAAGTAAACAGCCTCAAACAATGCAATGCACAGCACGAAAGCAAATCAAGACGAGCACGATGAAACTCAATTGAGATTTAAAATGAGTGAGTGGATTGAGTTTTGGGCATATTTCCGTCGCAAAGCAAAAAGCAAACATGGAGAAACAAAAAAAAAAAAAACACCATCTATTTACACACAGTCCTCAGCCATCTAGAGGTTCCAAGAAAGAAAGAAAAGAAGACAACCATTGCTTTTTCCCTTCCTCCCCCCAGCGCCGTTTTGTGAGTTCTGAGCGTCGCGTGAAAAACAGGAAAATCGCAGAAAGCAGCAACACAATGCCATGAGAAGTGAACGCAAACGCAGCAAGAGTGAGAGTGGACTTCGCCACGAGGGGAAAATAACGAACTGATAGTGTAAAAGCAAGAAATCAAATGAATCATTTTTTTGAATCCGTGTAAAAGGGGGATTTCGGGGGGAATAGTGTATCCGACCGACCAAAGATGGGTCGGTGGTGAATGGGAAAGAAGAACAAGGAGAAGCATGAACAACAAAAAACTCAGAAAGCGTGCTCCAGCCGCTATGCATCATAACAAAAAAACCCAAGCCAAAGGAAATTTTCTCCTGCACAGAAATGCCGCAAAGGGAGGGCCCATTCGTCCTCTCGTTTGCACATGATCGTCGCAGGTCGGTAACAGATTAACAGCAGGACTCTTCGAGTATGCCTCCAGCGCAAACGCGTCGAACGAATACCGAACGGCTTGAGTGGCCGTTTTGCAAGCGACACGAGTCGACGCTGCCGTTCCGCCCTTATGAATGAAAGAAGTCGAGTCCGTTAAGCGCCATTTGCGAATCCCGAACAAGAATCAGTTGCAATCGCCAAAGGACATGGAATATGCCATGTGGTATGATGCGCAACCAGAAGACAGAACAAGCGACCTGTCTGAAGAATCATTGCTTTTTGTAGGAACGCCTGCTTTTGCCGAACCATGACCTCCGAAATAAGCACGCCAGAGAACGCCGCTCCGGCTAAACCAATCGTTGATGAGGAGTGATGAAACAAGAAGAGCATCCACAGTGGAGTGCTGATTAGGCGACAACCAGATGTGCCACCTTCGAGATAAAGTTCGCAAGTCGCTGAAACAAAGCTTCGAGGAACATTGTATTTGCTAACGCGTCCAGCCTTCGGAAGGCGAGCATCTGTCCGAGAATGCAATGCGCGAGGATGCTGTTGGTAATGATGGGGAAAAAAAAAGAATGAACAAGCCAGTTTATCATGCTCGTTTATGCTTCAAGCTTCGTCTTGAGGTCGTCGTCGATGCTGTCACTGAGCAGCTTGCGGTTGCGAAGGTTCAAGGCACTGTTGCGCCAGGCAGCCTGCAGAGACTTGAAGGCGGAGCTTTCAGACTTCGGACCCTCAGTCTTAACCAACTCGATGTAGTCCTTGATCACACGAGCCGGGATGGGGTTAGCACTACCGACAGCCTCGCCGTAGTACTTGATCAAGTTCTTTTGACCTTCGAAAGAAACACGGTCCTTAGCATCGGTGTCTGCGTAGTACTTGAACTCGTTGTACATGCGGTTGTTGAAGTTGCGGATCAAGAAGTGAGACCAGAACTGGTAGAGGACCTTCAAATCGTAAGGACATGTCCCAGTAGCAGCGTGGTTGCGCTGCTCGAAAGCCTTGAGACGAAGTTGAACGTAAGGCTCAGGGGTCAGGTCAGATGGAAGGGTGCCGACAGGGTGCTCGGTATCCTTGATCCAAAAGACAGCGACGCCAGCCGGACGCTCAGGGGAGCTTGCGGCAGATGGGCTCGTGCCACGAGACGGCGCAGGCGAAGCAGTGCCGTTGGTGACGGCCTCGCCGTTGGTCTTCGGCTGAGCCTGCGTACCCTGCTTGCTGATCTCGCCAGGAATGCTCTTCTGATCGATGGAGCCGTTCGAGAAGGTGCGGGCGGCAGAGGTGTGGTATGGGACACGACGACTGCTCAGTCTAACGCAGACGGTGAGCTGCTCAAGCTTGTGGTCGGGGAAAACATCAGGCTCGGTGCTAACATTGCCGTTGCTCATGAAAGCGTTGTGAGCATTGTTGTCGAAGGCAGGCGACTTCTGGGCCCGGCCACGCATCTCCTCGCCATATGCGCCATCCTGGCCCTGAGAAAAGAAAGCGCCACGAGCTGCGCCATTCATCATGGCAAAAGCGTTGTCGCGGCGGTCATTGTGGCGGGGCATCATGCCGTATCCATGAGCGTTCAAGTTCATCTGACCATAGACGTTGGGCATGCGCTGCTCAATGACATCAAGCTGCTTCGGGCCCTCGTAGCGGGCAGCCGGGAAACGCTCCTCAACAGGCAGAATGAATTGCTGGTAGTCGCCGCTCTTGCGCACACGCTCCTTCTTGTCTTCGCCAACGCGGATCTCAACAACTTCGGACTGCAGACAAACTTGCCTAAGCAATTCCCAGTCTTGTGTCAAAGTCTTGACACGGTTGAAGCTAGCGATGACCTCCAGATAGACGAAACCCTGGGAGTCCATGTTCTTACGCAGGAACATATCCTTGAGGAGGTTGTCAATGGAGAAGTAGTAGTCGACTTGAAGACCGACGACGCCGAAGAGGTAGCTGGGGTCCATCAGAGGGTTGTAAGGAACAGCTGCAACGGGGTAGCCGCCGTACTCGTACATGCCCTGGTAAGCGTGCATCTGAGCCGGGAAGGCAGGGTATCTGCCATAGGAGTTCTCCACAGGGAAAGATTGTGCACGAGAGTTACCACGCCAGCCTGCACGACCGGGGCCTGAGAATGGGCCCTGGTGGTTGCCGCGAGATGCCTGGAAAGAGGGAGACTGCGGCACACCGAAGGGAGAGACACCGGTGAAGTCAGGGCCCGCATTGCCATTAACGAAGGGGTGGGCGTTATGGTGGCCGTTAACAAACTCACGAGAACCACCCCTGCCACGGCCGTTGCGCTTAGCTCCACGACCGGGAGCGTTCCAGTTTCCATCACGAACAGAAGGCTTCTCCAAAGGAGTAGGGCGCGCAGCCTGGCCATCGCGGGCTTGTGCGGTGCCATCAACCTCCTCCGCCTTAGGTCCTCGGGGAATTGCGTCAGGAACGATCTCGCCCTCCTGACCCTCGGTGTTGTTGGTCTCAGTCTTGGCCTTGGTGGAACGCTGCTGGGCAGGCTTTGCCTCGCCAGTGGTCACCTCCTTAGTCTGCTGGGACGCAGGCTTCACGGCGCTGCGAGACTGAGAAGAAACGCTGGCAGAACGCTGAGCCTTGGCAGTCAAATCATCAGAAGCTTCTGTGCGAGCACCGCGGGCTTCTTCACCAGCTTGTGCGGCACCACGGGATGCAACGCCGTTGGCAGCTCCTCTGAAGTTGCCACGTCCGCGAACAGCGGCGCCACCACGGCTGCGGCCTTCGCTGCTTGCAGGGCTTCCACGAGTGCTCCTCTCGCGCATACTAGGCGTCTCCCAAAGAATGTTGGGAACGACAGGTACTGGCTTCCACTCCTGCTTCTTGCGGCCCTTGCCGGCAGATACGCTCTCGTCATTCTTCTCCTCGCTGTCCTTCTCGGGAGCCGGCTTGCGCTCCTTGGGCTCTGGCGCGGGTACGGTGTCAGGCGTCGGCCATGAAACCTCATCCTTGACGGGAGGCGGTGCTGCAGCGTTCGGGCGTTCATCGCGAGTGGCCGGTCTGGAGTAGCCGGGGACGTTGACATCGGCGCGCTGTGCGGCCGCAGGCTTTGCGCCCTGGCGGGTGGCGGGACGCTGTTCGTCGGCGCGCTTGCTTTGGGGACCATTGGACTTCTTTGCGTCGGTGGTGCCGTTTGCTTCCGCGGAAGCAGCTTGGTTGTTCTTTTTCTTGGAGTCGGCGCGAGGACGCTGGTTCTCCTTCAAATTGGCTGCGGCGCCTGGTGCCTGGGCAGGTTTGGGAACGGGTGCAGGGGCAACGACCTGCTTCGCCTTGTTCTCCTCGGCACGCTTCATCCACGGGTTGACGGTGGGTGCAGGAGCTTCGGTCAGGACGACGGGCTTTGGTGGCGGCGCGGGTGGCTCTTCGTTCTTCTCGGCCTTGTTCTTTCTGCTCTTGCCGGACGACTCATTCTTGTGCGAGCCACTCTGGCGTTCAGCGCGCTCGGCGCGTGCAGTAATCCAGGATCCGCCAACACGCGGCGCATCTGGTGTCTGTTGAGTCTCGGATGTTTGAGACTTGGCGTCCCAGCTGGTCTGCGATGAAGCATTGTTCGCGGAGGATGCGTCATCATTTGAGGTCGCGGAAGCAGCAATGTCTGGCGAAGAAACACCCGAGCTGGTCTGAGCCTTCTCTTCAGCCTTGGCACGCTCGACAACACTCTTCAGCTCTGCGGGCTTAGACCTGTCAATTGAGTCCTCATGTGATTGTGACTCCTTGTCGATGACAACGTATTCATCGTCGTCAGCCCAGTCTCTGGAAGACCTCGTTTCGGTCGCATCCAAAGAAAGGCCGACGGCAGGCGTCGCTGCGCCTGATGTGACTTTGCTGGACGATGTCGCCGAAGCTGCTGTAGAGGCACGGCCCTTTGCCGCCTGTGCGTAGGAAAAGCCACCCGGGCTTGAAACCCCAGGTCCGGCCATTCCGTCTTCTGTGAAAATGCCTGGCACCGAAAAAGTGCAATATGAAATCCCAGCCCTCTCCTCGACTGCTTTCTTATGCCCGTGGAATCTACCGCTCGCAAACTCACGCAACGATGATTACCTTTTAAGCTGTGGCGAACACGCCTTGCTCCTTTCTCTTCTCACCCAGAGAGGTCACCAGCGGGCCTCCCGGGACTGTCGTTGAAGCTTGTGGTCGCGGTGATTCGTAAAGTGACTTGGCAGGTCTGTTCGTGTCGAGTGACGAGTGAAGTGCGCGGTGCAGGCTTCGGCTCGCGTTGGTTGAGGGTGCAAGCGACGTAAAGCGCGCGTTGGTGAAGAGAAAGAAGAATGATGCGCGCAAGGTTGCGGCGAGGGGGATTGTTTTGGCCTGAGCTAGGTCTGCAACGGCAATTGCTATTAGCGAAAGCGGTGCGGATGAAGGGTATTGGCTGGCGGAGGAGGTGTCGGGAGTGGTGGAGAGGGAGGTATTGGCAGGGTGGATGGATGAGTATGAAACGAGGCGAAGTGATGTCTGATGTTCGCGCAGTGCAGGTGGTGCGAGGTCGAGCGTACCGTTGTAATCCTTTTTTTGGCAACACACACCAGTCGAGCCTTCCCTAAATGATTGATGCCAACGTCTCGAGTCCCAAAGGCAGGCACGCCCAAATGCGGAAGGAGCGATGGAACGCGGCGGCGGGTTGGGATTTGATTAGGCGCTGCTGCTGCTGCTGCTGCGACACACTTGGAGGCCGAAACACTACGGCTGCCGACAATGGAAGGGAGAAAATATATCGGCAGGTGCGCGGTGTGATGGAGGGAGGATGGCGAGGGGCAGCGAGCGTGTACGCAGCGTTGAATGGGTGTGGTGGTAAAGTGAGGACTGGGTAAGTATGCAGTAGACGAGCAGCAGTAGTAGTATGCAACAGTCGTGTGTGCCCGCGATTAAACCACTACAAGCCCGGCGTGCGTGCGGTGCCTGTGCGAGTTTTTTGAGACCGTGCTCCCTCTGCCGCGGCGAAACAGAAAAGTGAGCCGTCAGTCCGTTCAAATCGGTGGGGCTTTCTTCCCCGAACTCGATGTGCGACTCTGCCCGACGACCGTTTTCAGTAAACAAATTGGCTAATCCATTACCTATATGACTGGGTGTCTGCGTGAATTGGTTTGCTTCTGCCATGTGCTAGGAGTATATGATTGCCACGTGGATGCCATCAACAGCATGGATATCAACATCAATAGTAACAGCAGTGAACAAATAATAATCCACCTATGTGGTCATCATCCTACAGCACCTAATTAATTCGATGCGGAACTTAGGCGGAAGTCAGTCCCAGAAAGTGCCGGAACAGAGAGAGCGTGTGTGTTTCGTTTCTTCCAGCGCGCGCCTTACGTGAAATTTCTAGCTGAGCTATTAGTTAGAAAATCCAGAAGAAACCAAGGCGATTGCTGCGAACCCGCCAAACCTAGCCAAGGCCTCCCCGAACCACTCCGTTCATCTCTTTGCTCCGAAGTGTGTCTTTGCCTGCATCTGCCAAGTCATGTCACTACGACTGTAGTCTGTTGCTAGCATCGCATCCACCCGAGCCAACCACCAGCATCGTCATCATCGTTGTTGCTACGTCGGGCCGCGTATCATGGAAAAGGATCCAAACGCTGCTCTTGTATTATACCTTACTCATGTACCCAATTTGATCATGGGAAAAACTGCCTCCTGCAAGCACTGCAAGCTTTGAAAGTGAAAGGCTAAAGACCGACGCGAGCACGCGACATCATAACGCATGAAATTCAAGAAAGAAAAGACCCAGCACAACACACGCAAACACTTACGATCGACCGACGTACATGATCACCGGTCTGTGAAGAAGTTTAGTTCATGCATGCCCTCCACCTCGATACCGGAAGCTGTTGCACACCTAGCACACAGGCACCTGAGCTCTCCCACGCTACTACCTCCTACCTGTTGTCGCTTGCGACATCCTCCCTCCCCCGCCTGGAGAGAGCAAATTCATTAAAACCAAAAACGTCTAAGCTCACATGCTCATCAGCCCTAAATCGGACAATCGGAAGAACCGGAAGAATTCGATAAATAGCGCACGTGCTGCTGTACAGACAGTACATACAGTAGTAGGAGGTACGCCCGCATATGGAAATGGAGGATGGCAACTGCCGTATTTCCTATTTCCATGACAATTCCGGTATGCATGGATACGCTATGTGGACTGGGAGCAGTGCGTTACATTCTTGGAGATATTAAACACTCAATGCATGGGATATCTGGCGCCTTTGGCCCGCGTGGGTAATGAGATAGCTGGTCTATGTCTGCCCATAGGCAAAAAGTCTCCTATAGGAGGGAGCATACTGCAGTGATAAGATGATATGGCGATTCATTCATCACCGCATCTCCAAGTAGAATTACAAAATCCCGCTCTCCACGAACCAAAAAAACATCCCTGCTCTCCCAGGCGAAATCCGACACCCCAACGACCTCAGCTGAACGAATCGCTAAACAAAACAGCAAAAGAAGAAAAACCAACACAAAGTCGCCTCAAAGCCTTCCACTCACTCACTCACACCCACAAATAACCTCTACACTTTTGCGCGCCACAATTGCAAGGTCTCTTGTCTTGGTTCTCAGGGTTCCGCATGTTCTCCTCGCGCCGCCTCAGAATTTCCTCTTCTTCCTCCTCGTCCTTATCCATGTAGTCGAACGTCAATTCCGTGCCGGCCGGAATGTCCTCGTAGGCGAAGAAGGCCAGATGGTAGACTGATGTGTCGTATTTGTTCTCGCTGACAGTGTACTGGCGGCAGTTGGGTTCGCAGGAATGGTTGATGAAGCGTGTGGCGTTGCCCATGTATTGCCCGTCGACGACGTAGTGCTCGTCTTCGGCTGGAGCGTTATCGTCGCCAACGAACTTGTCGAGACTGTAGAGATAGCTTCCCTTGTCAGCATCGGCCGCTTCTTCGCGGCGTGTTGTTTCCTCGTTGGTGAGGACTTCGCCGAGGTAGACGTCAATGAATTCGCCCGTAAGTAGGTTTTCGTTGCAATACACACCCCATCCTCGGTTGGCGGTTTTGAAGATCGTCAAATTGACGTACCGGCCTTTCTGCACGAGGCGTGACTTGCATATTCGGCCGCAGTTGCAGTTCGCGTTGCATTCGTAGATTGGATGTCGCTGTTCCCGGTAGAAAGACTGGAGTACAGCTGGGCCACCTCTGCCAGCCTTCGAATACGGGAATCGTTTTGGTAGTCCTTCGAGGTCAATCCAATCTCCTGACTCTTTCTGCTCCATGTACTCCAAGTATCGCTCCGGGTCTTTTTTCCGGAGTCTCTCTTCGTCAACCGCCGCGTATTCAAGACAGGTGCATAGTTTCGTGTATTCGCAACCGCAGAAGTCGCCCATGTTTGGTCTGCATGGGTTTTGGCATCCCACGTAAGTCTCCGGGTCTGACGCTGTCACGCCTTCTCGCAGCACGAACTTGTTAATGAACTCAAAGTCAAGTGATGGGGTAGAGCCATCTACTTCGTTCTCAATGTAGACGCCCTTAACACTCCTCAGCTTTTCCATGAAAGCATTGCGAATGCGACGCTCGGCAGCAGTGATTGGGCCAGGAGTGGCGGCTGCATGCTCAAGCATTTCTTGGGTGGGCAGTTTTGATGCGTTGATTTTTGCCACATTGGCAAACTTGGACTGCTTTCAAATTAGCGTGCTAGATTAATGATGTCTGGTCCATGTACCCTCACCCTCTTCATCGTGATCCGGCCTTCTCTTCTCTGGAGGATGCCATTGTAGACCGTGATCTCCCGCCAGTCTTGCTTTTCTTCAGCTTCTGACTGGCCGTCAGACTGAGCAACATCCGCACTAGACACCGAGGCCGAGCGACTAGCACTGAGGTGTGATGGCAAAGGGGTCAGCAGGCCGGTGTCACGTGATCCATCGTTAAGACCAGGCGCTTTCCGCTTCAAAGGCCTTGGATCAGCACCGGCATTGAGAGCAGCCAGTGCCGCATTTCGCGTAGAGAGCGAGCCGGGAGCAGGAAGATCTTCGATATAAGCCTGCACGAAGTGAAGTGCCAGCGAAAGCTCGTCTAAGCTATGCCAGCTTGCGAACGCCCGAGGGGGCACCAAAGGCTCCTTATGCGAGATCCATCGGACCAGAAATTGCGGGAGCTGCTCCAAGACGTTAGTGAATGCGAATAAGAACGTCTAAAGACAACTCACGCCTTCGATTTCGCGATGACATATAACTTTAAAGACGCTCTCTGCTGGCACCTTGTGTCCGGTGGTCCGTGCGCGAATATTAGGTAGATATGGCGCGTGGGTGGAAGAAGCAGAGATTCGGAGCGCTGACATGAGCGCAACTTCAGCGCGGTTTGCGCGTCTGTCAAACCTTATGCTTTTCGTGTTTTAAGGCGTTATGAGTGCGTAGATAGACGTATAAGAGTAGGTAGAAGTAGAACGATTAAGTCGCGTTAAGGAAAGCTCGATTTACGGCTTAAAGCTAGTCTATATTAGGCTTAGAACACTTTCACATGCTTAGCTTTTATTATATTATTAGTGAAATATATTCTTGCTATCTAATGTTACTTATTTAGAGTAGAATAGGAAGGAATTAGTCTACGTAGCTAGCAAAACGAACGTACTTTATACTAAAATCATAATGTTTACATTCCACTCTTCCTGACCTTCCTTCCTCATACCCTCCAGCACAGCTCACAGACCGGTCCAAGCGCTATTCCTCGGCTTTTAGATCTCAGCCCTACAGGCTTAACGCCGCTAAATTTTTGGAACAGCCAGGACGAACGTCTCTTTCATGTGAAGAGCCAATTCAACTCCGTCGCAAACCCCTCAGCACACCACCAAACGCCCATAATGGCCTCACAAACAGCACAGCAGGGCTCAAGCCCCTTCATTAAGCAGCTGGCATCAAGCAGTGAGTTCCCCACCATGCGAAAAAAGCCCCCATACAGCTTTCACCACCAGCGACTAACATCTTCCCACCCAAGACCGCACAACCCGCGACCGCGCCCTCTCAGCCCTCCGCACGTACCTCAAGCGCAACGCCACCCTCTCTGATTCCGAATGCCTCAAACTCTGGAAAGGCCTGTACTACACGATGTGGATGTCCGACAAACCCCGCAACCAACAGCAACTGGCGCGGGACCTGGCGGCGCTTCTGCACGTTTTCACGACGCGCGAGAACTTCCTGACGTTCGTCGACGGCTTCTGGAAAACGATGGCGCGCGAGTGGAGCGGGATCGATGCGCTGCGCATGGACAAGTTTCTGTACCTCGTGCGCTGCTACGTGCAGGAGGGGTTTCAGTACTTGAGGCGCGCGAGCTGGGATGCCGAGGCTGTTGAGGCGTATTTGGGGGTTTTGGGGGAGACGCCGTTTGAGGCGAGGGATATTAGGATTCCGAATGGGTTGAGGTATCATGTTTTGGATTTGTATGTTGATGAGCTGGACAAGGCGGATGAGGACAGTGTGGCGCCGGTGGAGAAGTTGATGGAGCCTGTGAGGAGGATGGGCAAGGAGAGCCCGAATAAGGCGGCGAGGAAGAGGGTTGCGGAGGCGCTGGATGATAGGCGGTTGACGAACTGGAAGAGCCGACGGGAGCTTGGGGATGAGAGTGAGGAGGAGGATGAGGAGGAAGAGGAGGAAGAGGAGGATGGAGAGTTCGGTGGCTTTGACGATTGAGTTGCTGGAAGGTGAACTGCAATCAGGAGGAATCAACAAGACTTCAATTAACAAGGCTGCGTCGAGACACCGTTAAAAAGGAAGGTCAGCTTGCATTGTGCGGCGTCCAACTGCTCTACTCTGCGCATTCTGGGTATCTTTGCCCCAAGCCAGCCCTCCCACACTGTACAAAAGCCGTGCATATGGCGCCTGGGAGCCGAAAGCAAGCGACGCCTGCCGGACCTATCTATACGCCGCATCTGCGGCGCACTTCTACAAGAAGGCAAAAAATCTATGTATCTCTTCAAAAGATCTCTCACTGAGGTCAGTTTCTTCTTCATGTCTTCACACGACCGTGGCGTCTCCTAGTCGCGCAATCTTCCCCGGGTGTTGGCTTTAAATCCTCTCAGCCTCTCGCGGCCATCTCTCGTCATATCGTTGTCGTAATCGTCGTGTCTCATACTTCAGTTCCATTGTTGCGTCTTCGCTCTAGCGTCCGCTTCCCGTGTAGCGACAGTTTCGCGCGCATTCTGCTTCAGCGTATCCGACTGCGTCTGCGAGCGCTGCGCATCAAGCTGCTTGCCAAGCTTGCCCTTAGCAGCACCACCTTGCGATGCTTTGGCTCGTTCCTGGATGTGAGAGAGCATGGTCAGCTCTCGAAATTCTTCTGTAGAAAGTGTCCACGGAACCATCGGTCTTCTGGTATAGAGCTCTCAGATCCAGGCTGTCGCGACCATTTTCTTGGGCTCCGTCCTTCTCTTCCTAGGCTCCGTGGACCATTCGTATGTACGCACCTCGGCAGCTTTCGCGGCGGCTTCTCTGGGAGAGGAACTATTGGGTTCTTGCGAACTGCTTCCTAGTGTGCGGCCTCCTGTGCTTGAAGTTGTCTTTTTGCTGGTGCCTGTCTGCTTTGGGCGGGCAGCTGGTGTTGAGCCGACAGGACGACCTGGGCCGGTGAAGTTGTCGTCGGATGGTTTGCCGCAGCAGTTGCCCATGGCGGCTGGCTAGTGGATATTGTGGGTATCGATGTTGAGTGCGTTGCCGAATCGTTAGTTATATGTGATCGACTGCGCAGTGAGTTCAAGGGTTGTGGATGAATGCAAGCAAGTGACCGCCTCCACATGTTCGGCGCTGGTGTGACTTGCAGCTTGCCTCGGCGGCTGTGAAGGGTCGTCCCAATGCGGTAAGCGCCTGGCTAAATTGGATTGCCGATAGGAGGTATTGCATGATTATTAGACGAGACGGAGTGAGTGTATCAGGGAGGTAAGTGAAGATGCATAGCACCAAAATCCAATATCAAGGGCTCACTACAACAGCCCAGAAGGAAGTATCAATAATATCAACAACAAAACCCAACATGTGAAGTGGATATAGTCCTCCGATGCTCCGATGCTTGCTGACCATCAAAGTTTGGAGAAGCCCCACTACGGCGGGCGACAGCAGGGCCATGTCAGAAAACCCGTCACAGTATGACCATCAAGGTTGTCGACTCGGCCACCATGCTCCTCCCACATCTCGCTGCGCTGAGACCATGGCCGTGATGGCGAGTAAGCAAGTCTCAAGCCATCCTCTGACAATGAACTAGACCATTGCACCGTCGTCTCTCATTCCTCGCCTCGTCCTCAGCTACCTTGCTTGTCGTCAATACCCAGCAAGCATTGTCTGCTACACCGAGAGAGAGACAGCTATACCCGGCACCAGGTTGTCACAACTTTTTTTCTTTTCTGACAACCACATTTTTCGGTACGGCGATCTTCATACCACGACCCTCGTGCCACCTTCGGCTGGAGACCCGACGACCCTGCCATCCGCAAGGACCATGCAGTCAAATGCCTATTCCTCCTACGCCCAGCCCGTCATGTCGCCCCTTGAAACTCAACCTGGCCATGGCCAACTACTCCCGGCATTGGACTCTTCTGTTTCTACTTCCCAGACGCCAGAAGAACTCGCCCACGCTGCCGCATGTGCCGTAGACCACACGCACACCCACTTCAACTACGAGGATCTCTTCTGCTGCGACCTTCCTTGTCCGGATATGTCTTTTTGCGATCCTCACTGCGATCCAGACATGTTCTCTACCATGCACAAGCAGCCTGTATCTTGCTGCCCACCGGACGCCTTCAACACGTCATACGCCGACTGCAACTTACCACATGAGCCTTGTCCACTACCACCTCAGGCTCACAGTCCGTGCGAAGACCCAAGTTGCAGCGAGCCTGCAGAGGCCGAATGCTGTGACGATCCATACTGCGAAGACCTCGATGCCTGCTGCAGTGCTCCATGTGCAGAGCCTCATCCGCCACAACATCCTCAACATCCCCAGCAAGACCACCACCAACCACCTGAAGGATGTACCACCTGCTGCATGTCGGACGTCTGCCCTCATCCTTCGCATCATCACGGTGGCCATCATGAGATTTTCCAAGCTGGCTATGTGCCCTGGCAAGGGCATCATCATTCGTCGCATATACCACAGCTGGATTGTACGCCAGCGAGTAGTCCTCTTGAGCCGCTGCTTAGTGCTGCATTGCAGCCTCATATTCATAGTCACAGTCAAGGCAGTTCGCCTGTGACAATGGGAGCCCGAAGCACACGCGCAAGCACAGTATCGTCTATGCATGAACCTTCACATCGTGGTGGCCATCGCCGACTCCAAGGTGCTACTGCATTGCAAGCCGACGGCAAGTACCTCTGCCAATGGGACCACGGCGGCAGCATCTGCAACCAAACATTTGCAAACCCCCAAGAACTCCACCACCACGTCCAATCCGCTCACTTCCTTGGCTCCGGATCCAACCATCCCTGTCTCTGGCACGGCTGCGACAGCGGAGTCTTCAACACAAAACCCAAACTCTCCCGCCACCTGCACTCGCACACCGAATGGAAACCGCACAAATGCGACTACCCCGGCTGCAACCTCAGCTTCGTCACCCAGCAGCAACGAGACGTGCACCGCAAAAAGCACACGGGCGAGAAGCCCTTCGAATGCACCGTCTGCGGCAAAGCCTTCGCCTACCGCGACCTGCTCAAATCTCACATGCGCTCCGGCGTGCACGGCGAAGCAGACAAGAAATTCACCTGCACCATCTGCGGCGAGGGCTTCAGCGACAGCTCAAATCGCACCAAACATACCAAGAGCGTCCACGACCCTGCCACTGGAGTTCCTTGTCCTGCCGGACCTGCCTGTCCTTACGTAGACACCAGGAGAGAGAAACTTCGTCAGCACTGCCTGAGCGCCGGTCATGGGCTGGAAGTCGTGCGCGATCCGAGGAAGTGGGAGGAGTATTTCAACAGGGAACAAATGCTGCGCAAGCCTATCAGAGGGATGAAGAGGAAACGTGCTTCCGTGGATGTCGGTGGCGTGGCGTTGCCGGCGTGAGTGAGAGCGGCAGATTCTTGTGGATGACCGAGAAAAAACGAGGCATTTGTTTAGCGACGGCGTTGGTGGGGATCTAACCAATTATTTCTTTGGTTTTTGGACGATTTGATTAGATGATTGATTGAGATACCAAGCCCTCGGGCTCTTAGGAAAGTACCATAGTCCGAGGAGATCAAAAATGAAAAGTATATTGTTGAAGCGCACCTCTGCTCCGGCTGGTGATTGAAACTAAGCTGTGCCATCCAATTGTGGAGCCATGCATATTTCGGCTCTTTCGCGCGGATGCATGCTTAAAGTAAGATAGATGTACCATGAGAGCCTTTCATTGTACATGAATAATATAATAATACATCGGTATTCCTACAACAGTCGCGCGCATGCTTATTTGGCACTAATGCAGCAAAATCTCCCACCACTTCTTTATCGTTCATCCGTTGCGTGTTATACCGCCCTCCTTGGAGGAGATCTTCCCAAATCAACATGTTGATGTTTTCTCTTCCGACACGAAGGGAGAAAATTGCAACTTGTTCCCTCCAAAATTGCCGATGTTCCTTTTTTCCAGAGCAGAGAAAAAAAAAAAAATCTCTCCCCAATGACCAAACCAAAGAGTCGAGACTTTCATGCAATTCTTACAAAAAACCCTCTCCTTCTTACATCCCTCACTCGTCCTCCTTCGAGAACTTCGACATAACACCCTCTTTCCCCTCACCGATCCTGCTCGCGCGTGCCTCTTCGTCTGCACTAAGCTCGAACCGGCTCATTCTACCAGCCAAACGCTCGTCAACAACGCACTGCTCAATCCACACGCTCTCCTCATGCGGCTCGCGCTCACGACGCACAGTCTTCCACCAGTCACGCTCTTCGTGCTGCGAAACAGTCGCGACTTCGGAGACGGGTGTGCTGGAAGATTCAGCGGAAGCGCTGGCGTCGTCGAAGCCGGTGCTGGAAGTGGAAGTCGAGTAAGGTCTGTGGGATGCGAGGACAGCGGAGGCGACTTGGCGGCCGATGTCGTCTGCTACGACGCGGCGGTTGAGGAAGCGGTAGATTCTGATGGGCGTGTTGCGGAAGCCGAGGAGGTGGGGGAAGCTGACCGGGGTGGAGGGGCCGATGTTCTGCGGTGTGAGGGCGGAGAGCGTCGCGGAGGAGTATTCTTCGGGCTGGATGAAGGGGGGCGGGTGGCGCGGTTTGGGCTTCTCGGGTTCTTTCTTTTCTTCTTCTGTCTCTTTCTTGGAATCTTCTTCCGTGGGCTTGTCGTCTTGAGGCTGCGGTTCGTCGGGCTTCAGCTCGTCTGAGGGTGTTGTGGAGGCGCTTGCGATTTCGACTGCGGCGTTGGCGGCAGCATCGCCTACTGAGCTCTGCCCGGGCACATGAGTGGCTTCCAGCTTCTCAGCACCCAGGTTCTGTTCCGTCTCAGGCTCCTTCGGCGCATCCGTCGGGCCAAGCCAACCCTCGTGCAATCCTCTCACGTACTCCTTCCATGTATGCCTGCCAATCACGATGTCACCCATAACGCCAGAGGGATCGTCCTGACCAAACTTCTGCCTCTGAACCTCCGCAGCCAAATCCGCCTCTTCCAGGGGCTCGCCCTCTCCACCCGCCTTTCGTCTCCTCCTCACCCTGTCCGCCGTCTTGAACCTGACATCGCCCTCCTTCCTGCCCTCAACAACATCCCAGTCCATCGATGCCGCAACGAGCACGGGCTTAACGTACTCGTGGAAGTGCTCGCGTGCGGCGCGGAGACCATCGCCCGGAGGCGCCGCGAGGTAGATAGTGAGTCGGCGAGGGAGAGAGTGAGGGTCCAGAGTCTCCTCCGATTTGTGTGCGACGAGATCGCACCACTTCTGTCGGTTCTTCTTCGTTTGCCATTTGTCGTAGTAAACCGCGCCGAAGAAGGAGCCCGTTACACCGAGGAAAATCATCCAGTTGCGCGAGGGGAGGCGAAAACGAGGCAGACCTAGTCGCAATCGTCAGTCTAGAATCTTTGCAAAGACGCCATTGTCTATGCAATCGCAATGGTTAAGATGTACATACCCATAGCCTTGAAGGCCGGGTTCTGCTCGGGCACAGCTTTGGGAGCAGCGGGTGCTTTGGGCGCTGCATTCTCAACAGGCGCTGCTGCCGCTGCTGCTGCTCCCTCCGCAGGCGGAGCGGTAGGTTTATCGGACATTGTTGTGTATGTGGTTTGGGCTGTTAATGAAAGCAGCCTACGTCCAGTCTCCCAAAAAGTTTACGCTGTTCCGATGCACGAGAACAAGCGAGGTCGCGCGCGCAGCGGAAATCCTTCCGTTTCCCGCGGGCTTCACTTCACTTCACTTCGCTTTACACTTCACTTAACGTTTTGGGTCCAAGCTTCAGGTTGGATGCTGTCTATTCACGTTCGCTATATCGTCAACGATACCCATCTTGTCCGGTACTGGCATGAATAGGATTGTTGCCCAGTGCTCTCTTGAACCGAAAGTGGTTTGTTGAATTCTCCCTACTCCTTTCTCACATACTTCCAGATTCCGCGTCCACTTTTTTTGTGCTTTTGTGAGGTCGCTAAATCACCGCCCCAAACAATAGGCTCAAACCTCTTCATCAGACTCATTCTCCATTCTCTCGTCGACTCGGGGACTTTAGCAGCATGCATCTCATCCGGTTAAGCTCCAGCAACTGCGAAGCGTCCCGGCACCATTTCCTACAAAATAACCCAACAGAGCATGATCAGAATGCATTAAAGTTTCACAATTCAATCACAAGCGAGACAACATCAACTGATTAACACTGGTCTTTGCAAAGCTTGCAGACAACAAAGTGGGGCGCAAGAAGCCGAAAGTGGCACAATAGCTAGTGTCTTACCGATCTGTCTGAAGCACGTTTGTGGTCGTCTTTTCTAAATGCGGTGTAGCACGTCTGCTCAATGTTCGGATGAAAGTCGCCAATACTATTACACCAACACATACCCAAACCACGTTTCCTCCCTTTGACCCGCTACTGCTGTAGCACGTTCAAGCTAGGAGCAGAATACAATTTAGAGGAAGAGTGGCCGGAGACTTAGGGTATGCGTATACCTAAGGATTAGATTACGTGGCTTAATTAGATTAGTAAGGCAAGTAAGGAGGAAGCCTAGCTAGCCTTTACCGTAAGTATATAACTCACCTATAGTAGAGCGTAAGCGGAAACGAGAAAAAGACTAATAAAGACTCGTTAATAGTTTAGAGACGAGAATGGAATGGACATCTAGGACACTCGCGTCGTCATGCTGATTCGCATCCCGCCAACCCATAAGCGCTTCTTAGCCCAAGACCAGCCGAAGTCGATCTGGGATGGCGTTATGTATGAACGTGGGTATGATGATATACAGGAGTACGACTACGACTACTCGTCTGGAGAAAACGGAGGGTGGACTGATTGATAAGGCCAGCGAGGAGGAGAGCAAGGGGGACACGGAAAGGGGCACCGAGACGAGGCAGCCGGAGCAGGGTTAAGTCATTGCGTGATCGGTCTGGTCGAGATGATACGGACAGCAAGCAAATCGCTCGCGTCGCATTCGCCAGGTGACGATACCAATTACACTCTCAATACCCTAGCAGCCTTATATACTAGACTCGCAAGTACAGCCGTAGGATTCTCGTACAACTCCTGCTATACTGAACTACGCACTGAGCGGCTTTAGTAGCATATCTTTCATCGATTAGAATGCTTTTTCCTACGACTAGCGGTCTTCCCTAAACATCCGCTTCACTACGACGATTACATACTATTATCATATTACTGCAGTGACCTCCCGGCATCCTAATAACATCATACAGATACTATAGCGTAATTACTAATCGCTACAGCGCCCCTCGCGTAGGCGCCCGGGAAGCGACGAGGATAAGGATTGCAATATCTACGCCGGAAGAGCGAGTGGCTTTTGATCTGCTTTCCGAAAGCCTCCCCACCTACGAGCCTACCTAAGGTAGGTAAGCGTCCAAAGTACCATCGCCTCCACCGTGCCCAAAAAGCAGAAGTTGGAAGGAGAATCGCTGCTGCATATCTACCCCAGGTAAGGTAGGGCAAAGGTCTGTCTCATCGCTCAACCGCCTCAAAGCAGAACGCGTCAAATTTCACACGCCAGACTCGAGGCTCCGTGGGAAAACACGACGGACAGGCGAAGAGAACTACTCAAGAAGCAAGTGAGTAAGTAAGGTGAATAGATAAGTGTACAAAAGAACGCCCTGCTACAGCAAACTATCAACACTCGCCAAGAAGTTCGTAGACCAGAAAAGCAAGAGATAAAAGAGGTAAAGAAGGCAAACGAACAAAAAGGGCCGACAAAAGAAAGTCGAGCCCAAAAACCCGCCCAATTTACGCCGGTCAGAAAAAGAGACAAAAACAAAAACAAAAACGTAGTAATCCGCTTTCAATCGTGTACTTGGGAAAAAGGTCCTTTTCTTCGAAGTTGGAGTTATGCAAAGCCTGAGCGGAGAAAGCGGTGGCGAGGTCGGCGCGGGAAGTTGGAGGCCTCGCTAGGCGCTTTCGGTATTGGCGGGTCGAAAGGCGGGGTTCTTTTTTTCTCCTGAAGAGAGACAAGGAAACAAAGCAATGATAAAGGGTATATGTCGAGGTGAAAGCCATCTCTTCTTCGCGTTCGGTTTTGACAGCAAGGGGGCTGTAGTCGGTGAAGCGAATGAGGTGCTTGGACTGGCGTCGTTGCGAGACCGGATGCGCCGCATCGGACGTCGAATGCACGCTGTTGGTCGAAGAATAATATTACTGGAAAAGCAGCGGCTGCTAGTCCACTTGTTGGCCATGGGGTCTCGTTGACGGAGGGTAACGATAAGCATGTTGGAGTGTGAGCAATTGTCGTCACTAGCGAAGGCCGATGACGCTCTGTATGCGGTGATTAGCGAGGAGACAACTTTGCACTAGGTTACGAACACTTACCATCTCAAGTGTCCAAACTCTTCGGATCCAGACCTTCAAAGGTCCCTGCACACCCTCAACATTGTCGAGCTCAACGCCTTCCCACCAGCATCTTCTTGCGGGCTTGCGCCAGAAAAGCAACAACTTTTGTGCCATGCCGACAGCGTTGCTGTTGGCGGCCGACTCGCCACGGATATCCGTGCGCAGACGTGCAAGCGCAATGGAGCAGACGACTGCCTTGTTGGGCTCAGCAGCGCGGTGACCCCAGGTGTCGGCGCGGTCGAAGCCACTTGGAAGGCGGTCAGCTGGAATAAAATCGGCACGATCGACTGATCACTTACCCAGCGGTCAACATCTCGATAAGATGTTGCTCAGTGGTGCCCGGTTCTTCGCTTTTCCTGAGTCCTGAGAAAATACCATCCTGCTTAAGCAACGCCTTGCCAGCTGCTCTCTTGACTTCAATCATTTCATGCTGCTCAATATCCTTGCGAGGCGGAATGCAGTAAAAGTCCAAATCCTCCCTCAACACAATGATACCTGCACGGTCCTGAAGCATATCACGGGCATTACCTTGCATGGGCTCGATGGGCATTGTGCTTGGCGCAGACGGATCCTGGCTGGCTTGCTCCTGAGACTCATCCTCGATCGATTGAGGAATCGTTTGGGCGACATGCCGGAAGAATTCGAGCATGTACTGTAGCGACGTAGGGTCATACTGCGAATGATAGATTATGTCAGATAAGAATACATCGGAATTAAGCATGATGGCTTGGATCTCCTGGATTGAGACCGAAGAACGGTTGGCTTGGGTGATGGCGGGCTGGCTTACGTCGACTGGGTAGACATCTCCATCGTGGAAGCTGTTCATGTGTCCATCCGGCAAGAGGCCATTAGGAAACAGCGAAAGAAGAACGAATTCCGGAAGGGTGAGTAGTTCATCGCGGGAAAGTGTGAAGCGGGTGCCACTGTTGTTGTTAGTGGTGTCGATGAAGCATGATATCAATGGCGTGAACAAACCGAAGCTCCAATGTGATGTTCTCATCAGCGCCTGTACATCGTTAGTATCGCCACTCGCCAAAAGTCAATTTCCACAAACTCACCTCCGAGCGCAGTGTTGATCGGAGCAGGCCCACCCTGCTGCACCTGCGTGATAATGCTCCCTGCAGCAGCCATAACGTACGTGAATCCGTCTAACGGACTCGAACCCTCGGTATAAGGAGGCGGCGGTTCTCCGTCGTCTAGATCCTTGCTTCCCTGACCTTCTTTGTTGTCTCTTGGAAGCGCAGCTTTTGTATCTACAAGGACAGAAGTCGCAGCAGCTTCAAGTGCGGCTGGTGTAGTAGGGGCCTCGGATTCGGATTCCTCAAAGGGCGGAGCGGGGCCTGAGGGCGGAGGAGCGAGAGCGGTAAGCGAGTGTGATGCCTCCGAGTCGGTGACTAGGGCGCGGTAAGGGTCGTCAGGCGAAGGCGCCGGGAAGTATCTTGAGGGGAAGTTGTGGGCGGAGAAGGGCGGTGGGGATTCGGTCGCGGAGGACGCTTCGTCCTGTCGCGCTTTGGCGGGCGCGTTCTCGGGGCAGAAGTGCGAGTCTACGTCTATTTTCGGCGGAGGTGCTGGCGCGTGGCCGCGGAGAGAAGGAGTGGTGTGGACGGAGGAGGTCTCTGAATCCACCTTGTCGGTCGGTGCTGGGGGGGCGGTTTCGTCGAAGAGAGTAGCTCAGATGGTTGAGCGCGCAGCGATTGGAGATGTTCGCATGCGGACAGTGAGGGGGGAGAAGTCGGTTGTTATTTCCACATGGAAATGCTGGATCGTATCGGGCAGCAGCAGCAACAGGAGTGAAGTGCGGTGTTCCGTCGAAGTGAAGTGGTGGTGGAGCTTGGAGGTTCGATGAGGTCGGTCGCGACGCGGGACGTCCCAGCCTTCCCTTCCCTTGTTCCTTCGCCAGGGCCAGCCAGCGAGCGAGGGCGCTTAACAAATGAAAGCAAGCGAACGGCCACTTTCCAAGCTTTCCAACTTCTGTGCACTGAGCTGAAGATTGAAAGTTACAACGACATCCATTCATGCAAGTAATATCTTCATTTCTCATGTCGTTCGTACGTACTGTCAGCCAACTCCAACACATTGTACACCATCTCCTACTACTACTACAAACCCTCCACTCTATCTCTCTACACCAAATATCCAACCCTCATCTACTTCTTTCTACTTCCCACCACTAATCCTTATTAAAATCAATAACAACCCTCCCCACCACCTCCCCCCTCCTCAACTGCTGCACGCTCTCCGGCATCTCACTCATCCCCCTAACCTCCGCAATAGACTTCAGCAAACCTCTCTTGGCATAATCCAGCGTAGCAGCAGTATCCTGCATGGTGCCAACAAGCGTCCCGATGATTTTCAGGTTCTTGAAGGCGAAGAAATTCGGGTCCGTGCCGAGATTGATCGTGCCGGCTGGAGGCAGGGCGATGCACATGATTCTGCCGCCGATGCGGTCGCCGATGTATTTGATCGAGTCTGTGTGGCTTGTTAGACGATGCCGGTTGTTTGTTGATGCTGTGTCATAGGAACTTACCGTTGTAGGCTTGATAGGCCGTCACGAGCACACCATGGGCTCCGATGCCGTCTGCAATTTCTTTGATTTTCGCAGACACGTCTTCTTCTTTGGTGAAGTCGACGAACTCCTCGGCGCCCATTCTCAGGCAAAGATCACGTTTCGCGTCGCCTCCGTCGATCGCAATTGGACGCATGCCCATGGCTCTGAGAGACCAATCAGTTACAGCTCGCAGACGAAATGCTTTCAAGCAACATACTTCGCCAGCTGAATTCCCTGAACACCAACACCACCGCCACCACCAGGGAACACCACCCAATTGCCCGGCTTCAAATCCGCCTCGATCAGCGCCCTATGCATCGTACTAGCCGAGCACATAATCGGCCCCGCGACCTCATCAGGCACACCATCCGGGATCCTGCTCGTATAATTGGCCGGCGAGGTAATGTACTGCTGGTAAGTACCGCTAGCAACGAGACCCGTGTACTTGGCGTTCTGGCAGTAGTTCTCGCGGCCGGTATAGCAGTGCTCGCAGTTGTGGCAGACGTCCCAGATGGGCTTGACACCTCCGCGGTCGCCTACGGACCAGCCTTCGACGTTTGCGCCGACTTTCACGACGACGCCGGCGCCTTCGTGGCCGGCGCATTTGGTGCCGAAGGTGGACATTGGTGGCACGGCCCAGTCGTTGAGCATGAAGTGGATGTCGCTCATGCAGAGACCGGTGCAGTTTAATTTGAGGAGAAGGTCATTGGGGCCTTGGGAGAGTGTCAATGAGGTGTATCATACAATGCTAGGAAGATGGAGACGTGGTTTACCAGGTTCAGGCA
Source organism: Cladosporium sp. MBC 237 (assembly GCA_030772445.1). NCBI lineage: Eukaryota > Fungi > Ascomycota > Dothideomycetes > Cladosporiales > Cladosporiaceae > Cladosporium > Cladosporium sp. MBC 237. The sequence continues at coordinate 236,228 of JAPHCH010000073.1, forward strand.
CATCGACCATCTGCACTTCGACCTTGAAGTCTGGACCTTCGTTCACCACCACGCCGGCCTTGCATTGCTTTGGGATTTCAACTTCTGTCATATTCGCTTTGTTCGCTGTATGTTCGTATGTCGAGTCTTGATATATCGTAAAATCACGAGAGAGATACAAAGTGAAACCACGATCAAAAAAAGCTTCCGTAAATCCAGCAAGTCAACCTCCTATATATATATATATATATATATAAACAACAAGACAAGCAAAGCTCCCTCCCCATCAGACCGAGGCAGAGCCCATTCCCCTTCCGCCTATTCCGCGCATACAACAGACTCTCCAACGAGGCATCTGATCAATCTAGTGCCGTGTTTTGGGCGGGGCGAGGGCGGGGTAGGAAGCGTACGATGGGATTCCGAGCCATTAGATTGATGGATTCCAACCTCGAGTCGAGGGCCTTGGATCACTGCGGCCGAGATTCGGTTGTGAGTTGTGCCCGTTACACAGATCATCACGACGGAATAGGAAGGGCGGATGGGCTTGTATCCGGAAGCTACTTGGGGAGACGTTTAAGCTGCAGGATGGTGGAGTGGGATTGCAGAAGGTGGAGATGTCTTGTTTGTCTTCGCGAGTCAGACGGACAGGCCAAGCGGAGAGGGTGGACTTTCGTTCTCCAGAGCCCGGAGGGAGTTCCCTAGAGGTCTGAACGTCATTGCCGATCTGCGCCTCTGAACACTTCTCAGAAGGTCAATCAAATCCACCAAAAAGCATCCACCCACCAAACACCCACCCTCACAACACCACAACCACACACAGAGAATGTCCTCACGCTCACCCCAGGGCCCAAGCGTCCTCAAACAAGCCTGGCTAAAATGGAAAACCCTCCGCCTACCCTGGCGGCGCCAATTTTTGGCTGGCGCCGATTTGGCGGGAAACACATTCTGGGAATTCAAAGACGCCATGAACGCGCAGAGGTTTAGAAGGATTGTCAAGTACGCCAAGCAAGGGCATTATGCGGATGTGAAGATTTCGCGTAAGTTTTACAAGCCGGGAAGAAGAGCCGCCAAAGCGATGCTGGCGGAGAAGTGAAAGGGAAAACGGAGGGTTGGCTGACATTATTGGTTTTTCTTTCCAACAGCGCAATGGCATCAATGGCTCCGACACACGCGCCACGAACCCCCTTCGATCCAAGAACAGCACTTCGACGTCGCGCGCCGGGAACGCATGAAAGAGCTAGCAGCACAAGCCGACGAGCGGTGGAGATCGCAGGAGTCCTTCCTCGATGCGCCGGCAACACAACAACCCGCACCTGCGATCGGGACCAAAGACCCGGCAGGCTATGCGCCCATGACGGAGCCGGAGGGCAAGCAGGGCGTGCGGAGTGGTGTGGAAGATGAGACGAAGGTCGACAGGGCTGTGGCTGGGGAGGAGGTTGATGAAGGGAGGTTTAGGGGCGAGACAAGCGAGGGGAGGGCGAAGGCGAAGGGGAAGAAGCAGGGTGAGGCGCCGTGGGCGAAGCAGATTCCCAAGGGTGCGCCGGGAGAGACGTGGCAGCCTGAGAGCTGGACGCCTGGGGCTGCGCCGAGGCGATGAGGGGATGGAGGTGTGAGCATGTGTATGAGTATTGTTATGCTGCACATATCGCGGATTCGAAACGCTTGGAAGAAAGCTAGAAGAATGTCTGGCTATCACGAAAGGCGATGCATATAATTGAGCATTTTTGTATATTATAAGTGGCAAGCGAGCCGCAAGAATTACCACACGAGCATATACGGCGTCAAGTTCAAACAAACCCCATTCCTATACTCTACATTTAAGTGCAATCATTTCACGGAGTTGCCAAACTGTGACACTGTAAGTCTCAAGGCGTTTCTATAGAATCATTCGATTCGCGAAGGTCATGAAGCACGGTCCAACTCTATCAAATCGCATCTTCGGCGACCTCCAAGCAACCTTCAACTCGATACACCTCGCTCACGTACCACACCACCTCCAACCTCACACCCCACCAAACCCCACCAATTCAAATAATAATCAAACCCCCTTCCCAAAAAAAAAAACCACCAACAAAAAACAATGTCCACCTTCGGCGCCCCCGGCACCGGCGTAAAAATCGGCAAACCCAACCCACCAGCCCGCGGCTCATTCCCACTCGACCACGACGCAGAATGCCAGCCCATCATGAAAGAGTACCTGCGCTGCCTCCGTTCCGCACGCGGAGTGAACTCGCCCGAGTGTCGCGAGCTGAGCAAGAACTACTTGAACTGTCGTATGGAGAGGGGTTTGATGGCGCCGGATGAGATGAAGAATTTGGGGTTTGCGCAGGCGCAGAATGGGGATGAGCAGGGGAGAGATGAGGGGAGGAAGGGGGAGGGGAAGTGAGGAGTTTTTGTATGGATTGAGGTTATGGTGCTGAGAGGGAGAGGGATTTTGGGGAATGCTGGGTCGGGGCTCATGGGCGTGGAAAGGAAGAGAGGGAAAGGGAAAATCCACAGCCTGAGTTCGCATTTTTCGGTATGGTTGGCCAAGGATGTCATGAAACTCCCATGAGCACCCAACTGCTGTCAAGAAAGACACAGAAGAGCGCGGCATTCGGAAGCGTTTGGAAAAACACCAAGCAATCTGCAGGGCCCCAGCAGCCGCGAAAGCCTTGTCAGAAACGCCGCCGACTTTCCTTTTGCCGCAGACGAACGAAAATGCACGACCTTAGAAGATCTACGAGCAATTTCCGCTATACCGGCCACCACGAGCAGGGAAGCCAAGAGGAGAGAGAAAGTCCGCAAATTTAAACGCCGTCGAAGTCCAGACGAGCAATGAGTACACAGCATCGAAACGAGCTGGACTGGCTCGCCCAAAAGCCGAGGTCCTGTCTAGTGGAACGGCGTCCTTGCTGGAAAGGAAGGGGAGAATGCCAGAAAACATCAAACAAGACCAGATGTGAAGAAAGAATCTCCCAAAACAAATAGAAACAACAGAATCCCCACTCCAAAATCCCCTATCCAACATAAATCACAACATCGCAACCGCTCCTTTCATCATCATCACCATCTTCTTCAACATTTAGTCGTTACATTCCATCTAGGCAGGCAGACAGACAGACAGCAAGCTCGACCATTCAAGACAAGAAGCCAAATCCCCCAAACCCTCCAACCAACCGCAAGTCAGCGACAAATTACACGATCTACAATCCTACCTACGCAACGTAAGGTATCTATCCAACCCATCTACCGTTCAGCGAAAGCCTCTCAGCAAAAACACACCACCTCCCCAACACCGACGCCAACAGGGGAATGCATGGGGTTTAAAACGCAAGCTTCACATGAACCTTATGATTAGAGACACAAAGCAAGTCAAATTTTGACACGGAGCGATATGGTTAAACGGTATAACGTAAAAAGCCATGTAAGGTAAGTGAGTGGAGCGATGGGAAGAAAGAGAGAGGGGTGAGTGGCCAAGTCAAATAGTTGGATGGATAGTCGGAAGGTTTAGAAAAATGTAAATTTAAAAGTAAATGACAAATAGAGATGATGATGAGAGAGTTAAATACCTGTTATGGAAGTAAATTAGAACAAAAGATATGGAGAAGAACGTGACACTGAAGCAATGCCTGGTGTGCAGAAAGTTGGACCAAAAAAGCCACCGTCGTCGTCGTCGTCGTCGACACCTTACTCTGCACTGATTTGACCGACTGAGAGTTCAAGAAGACCTGGCAAGTCAAGGAAGAAGAAACATGTAAATTCGCGAGAACAGACAGCTACATGTAAACCAGAAGGGCAAGAAAAAAAGGAGAATGTAAAGAGGAAAAAAACAAGAGCAAAAAGCAAAGGTCGTTCCATTCATATGCCATCCACTCCGACGAGGAAAGGTCAAAATCAAGAAGAACAAAAAGAAGAAAAAATCCCCTTGTCAAGAAAGTTCCCTTTGCACCTGTTGAGTGCTTTATCCGTGTCTCCAGAACGCCATGGGGTTGATGATGTTGATGATGATGGAGATGTTTGATAATATTGGTGTTGGTCGATCATGCTCGATGTTTGATGCACCTGCCCTTTCCTGTCTCTATACCGAGGAATGCTTCCATATTAAGAGACAGGACAGGTTGTATCTGGAGGCACTGTGTAAAGGACGACACAGGGATGTCGGTAGTGTATGGCTGTCTCGAGATCAAGAGGGTGGTGTGTGGAGGTTCCCATTTGGTATTGTGATGAAACATCGAAAAATCGGAAGAAATGTAAGGGTGTGTTCGTGTGTGTGTGATTGAGCCAACCGTGAACGCCAAAGTTGATCCTGAGAGTGGGGAGCTGTCATCCATGCAAGGGGGGTCTGGGGTATCATTGTGCGCCACGGACGCTGGGTGAGCTGATGGCGCCGTGGCTGGTGTACTATGCTTGTGATCTATCGGTTGGTAGACAAAATGAATTGAGGGCTCCAGATTGCTCGAGCCAGGTATCCGTACGGAAGAATGTGCAGGAAGGGAAATGGTTTCAGTGTGTCGATCGGGCCCAAAAGCCCGGTTGAAGAACACTGTCGCGATGGATAGGAGCCCACTAGGATTCCATGATCGCGTACTCGTCCTCTTCCTTGAAGTCACCTTGCCAGCCAAAATTGCCAGCATTGTGTGAGACGCCACCTGAGCTCATTCCGCTGCCACCGGATTGGAACCCAGGGCTGACGTCTTGGCCGTTGGGGTTGGAGATAACCTGACCTTCAGCGTTGGTGCTGTCACCAGCAACGTTGGTATAGCCAGGGACTCTGAGGCCAGAGCCGGGGGCACGGGAGTATCCTGTGAAACCTCCGAGCGGTGCATGCTTGTTCAAAACCTCACAGATCTCACTGTGCATACGTTTCTCCTCCTCATCAGGAGTGTATGGCCAGGTACCGCCCAAGCTGGCGACAAGCTCTTTAAGCTCCTGCTCCTGGCGAAGCTTCAAGTGGGTGTACCACATCATGTCACGAGTCCAGGCAACGGAGCCGTTGAGGATATCGCCCTTGTTGGGACCTTTGTCCTTGTCTTCGATCGGGAGACCTTGCGTGATGTTACCAGCAGTGGCTCGGCGACCGGAAGGACCTGCAAGTAAAGAAGTGGCAGCAGGAGGAGACATGCCACCAGCATTGGCGATCGATGGCGAGAGGGGTGCGTTTGTCTGAAGGTGCTTCCGCACTTTCTCGTCCTCAAGTCTGTGTTGCGGGACAAGCGTGCCGAGGTCGTGGATACGTTCATTGATGTTGTCACGACGTCTGCGCTCAACGAGGTTGTGTGACTCGCGCCTTCTCCTGCGCTTAGCCTCCTGTGTCTGACCAACACCACCAGTTCCAGGTTCCATCTTCGTGGGAATGGTGGGCAGCGATGAAGCCACCTTATGTTGGTGGCTGTTCTGCAATACCTCCGAGATCTGCCTGTTCATGGGCTGGCCATTGTTTGGGGATGGAAATGGAGAGGCCTCGCCCCAGCTTTGATGGCTAGTGTGATGGCTGGGCGAGCTGTCCCATTCGTTGCCACCCATAGAGTTCTGCTGGCGCTGGTGGCGGATCTGCATGCCGCTGTGATAGTTGTCACCCACTTGGAGATGACTTGTGTGTGGCGAGGCAGGTGAACGGGCATCGGAGAACTTGCGGTCCAACTGTTGCTGCATCTGTCCACGTAGGCCGCCCTGCTGAGGAAGACTTTGTCCGCCACCTGGGAATTGCTGGCCTGCCATCGGGCGGAATTGCGAGTAGTTGAATTCGCCGTTGGTGAACGGCGATTGGATCGGTGCACCATCGGGGGTGTGAGAGTACAGGCTTCCGCTCTGTTGCTGGTTAATGGGCGCATTGTTGATAAAGTTCTGTACGCCTGTGTTGAAATCGAAGTTGTTGCCGTGGGCATTGTTTTGGTCCAGCTGCAAATCAAGCAGCTCATCGTCTGCTATACCCGAGTTGCCCATGTGGAAGCTGGAGGTCATGTTTTGGCTGAAGCTTTGCGACATGCCGTTGGACAGATTGGCAGGGTTGATATTCATGTTTCCTGATGTACTACCATACTGTTGCTGTGGCTGACCGTTCTGGCCGTATTGGATGTATTGATTGGGGTCGAAGAAGTCGCTAGGCTCGGCCTTGATGAAGGGAGAACCGGCGCCGGCCATGGCGCTGGTATCCAAGACGTCGTTGTCAAGGTTGAATTCGAGGGGAGAGTCGTGTTTGTTGATGTCTTGAGGACTGGTTTTGCCGTGATCGTGGTCGTCGAAAGGGGGAAAGCTCGTGAGATCGTTTTTGGCTGTAACTCGGCATGTCAGTATTGGAGGCAAAAAGTGTATGTGGCCAGGTAAGTGAAAGCCGTGGTTGTTGGTGGGAAAAGCACGTGGGATCGATGATATGTTTGCTCCTGGTGGATATAAAGAAGACTTGTGAAGACTTACAGGAAGCAGTCATTACTCGGTGTGCTATTGCATGTACTGCTGGTGTTTGCTTGGTTTGCCGTGCTGAATTAACCTGACGTGGCTTGTCGAGCAAGGGACGCTCAAAGTGTACGATAATTGCGAGCTTGATGGCGAGCACTTCAACGACCGTCAGTGGTCAGAGAGTGGGTTCGACTGCGCGGTGGCGGGGTGTTTGATGGTGGTGGTGAAGGTGGAGGCGCGGAGGATGAGGAAGGATGGAGGATGACGATGGCAAGATGATAGATAGATGGGAGATGCAGGGAGCTGTCGCCGCTTAGGGGCGGCCTTGCACAGCTCGCTGGTTGATGGAGTGCGCAGTTGTCGCGCGAGGTGTGAGTAGTAGGAGGAGGTAGTAGTAAGGTAGAGAAGATACTAAGAGCTGGCTGGCTGGCGCTGGCTGGCTGGCGCTGGCTGGCTGGCAGCTTTGCGGCGGCGGTGGTGGTGATGGCTAGTGTGGAGTGGAGGGTTGTGCGACGCCGATCAATTCTCGGCGGGGGTCTTCTCTGCCCTCTTGTCTGTTCTGTCTCCAGCTAGGCTAGCTGTCTGTCGGTCTGGGGTACGTCTTCGGGCCAGCAGCCGAGGGCAATGCTGAGATGATGCGAGAGTGCGAGAACTGCAAAGTGGACTGCTGGTGTCACCGCACTGTCAACTGTCTCTGTCTCTAAAGACGCTTGGGCGTGCGCGAACAACGCCTGGCAGCTGGTGCGAGGCTTGCGGTTGGTAGTGCAAAGAGTAGATTTGTGCGCGTTCCCTGTGTTTTAAGAAGGAACAAACAGCTTAACAGCACGCGCAGTCAGTACCTAGTGAGGTAGAGTGGATCGCCTCGGCTGGCTGGCTGGCTGGCTGGCTGGCGGTCTGACTGCTGCTCTGAGAGGGAGAGAGATATGGGTGGACTCCTCTAATGCGTGGAGAAAAAGTGGGATATGGTCGACGGGCGAATGAACGCTCTCAATCTCGCGGCAGTGTGGCGGTGCGATGACGCGATGTTCACAGGCAGACCGTGGTCCTCGGCGAGCGTTGCAATTGCGGTCCGATTCCCTGTCGAACCCTGCGTCTACCAGACTGGGGATGTGTCTGGGGAGAGCAAGTTGAGAGGTGAGTGGCTGTGGAGCCGAATGTCGTCAAACGTTGGTGTTGTTTGTTGGTGTTGTTGTTGTTGATGTCGTTGTCGTTGATTGCAGATTGACTATGCACGACTGCAATCAATGTGCAAGTAAGACGAGAATATATCCCCGACGATGCACGTGAGGCGGTGGTGCAGAAGAAACTCTCCGAAACGGCTGACAGTGGTCGAGTGCTCTCACAGACAGTCAAGATGGCAGGCAGGCAGAGCAAGTCAGATGGGATCGCGGACGGGCAGGGCTGAAGGCATATATATAATCATGTACACCGTCTGCACCTCTCGCATGCACTCCCATCCTGCCCGCCCCATGGAGGGTGAGCAATGCCGACCCTGCCTCGCCTGCTCACACCTACAGACTGACACCCGATTCATCAATCACTAGCGACACACACCTCTTCAAACAACCCGTGCCGGTCCTTAGACTGCCCCGGCTGCTCTTCAGTCTCACTTGCCTGACGCGTACATATGATAAAGTGACTCACGAACCCGTACCCCTAGCCAACCTTTGCCTCCCCCCATGGCGTGCAATCCTTTGATCCACGCCGTCGGTCGACCCATGCTGCTCTCACACACCACCGCAATCTATTACATATCGAGCATATCCACCGCCGCCTGCACCCTTAAATTCTCCTGGCTAATCCCGCTGCCGTGAGCCGCTCAGGCGCAAGCTATTCTTGCACACTCTGTCAGTGCATGTAGGGTTCATACCGATCTCGAGCTAGCAGCCACAGTGGTGATGACCCGTCATGACCCTCAGACCTGAGACAATCACGTCCCATCGCCACCCTTGCTGCGGCGCACGCGTTTCGTCTTTAACTGCTCTCCACTCGCGCGAACTGCAGCGCTCGAGCAGTTGTTGTTGCAGGCTCGCAGCTCTCGTACCTTGTCTTCACCAATCAGGACAATGCAGGCCATCCCATCGCCGCCACACTCGCCTGCACGCTGCGATGCTCCCTCGTCTCAAGCCCGAACAAAGGTCCAGTTAGCAGCGAGGCAGCTCTCCTATGCTACCTCCTATGCTATGCTTGCTCTGCTCTATCTCTGCCCAGAGGACCCCAGCTTAGCGCGGCTAACTACTACACCTCACCTCATATGGGCAAGAGGACATGATGCCTTGCCTGCAGTTAGCGCGTCTTCTCTTATGGTGATCACATTAGCAGAGGCACGGCCCTTGCTCCGAGGCTACGGGCGGGCGGGCGTGGTGTGGCTGTCTATCTTTTCGATGTTTGCTCTCTCGTTGCAAGGCGGGAAACACGATCACACGCCCTTGGCGGATGAGACGAGGGCAACGGCAGCAGCGTTGCGATTGGAGCATCTCCCATCTCTTGTCCTAATAGTGGCAGTCCCTTGAATCGTTTGGCCGATGCAGGTGTGGTGTCAAATTGTCAATAGTCAGTAGCGCGCGCATGCCAGATTCAAAATCGCCGTGCAACGGCTCCATCGCCTCTGCTCAAGCAATTGCGGGGCGAAGCGCGCGGCCGCGGCCAGCCCTGATTGATGAGAGCTTTTGGCAGGCAGAGCAGCAGGCAGACAAGAGGAGCTAAAGTCGGCTAGGAGAAAGTCGAGCTTACGCCTTGACGACGTTAGCTCCTTTAGTCGACTGACCACCACCACCACCACCACCACACAACCACCACAAGACAAGACTCACCTACTGCGACCATCGCCTCCACCACACACACACACACACAAGCACACCCGCACGCAGCCAGTGTATCGTCCACCATTCCCCACCAAACCTGATCATCCGGCTGCTACCTGATTAAGCGTGCTTTGTCGCTGCGCCCACCGCCCGTCCACGTCCGCCACTGGTGTGTGCCTGCCTGCCTGTCCATCTGCCTGCCGACCTTGTCCACTCCCACACACCCACACCCACATCTCTCCCCAATCGGCTCTCGCGGCAGCCTTCCAAGCCAACCGTCACCTGGCGCCGCAACAGGCAACACAATTACTTGTTACAATAGGCTCGGCCTTTGTTGGAGAACCCGCTACTGCTTTACTGGCGTCTGCTTTGACTCCATTATCTATCCCACCTTGGCCGCGCACCTCCTGCACGACAACAACTAAACAATGGCCCAAACGTCATTCAGGGATCGCATGAATGATCTAGGCTGGTCACGCCGTGAGCAGCCCGCCAATACCTCAAGACAGAGCGGTCTGCTAGGCACACTCTCCCAGTACAACCCTTTTGGCGGCGAAAGCTATGTGCAACTGCCCACCACCGAGGGCGAGGGCCCAGGCGCACCTCTGCCTGCGCGCAATAGAAGAGAGGAGGAAGAAGGCTGGTTTGCTCGTAAGTCTGAAACATCATCTGCTGCCTACATGCCGTCTGCCGGTGCGCGTGCCTATGGCAGGTCTGCGCCGACTTATCTATCTGCGCGTCACAACAGCGTGGGGTCTCGACATCACGCAGAACTAGAGCAGAGAAAGCGCTTTGGGAACCTGCTGTTTGCATAGCGCTGCCGGCCTCTCGGGCTCAATCTGCAATGCAGAACATCGTTGCATCTTTAGTGCTCTGCAAGCGAGCCACTGTGGCTCGAGGGAGTTCCTGCAGCTCCCACGCTGTGCGACTTGCAGCGCATCGAAGACATGCATTGTTTTGATCCTCCCGGCCAGCCATTCAGCACGGCTCGCGCTCGACTTCATGTTCAGAAACAACGCGCTGACGCCGCCCTACAGTAAGTCGCTGGGATCGCCTTCTCCTCTTCGGCGGCCTCAACTTGGCCGCCCTCGCTTTGTTTGTCGTTTGCTTCACCCTCTTCCCAATTCTCAGTCTCAAGCCTCGAAAGTTTGCCATCCTGTACGTTCTTTCTCTTTCACACGCACACACACACACACACGCACTCTCACATTTCCTTGTTTTGGCGCTTCTCCCTCCCACACACACCTCCGCTTTGCCCCGCTTTTCGAGGCCCAGCCTGTTCGCTCGCTTGCCGCTCGCTACTATCTTCACACGGAGCTCCCCATGATGGCGCAGCGTCAAGATGGTGTGCTTGTTCTCGTATTCGTCGCATCATCGACGTCGTCGCCTGCACTCTCCGAGCTCGCCACGCGACGATCCCGAGCCGGACGCTAAGGCAGTGGGATGGCCCGCCTGACCACAAGCTCAAGGCATGCCCGGCCGCCCGGCCGCTGTCGTGCACCGCAAGCGTCTTGCGCCATCTGCCATCGTCCACTCTTCGTGTCCTCCCTAGCGCTCTCCAGGTTTAGGATGCGGAGTTCTCATCCTTGTCCCCGTTATCCTGTTTTGTCGATCTTCTACACGACTCAGGCATATCAATATCATGCCTGATATGGCCGAACCACTCTCTGCATGACTTCTTGCCCAGTACATGTGGCGCTAACTTGCTGGTCAGATGGTCCATGGCCTCCGTGCTCTTCCTTGGCTCCTGGGCTGCCCTCATGGGCCCGATGATCTACGGTAAGTCAGCTCACAGCAACCCTCTCACTATCATCAAGCTACTCGACACTCCGACATCTCCCTCAACCCTTGTCGTCGATCCTGTGGCTGTGGCTTGTCGGCCACTCATGCACCCCACGTCTGCCCGAACCCTGATTCCATTGTTGCTGACTGCTGATCCCGCCCTGCAGCCAAACACCTCCTGTCTCAAGAAAGGCTGCCGTTCACGGCCACTTATTTCGGAAGTATTGGGCTGACCCTCTACTTCGCCGTCGGGGTATGTATTCCGCCACCACTTCCCATCCCATCTCGCCTACACGCAATCCTCCCACACACGGCAGTCTCGATGCCGTAGCCACCTCCATTATCATCAACATCATCACATCCCTCGCGTACAACACCACCCAGCCGCTTGCTTCGTAATCATCATCACAAGCGCAGGGCCCCAAAGCTCCGTTCTGTGAATCCGCACAGAACCTTCTACGCTTCCTTCATTCCAATCCCACGTCTACCGTATCTCCCCCAAGCAAGCAAGCTTCACCGCCCGCATCTCCCCTCAAACTCCGCAAACAAACATACACACACGCGCACACACGCACACACGCTTAAGCGCCCGCAACGCTGACCACTCTCTCCCCTTTAGCTCCAATCCCTCCTCCTCACCCTCATCTCCTCGATCGTCCAAATCGTCGCCCTCGTCTGGTACCTCGTCTCATACTTCCCGATGGGATCACAGGGCTTGCGCTTCGCCGCTCGCTTCGGTGGGAGCCGGCTCACCGCTTGGATGAACGATTGATTTTTCGTTTCCAAGCAGAGACAATTTAATCTATCCTTCATGCTCCTTCACGTTCCTTCCGAGAACCGGCTTATGGGCTTATGTAAGTCTGCACTATTGGCGATAGTGGATGGATGGGTTGCGTGTCATGCGATGCGATGTTTTTGTAGAAGGGGAATCTTATGAAGATTAATCATTTTCTTCATCCGTCATCACCATCATCTGTCATTCCAATTTTTTCGGTTCCTGCTCCTTTGCCTACCTATTTTGGTTGCTTAACTCATCTTTCTTCCTTGCTGATGGGATACAGAGTCACGCTCTCTCACTAGGAGGTATTTTTCACTCTCTAGTCCCGTCGTTTTTCGTCTGCGTGATCGGTGACGTCGTGGATTTGGCGGGATGTGTGTGTGTGCCTGACCGACTAGACTTGGTCATGTCCTCATTCGTACTGGACTTGTACTTGTAATGTACTGGTGATGATGATGAGTGATAGCGTTGTTTCTTAGGGGCAGGATGGACTTGTGATCGCTTTTTGGCGGCTTTTCTCGTTATCCGACTTCCGGCTGAGGCGCGAGGTAGGTGAGTGAGGCTCTCACGCGGAGGAAATGTCGGTCCGGTTTCTTGGGGTCTTTTTCTGGATGGGGCGAGGCGGTGAAGGGGTCAGGTTCGTTTGTGTGTTTGATTTGTGGGTTGGGTTCGGTTTGGTGTGGGTTGGATCATTTGGTGCTTTTGTGGGAAAGAGAAGGCCTGGGGATGGGGGTGAGGGTTGGAGGTTGATGATTTTTGTGGGATTTGGGGTCGAAAGCTGGGTGAGATGGGTTTGTTGAGATTACGAGGGTGTTGTTGTTGACGATGTTATTACTGTTGTTTTCGGTGGTGATTGTGATCAGTGAAGGTTTGTCTCCGATCATGGTGTTCATGACAATTCTTGATGAGATGTCGTTTGGTTAGAAACGCAACGCGAGCGCTATGGAGTGAATTTTGGTGATGTTTTGCTGATGGGGAGTGGTTGGCGAGGGGAATGTACGGGTTGATCGCAAATGTTGTTCCGATGTTGGGTCATGTTGGTTTTTGGCGAGATGCTTCGAAGCCCAGCCCTCTTTGATCAGTACTTTGCTGGCTCTGTTAGGCGTTGGGTTTTGCTTGGTGATTTCTCAAACATGGTATGTTTCGATGGATGTTGTCTTTGTCTTGCTAAGAGAATCGAACATGAAACCTGGTATGTGCACGAATTATCTTTTCCATGGACAGCTTTGACTCTTACTGGCATTCGTATATGGCGAGATGTATCGACAGAGCCTTGTTCGGCGTCGAATCTCAAGCCAGGTGGTTCTCGTACATGTGTTTCGTGGTGCAGCTCGTTTTGGTGAAAGTAAATGAATGATTCGAAAGGTCGTTTAGTTACTCTTACTATCAAATTTGTTGAATTCTGATCTCTACGCGTATCCGAACATCAGTAAATCAAACCATGTGCCCAATCAATTGACCATCAATCCATTAACCAAAGCTGCTCCGCTATCAATCAAATCACCCACTGCATCCACCTCAGCTAGAAGCTCCACGCGCCCCCGCATGCGCCGCACTTTTAGCGCCACTTCACGCGCGGGGCGGCTGAGAGATAGCACGAGCACCACCACCGCACTACTACCTGACTCTCTACTGCACTGCATCTCCAATGTCTCGGTAGATCTCGACGCTTCTACGTACGAGTCCAGAGCGCTTTGTGCCTTCCACGCTTGGAGACTTACATTCGTTAACCTCCGCACTTTCATCATCTGGCGCGGCTTTCTTGCGAAGGCAAGCAAGGACACCATGGCTCCACCTCGCCATAAGCGCAATCAGAGCAGCACTTCTTCGCGAGCCTCGGCCAATCTACATAAGACGGAGGTCACTATCAATGTCTACGATCTTCTCCCGGTAAGAAACACCCCCAAAAGCCGCTCCGATGCTTGCATTCGAAGCGAGGCGAAACTCCTCGACCCAACAATGGCAGCCTTGGAGCATCGCATCCCCCAACAAAACCCCAACCTAACCCACCCCTCCCAGCCATCACCACTGAGCACAATCCTCTGGACCATCGGCTCCTCTCTCCACCACTCCGGCGTCGCGCTCTCCTCCCCCCAAAACCGGGAAGGAATCGAATACGCCTACGGCGGACACCCTCATGCCAACAAAACCGGCGTCTACCACACGCCACCGCTCGCCACGCCCCCCGGCGCAGTTTTCCGCTGCAGCATCTTGCACGGGATTTCTTTCCTGCCGCCCGCAGAAATCGACGCCATCGTGCAGCGCGTGGCGGCGAAGTTCATGGGCAGGGAGTACGATTTGCTGAGTAAGAATTGCAACCATTTCACGAGTGAGTTGTGTTTTGAACTTACGGGGAGGAGAGCTCCGGGGTGGTTGAATCGTGCTGCCGGCGTGGGGGTGAAGATGCCTTGTGTTGTTCCTAAGGAGTGGATTAGTGTGCCCGAGCCGGAGGATGATGAGTTGGTGGATGAGGCGGGGGAGGGGGAGGGGGAGGG